>CM042438.1:9272789-9677789 GCA_023631565.1 Gymnocephalus cernua | reverse complement strand
TGACTCCTTGCCTGGCGCTCCTCTCAGACGTTTCTTTTCTATTAATGACCGTGCACATCAATTGGTCTCGGTGTGTTTTTCTGCGAGGAGGCAACAAACAGCGTCTGCAGCTGCACCTGCTGCAGGGAAGCTGACTGCTCAATAAACCATAGAAACTATTCTTCTCCCAAAAAACCTGCAGAAAGCAAAAGGCTGCAGAATCAATTTGTCTTTGTGCGAAACATCGGATACTGCATGAATGTCCTGACCAATAATAAATAAGACGGGCAAATGTCACCGAAGAACAAAACGTATTTTTATAGAGCTAAAATCTTAAAACCTCAGAAAAATATTAATTATTTTCATTTAGTCAACACAACTCATACTACTTCCTCCTATTGTAAACCCATATATAGAGTAGGATTCCATTCATTAAGCTCAACTAAAATGTTAGATGAAACACGTCTTTGGCTCTTAAACTCTTGAAAAAAACGTATTCAACAGGCCATCTAAAATTCACACCTGACAAAATGGAGGATCGTTATCTAATATAGTTTCATTCATTTATATATTAACGAATTTTGAAGAGAAAATAAAACATTTCTAATATTGTTGCAGACATTTCAGGGCTGACATCTCACTTCAACAGTACAGTTTGTTTAAGAGACGCACAACTGTTTTCCTTCTTTTTTTTTGGATATCAGATACCAAAACTGCTCATGTGATTTTTTTTTAATGGGAAATTCAGATAAAATAAGATAAAGTTCGGCAGGAGTTACATTTTTTTTTATAAATAACATGTTAAACATTCAAAATGAATGAAATGATTAATAATATGTAGCAGTCGTTAATTAAATGTGTTTACTTAAAAATCTATTTGATTAATGTGAGCTATATTCATCATGATTTGTGTCATTTGAAGGAAATGGAAGATAAATTGCCTTAAGGGCCTCTTGCAAACAACCACGTCTTTTTAAGTATAAGATAGGCTACATTTTTGCACTTATTTTCTATGATATTGGGTTAATATAAAGGCATTGGAATAGAGAAACATAAAGAGGAGATTTTGTTGATAAGAGTTCATGTTTGTGCGCACTGATTGGATACCAAGTGACTTTTACGCACGGTCTTCCCAGAGCGCTGCGCCAACGCCAACGCAACTAAAGGATGGAAAGCCAAAATAAATACATAAATAAAGTCACCTGAATATCGTCCAGGCCGTGATGTCCCAGTTGCATCCCGAGAGGACCGTCCCCGAGAGCGGCAGCGCCTTCTCCGAGACCGTGCAGCAGCCGAGGGACAGCTGCATACTCCCGCCGGGGGTCGAGGCTCAGAGCCCGGTGCGACTGTGAAAGGAGTCCCCCATCGTCGGAGCGCGACCTCTGCGTGTGCCATGCCACTTGCTGATGCTGATGGATGGAGTTGATGGAGGTGTAGGGGTCTGAGAGGTGGGAATATGAGTCCTGGCTTTGGGAGTATGGCAGGGAGGACTGAGGATAGGGGGGAGGGAAGTACGGAGGCTGGAAGTCAGAGGCCGGAGTGTGGCAGAGCGGGGGAGCCGAGGAGTAAGCGGCCTGGTTCAGGGAGGACAGCTGGGAGAGGCGCCCGCTCGGCGAAGAGCTGCTTAGTCCGTCTGCGCGGTCCTGCAGAAAATGTAAAAGTTTGCTTCACATCAGGAGCTCAAAGTCTTCATTAAACTGTTCTCCCAAAGGTGCAACACGACACTGACTATTTCATCAAATGTTAGATTTCAAAAGTTATAAGCTCCGGGAAATTATGAAAAAAAATATTTAAAAAACTACAACACAAATCGCAAACTAAAAATATATCAAGACGAGTTTAATATAACACAAAACAGCAATAACCCATAAATAAATGTATTTCCATTTTTTATTAGATGGTTGGAAATAGCAGCAGCGCTTGAAGTGATGCGCACTGGCAGAAGACGCCTTTGGCATCGCTGCTGAACAGTGTCAGAAAGGTCACGGCCACCAAGGAGCTGCACAAAGGACAGGTAATGCACAACAACAACACGTTGCTCCGGGAGGGGGGTTACATCTGTAAATAATCTGTCATCGTGTCAACTAAACCACATTGACCCCACCAGTGAAAATGAAAGAGGTTCGTTCAGGCTGACAAGGCGTAGAAAACTAAATGTGATCTTAATGTAACTTTACAAGTTTATTCCCTCATGTAACAGCATGCATGTGTAAAAACATGTAGTCCACTAGACCTACATTTCTGCTCGAACGCATTCCTGGTAAAATTGGATTTTTTTTTTTTTTAAAGCTGGGTCACCCAGATCAATGCTGTTGTTGTGGAACAATGTCCATTATCTGCAGGCAGAGAGGCCCACTGCCAGGTTAAAGCACATATATATATTTGTCATCACCCACACTGTGCAGGGTTGTGTGTCCATCATTTTAGTCTAACAAAGTTTATATTTAAGGTTGTAAAACGCAATAACACTCCTCCAGACAGATGGGACTACTACTCTGTCTCGGCATGTCACCGTTTGTGCAGCGAGTGGACACTTCACTGTCAGCCGGTCTCACTTGCTGTGACACTGTGCAGACAAAGACCATCTCCGCGGACAGAAGCGTGGCGCCGCAACACTAAACTCAGTGTTAACCAGGCTCATTCGGAAGTATGGACACTTGACCCTTATGATTCTACTGGAGAGCACAGAACACATTTTTAAAAAGTGTATTCAATTGTCAGCCAAAAAAAATAAAATAATCAGGATCATAAACCTATACTGTGCAAGCTGACCGTTGATGTTGTTTAAAAATGCAACACATTGATAAATCATAAAGTATTTCTTTATACCTAATTTACCCGAAATTAGCTGTTATTAATGATAGCACATTGTGCGCATCTTTCAGACTCAAGTCTACTGACACTCGGAATAGAAAATAAACTCTTTCTTAAATTGAGTTACATTAATGAACACCAGCAGTCCAAATAGCATAAAAAACACGAGTCTCTATTAAACTCACCATAGCCGAGTAAGTGTGGATTAACATCTGGAACTCTGAATACACCCAAATTTAAAATTCAACAGGATGCGCAGGATTCCAACGACTGAAGGATGACACCAAATGCTCCGGTATGTACTCCAGGCTGTTTTTAACGGTCCATTAAATTCAAAGGTGTTATTTACTTTTCCTTCTCTCTGTTTGACGAAGGTCTTTACGCGCAGATGAAAAGCTGCTGTCAGATACACACACACACGCGCACAACACACAGAGTCCTACAGACTCTCCATGAGCGCACTACTTATAGGTTTTGCGTGCACCCGTCAGAACGAGGGGAGGGGTCGACAGGGTCTCTTTCTCTTAAAGAGATATATTCATTCAATTACCCTCCGTTAATTCAAACACACACTGTACTTGTACATTTACTGTTTGTTTGGTTTAAAAATGGCACTGAATCATATTCTGGACTTCACCCAGAAAGACTATACAATATCAGCGTTTCCTCTGTGTTTATTCAAGAAGCATCTCAACAAAAATCACTTAAATAAGAAAATCATATTCTCCAATTTTTTACGTCTAGGTTAAGACTACAGTCGCTTTTACGCACGGATATCCAGGTCCCTTTAGTTAGAAGTTTGGGATTGTTATCAGTTCAAATAAAGCAAATTTCTCCAAATATTTTCCTCATCTTCTTTTAAAAACAAGCCAGCAGGCCCACCATGTGCAGCCTTTCACGCAATGAGGATAGACTTCTACATTACAGACCTAAAGCTGCTAAAAGATACAAATGTACCAATTAAAACAGAAAAAAAACTCTTTTACCTGCAGAACGTCAGTCTTGGTTCTGGATTTCCAGAGCATGGTGGTGCCGGGGGCTATCAGTCTGGTTGTCAAGCTGCAGCTGAGGGGTTAATGTGACGCGGTGGATGGAGAGGAGACGGGCTGAAGGTGCAGAGAGGAGTGAGTTAGTTTGAGAGATGATGCAGGAGTTTGTATGGATGGGTGTTGGGGAGGGGGGTAAAAAGAAGAAAAGGGCGGGAGGTGACAGGAGTCGCAGAGGGGGTAACAAACTTTTCACGGTTTGTGCATGGATCAGGGATGAAATGGTGAAGATGGCGATAATCACAAGGCAGTGAATCACCGATATGAACAAAAACGTGATTTTCGTCCTGTGAAACACCATGCAGGATTTTCATTGTTTTGTTGTAAATGTATGTCAACATGAAAATATTCTAAACTGAGAAAATATATTTATCCAAATATCTGCAAAACAATACATACATACAATACATTTAATATTTTATTGAGACGAGTCACTTTTCTACAACGTTTTCAAGGAAAGCACTGTTAATAACAGAATACACACATACTTTTTTATTACTTTATCATGCTTTCTCTAACATTTCACTGCATAAAAAACTACTTGTTTTCCTAAATCAGGAAGCAGAATTGGGGGGAAAGAAAGAAAAACACTAGAAAGTTATACATTCACATTTCCCTCTACAAATGTACAGAGATGGAGTGTGTCCAGAACCTCAAGCCACATTATATCCAAACAAGTCTCAGTGCGCCATCTTGTGGTAGTTCATAGAAAAGAGGACTCTTGGATTAACTACAGGAACACTTATCCACCTTAACAGGAGCCGGCTGTGACATTTGATCACCTTTATCATATGTATTTCATTTATACAAAACTGGGTAAAAACTTCAGGCCAGAGTAGCAGTCTTGTTATTTGATACCTGGACTCGACTTACTTGAGACTTAAAAACCTAAACATCTCAAGCTTTGACATGATAAAATCCCAGAACAATAAAAACTAGAAGGGTACTCGGCGAGCGCAGACCTCCGCCAATGCCATGCCCCATTTTGCGATGTTAACGAAAGTGAAAAATAATGGTGTATGATTTGGTAGATGATTTGGATCTACTCCAAAGTTTGTGTTCTTCCTTGGTCCCATGCTATGCCACACCCTTTCCCCCAAGTTTCATGAAAACTGGGCCAGTAAACATAACATGGGCCACCAAAAACATAACCTCCTTGGCGGAGGTAATAATACAACTGCATACAGGCATTCCTTGCATTGCTACACAGCTTGAATATTAAAGGATTTGGCCTATGACAACAGTGTGTCTTTCAATACTTTTTGACTTCCCCATCCTGTCTGTGGCCTACTGAGGAAATACAACTTGAGAGTTGACCAGGACTCAACCCAAAGAGCTCTGCTTCAGGTGGAAGTGTTCAACTAGTTAGTGGCAAGTAACACAAGCAAAAAGTGGCTCTGGTAGGTTTTCTAACAAAATAGCTCTTTATTAAAGATGTTAGCATTTCACAATTGACATGTAAGAAACCGTGTCTTTTCAGAGCACAGCTGTTTAAACATTTGCATTACATTACACAAAAAATATGTTCATAATTTTGAGTGCCATCTTTTCAATGCAAGCTCATTTGCAAAGATCACAAGACCAGCAGCATCTGGGGCCTTTCATCTTTTCCTTACAATAAAGTATGGGGCAACAGGTAACACATTGTACAATGTCAGATTGGTTCAAGTAATAAACACACGTTTGGCTTCAGTAACAGCCCTCCTTTATTACTTCCTTTTTAAAAATACTCCATTAAAAGAGCATATTGTCGGCAGCAGCTTGGTTTCACTTCACTCCCACTGACTTCTTCAGGTTCCTCATACAGATCAAAGCTCCTTTATCATTTTTCATCATGTCTCCAATCTCCACTTTACAGACCGGGCACTGGTCTGCCATGGCGCACAGAGCTTCCTCTAGCGCCTCCTGTGTGTGCTTGTCAGGTAGTGCGCTACACTGACTCAGCATGGTAAGTGTGTGTTTGAGCCAACCTTCCTCTCTGACCAGGGTGGTGATCCAGGGCTGGGTGCGAGCGCAGCCTCCCAGAGCCTGCAGACACAACCTCCAGAGCTCCGCAGCCTCCTCCCAACTCTCCTCCCAGCTGAGGCTCACCTTAACCGGACCGGGGCTGGCGCTAGAGTCCAGGGCGCTGCGGAGGAACCGGAGAGCTGTGGAGAAGAGCCGCCTCTGGCCGGCTTCAACTGAGCCTGGAAAATAAAAAAGTATACGTCTTACCAATGCTGCCAATAACAGACATGTTGTGGCTGTTTTTAAATTAAGAATGTGATAAAATAGAATCACAGATTGATTGATAAATGCAGGTTTAAAGAAAGAGACTCAGTCAACATCAGCTGATGTTTACAGCCCCAATCTGCATTTTGTGTACAGCAGCAGCATTTCTATCCAACATAGAGCCCACATGATCCGCATTCCTATAGGCCTTTTTCAAAGCAGTTAAAAGGAAATGCACAAGGGTAACTAATACCATTAGTAATGGCTGCATTAGACTTAGGTCTGACAGTTCCACAGCCCTGGTATAGGCCTTTTTCACAGAAGACATTTCGACATGTCACAGGAGGAAAAACACAGGTGTAAATAATGAAATGAATAATGGCTGAATTCCATTTAGCTGCTTCTGTTTCAAAGTCCTGGTGCTGTGAATGGTAGCTCACTGGCTCACTGCCACTGGGCTTACTGGGACATTTGAAGAGAACAGAGCCATTGTTAATGTTACTGCTAACGCCTGTGATGTCATAATATCTGCTGTGAAAAGGGCTTCTTTACAAGCACATTGAATAAAAATACAAGCACTAAAACAAAAATTGCAGGTTTGCTGTAGTGCACTGTGGAATTACTGTAGAATTTCAATACAGACATACAAACTGCACGGAGGGTATTGTTGCATGTAATTAATCACTGGACAAGAGTTAACTTTGAACACAACTGGAAAACAAATTGGTACAAAGTGTGTGATTAACCAAAACAAAAGAAAACAATTTTACCTGTAGGGGCGGATTTAAGTCTGCCAACCATCAGCGCCAACGTGCAGTAATTTGCCGCTAGGACGAGCAGGCGGGGTTTATGCACCAAAATTGGAAGTGCTTCACTCAGAAGGGCCTCCAGCTTTCTGAAACATGGGTCCTTCCTAAACAAAAAAAAATGTATACCTTCATAAACTGTTGAGATGTGATATCGCAGTACTGATGGATAGAAATGAAACAACAGATCATTATTTAGCTTCAGATGAGTATTTCATTTGTAAACCAGCTACCGGACTCTCTCTGGCTCAGTGACGGTGAAGTTGAGGAGGGCTGAGCAGGCTGTCTCCATGCTGGGATCCCTGGCCGATGTCACCCCACTTTTTCCCTTGAGGGAAGTCCAGCACTGTGACAGAAAGTCCACCAGCAGGGCCGGGGTGTCGAGGGTGAGCAGCACCTTCCTGGGACCTTCCTCTGCTGACAGGTGGCACAGAGCTGGAAGGAGATACCTGAAAAGGATGTAAGAGAAGAGGAGAAAGTACTGTCAGATAACTGCAGAATCTATGGAATAAAGTATAAACTATATGACTGATACTCTTACCTCAGAGCTTCTTTACCCGTCCACGCCCCCTTCTCCTCTCTGTCGGACATCTCAGCCATCCAGTCAGAGAGGCCCTGCTTTGGGCTCTCACCCTGCAGGTGGCTTCGGGAGTAGCCGATCAAGAACGGCAGTAGTCCAGTCACTTCCTGCTTCAGACAGGAAGTCTCCTCGGCCAGCCAGGAGCACAGAGAGCGGAATGTGGCGAAAACAAAAGGCTCTCCATAACGACTTGGATCCACCTACGAGAACAGGAAGAGGTGAGGAAGAGCTTTCAAAATATGAGATTAAAAGTATGATTTTTATATAAATAAAGATTTATAGATTAAACTTGTTGCACTCCTCTCTCCTTGACTGTATGATACAAACGTATTTCACCATACCAAATTCATGAAATGTTTTACTCTGCTACTCTTTCAAAATCTTCCTGGTCTGCCAAAATATTTCATTCCTACATTCTTTTCCCCTGGCAGTGCACCAAGGAAAAAAGAACCCAACAAATGTTTCTTCCAACTGCTTTCCTAATGTTACATTCTCTAATAGTAATACAACAATAGCAAACATAATAAAATGTAACATTTTGTAGGACTGAAAAGAACAATATGAATCCCATCATAGCACTACCTATTAATGAGCAAAAATCCTGCTTGTTTGTAAGTACAGCTGCAACTAACAATTACTTTCATTATCAATTAATCTGCCGATTATTCCCTCAATTAATTGTTTGGTCTATAAAACATCGGAAAACAGAGACAAATGTCCATCACAATGTCCTTGAGTCCAAGGCCATGTCATCAAATGTCATGTTTTCCAACAGTCCAAAAGTTAAAATTCAGTTCAAATTAGACTTTTAAAAAGACCAAGTGACTGCTTGATTAATCTACAAGTAGCTTGTTGGGTATAAGATATGATATACTGGACAAAGAACAGAGTGCCACTAACAGAAGCTTAAATGTCATCCTCTCACCTGCTGCAGGTGGTACATTAAAGCGGAGAAGGCCTCCTCCAACACCCCGAGGACCTGCCTGGTCTGCTGCAGACTGATTGAAGGGATGGAGCTCTGAGGAGGTGCAGTGGTCTGTGACACTCCCACACAGCAGGCCTGCTCTATGGCAGCCTCCATGATTCGATAACAGCCTGAGAATAAGATGTTACAAGAAGGGTTTTAGTAACAAAGGAGGTTAATTGCATTTAATCAAATCTTTCACAACAGTTCAAAGAATGATTAGCCATTTAATAACAGCAGCGTGGGGTAGGAATAAACAAACTAACAAACTTTTTGGTGGTTTGCAAGTAGCGGAATTGTTCAGAATAGGCAGATGTATGATTATTTTTACAACTACAATCAATTTACTATTTCAAATAAGCACACTACCTGTGAGTGTGTGCTGCAGCTCTGGGCTCAGTTCGTTACCAGGCGGTTCCTCCAAACCCATTCTGACCTCTACACAGGCCCGGTTCACCAGTAAGCAGCAGAACTTTGGCGGTCCCACCAGCTCCCATCCATGCAAATCCAGCAGACAAGCACTGAGGACCAGGATCGGCCCGATCTGTCTCGGCGTCAACTTAGCCTGCAACATGGGTCTCAATACCCCCCATACACGTGCTATGACTCCCTTCAGCTCCTCACTCTCTACTGCCACTCCTACTGGGGGGAGAAACTGCACCAACCTGGCACACATGTCCAGCTTGGTCTGGTCTGTGGCTTGGCAGAAGTCTTTGGAGAGCCTGACCAGTAAAGTGAGGAGTTCTGCAGGGTGTTTACTCCACACTTTGTCCTTTGTTTTACCCGAGAGGAGACAACCAAGCAAGGCAAGCCCCCTCTCGAGGCTGAAAGTCTGGTTTTGCTCCACTGCCTGGCACAGAGCAGGAATGGCACCCCTGCTCAGCAGCTGGTCGGCACCTCTGGGTAAGGCACACACAGCTGTAAGAACCTGGTAGCAGTCAGCAGCCATGGCCTCGTCTATCTTGGAAGAGGGGGACGTTTCTTGAGATGTTGTTGATACTCCGTTTGCTTCACTGCCGTCATCACCCTTTGCTTCCTCTCCTGCTGATTTGGCCACATTTGTAGGATCACTTTCTGCGTTTGAACTCTCTGTTGATTGGACTTTACAATCCGGACTCTGCCCTCTCTCTCCATCTTGGTTCTGTTCCTGGTTATCCTGTTTCTGCTGGTTCACGGGACCATTTGCTAAAATGCCCAGCAGGAATGGGATGGTGGTGAGGAGCTGAGGATGGCAGGCCATGTCTGGGTCTGTGCTCAGGGCAGCCAACAGAGCCGTGCCCAGCGAAAGGAGTTCCTGTGGGGGTAAGCCAGAGTTGTCGCTGCCTCTGACCGCTGTCACCAAAAGTCGAGCTGGGAGGTTTAGACCAATGGCCTCAAAGATGCGCCTCAAGGTAGGTTTGTCTAGCTGACTTGCCGGGCACAAGCGAGTTATCTAGACAGAGAGGGGAAAACAACAGAAAACACACACCTGTCAGTGCTAAGGTATGATACTTGGTCTACATATCCCTATACATGCAGTACACTCCTATATTACACACCAGTCAAACTAATGCAGCATCTCTACTATAAATTCCACCTCTGTGAAAGTTGTAATGTTCCGTTTTTGTTGAAACTGGTTTAGAGAGGTGTTGATTCAACTTAATGGGCATTTACAAGGTGTAATTTGTAATGCTGTTGAATTATACTGCATTATACTGAGAGGTGTTTCTTATATTTAGCCCATTTATATCAATAAGGTTAACTAAAGACTTTAATGTGTTTATTATGAGGTTATACGTATAGTGGAATATTGCAGTTAATGTAAATGTAGCCACTGCTTCTGGTTAGAGCTGCAACAACTTGATTAATCATTTAGCTAGCCTATACAATCTCAAAAGGTCATGAAATTACATCCCAAGTTATTCAATATCAAGTGATATAAAATAGAGAAATGCTATATCCCCATATTTTGAGAAGCAAGAAACAGAGAATGTTTGGCTTCTTTGCGATACGTGACCCATCCACCTGGCCATCTACTATTACATTAATCAACTCGTTTCTGCACAACTTGGTTAAACCTAATAGAGCCATTAACAAACTACCAGTACCCGCCTTTTTTCTTTAGTGCCTTTGTGCACTTTTCTGCTATTAACCTCTCCTTTCACTGTTTTTTTATGGATTCCTAAATTAAACTATTGCAAATATGTTCCTAGATGCAAGTAATCATGTATTACTTTAACATGCAAACAGTTGGTATACTAACAATATGAATGTTAAGGATCAGTGTGTCCTTTAACCACGCGTAGACAGACACTTACCAGCAGAAGAGAAGCCAATATGTGACTGTCATTCTGAGCCTGCCTGAGTGCATGAAGACATCTCTCCAACACCTCTCTCTGTGCATCAGTCAAGCCACCTCCTGCATCCCTCTTTGAGCCTTCTCCACCTTCTCCTCCTCCCTGCTCCTCTTTTACAGGAGGCTGGCTGCTCACGACAGGTGTAACGTCGGCACTGTCAGCCATTACGACCTTAGTAACTGCGTAACCAAGAAAGGAATAAACAAGTAAGCAAAGTCATTGAAATTCAACCTGAACATCAGGTCGTGATTAGCTCCACACCGTTGAGGGCAACGAGAGCAGCCTGATTT
The DNA here is from genome assembly GCA_023631565.1 of Gymnocephalus cernua. Lineage (NCBI taxonomy): Eukaryota > Metazoa > Chordata > Actinopteri > Perciformes > Percidae > Gymnocephalus > Gymnocephalus cernua. Next base: position 9,666,763 of record CM042438.1, on the reverse strand, counting down.
AACGATTTTAGCTAGTTGGTTAGCGAGCTAGCTGAGTCATTCTAAGTAACAGTTGGCAACAATTCGACAGTTCAAATTTGAATTAGTAAACGTTTATAAAATAACTTACTTTGTTGACAGCTCTATCACGCGCGGTAACAGCTCTTGAGCACAAGTAAAAAGTCAAAATAATGCTGCAAGAAACCAATGAAAACGCTCCAAGAATGTCAAGGAACCAATCACAAGAGGGATAGTTGGAAGGCGGAGACGCCATTTTGGACCGAGTTGTAAACGTCGGAGAAGCGAAGCCACGTTCTTTTTTAAGGTCACAGAAGACATTTGTATCTTTTTTTTGTTTCTAGCATTAAATATAACACAAAATTACTAAAGCTTAGCAGGTTAAGTGTTTATATTGAGCTGAACATGTTTTCCAATGCCATTGACAGCTGGTCGGCAGGTGCCGCACGGCGGAAGTAACGTTAGTCGTCAAATGTTTTAAAGTGCAGCACCAGAGTAGATGTCTGTGTAATGTAATTTGTGGAATATTTTTATTTACTACATATTTCTTCCCAGAAATATCATTAATTTGAACCATTGTGCTTCTATCGGCCGCCAAATGTTCCAATGGTTGGGTCACTTATCTAGTACTTTATTTTGGAAATTCAGCCACCGGAAGTATTATTTATCGCTTAACTGTGGGTACACCATGGGTACACAGGCACATCAGCTGTACGTTACATGCGAGAGGAATACTGACCTAATTAACTGTACAGGGGACAACAACAACAACAACGACGAAACATCACAGCGACCGAAGTGAATGGTATTTTACTTGTAATTGTAAGTCATTGTACACTCGTCTGTCTTTAGTGGTGTCGTGCCAATTATCATTGAAAACGCTCAGGAAGATCCGTGATCCTGCACAGTGTGTAGCTAGTGAAAGAGATGCCAGCAGCTGTTAGTTTCAAGGTGCCTTAAACAGGGGTGATCCCGGGATTATACAGGTGAAGTACCTGTCTCAGTGCTTGCACGTCTGTAACGTTATATGTCTTGTAAGTGTAACGAAACGAAGATCAGTTAACGTTACTAAATACGAAGTGTCATATTGACTCAAGCGTCCATCGTTTGTAATGGTGTGATAGTGATAGTGCAGTGGACTGCGCAGGCTGTAGCTATAGGCCTTTATTCAGTTATCTGACAGCTTGAGACATTTTTGATTTGAGTAAAACCCTGACTGTTGCTTTCAGGTTGGTAAAATACATAATTCACCAGCCCACCATTTTGGATATTATCTCAGCAGTGGGTTTACTCATGCATCGTTTGACTGAAAGCCCTTCATTCATACACTTATTTGCACTTTAATCAGTCAGTTAATCCCTACTCTGCAAGAACCAATCGATTTTATGCTTAACTAACAATTATTTTCATGATTGATTTTTCTTTGTTATATGTATATTGTTTTATCAATTTATCATTTACTTGCTTAATTACAAATTATAAATCCCAACACAGGCCACCAGAGCTAGTTTTAAATTTGTAATATTAAAATGGTAGACATTCAGGTCTTTTGTCTTTTGTGAGGCTTTAACAAGCAAATGTTTGGTAGATGGCGTTTATATTTTATATTGATCTGTAAATCAATTTGTTTTCAGTTCAGTTAAGTCTTTATTTTGCTGCCTGGGGAATTTGACTTGTAGCATCATCCATCAGTAAACAGAATGAAAACAATCAGTAAGAAATAGTGACATCCAATAACAGTAAAAGCAATAAGTATAAGTAAGAACAACTTGAAAGTTAAGAAAAGGCATACAAATGTGAATCTATTGCCAACACTGCATACTGTTTATGATATTCCTGCAAAACACAAAAATACAATGAATCAGAAAAAGTGACTAAAATGAATAAGATTATGATGCAAAAACTACAAGGAGAAATTGTTTTTATGAGAAGTTAGAGACTAGTAGCGTGTGTTTTTATACGGTCCAAGGTTTTACTCAGTTGTAAGTGGCCTTATTGTGTAATCCACAGGGGTTTATGGGAGGTCTGTGTCACTTGCATAGCATCCATTCAAATATTATCCTATGATTAGAATAGTTGTTGCTGTAAGGATGTTTACTGTAGTTGTCACAGAAAAATGGGAGGGTTATTATTATTCGGTTGATTTATTTAAAAGATTGCGCCTGGGAGAAAACTAATAACAACTTAATTTTTCTTCCCGGTAGCAGCTAGAAGAAACTGTGTGTGGGCCTTGGTACCATTACAGAGAAAGCTCCACCAACCTGTCTGCCTAGAAGCGAATACAGAGCTGACAAGTGTGCTATTGACTGCTGCAACTGAGAGAGAGGAAGAGGAGGAAGAAACAGCCAGAGAGAGAGAGAGAGAGTGAGAGAGAGCGAGAGAACTTGTCCTGTCCGGATATAAGGGGGGTTTTGGTCGCAGAGATCATTGTTTTGCAGAAGCTTCTCAAGGGAAAAGTAGGTATTGAAATGTCGCTAGTGGCTGAGCTGTCATCAGCCAAGGTGACTGAGTGCAGTAGTGCACTACTGGTGTGGCACACACTCAAAGTCACCACCAGCCTTTAGGCATTTTGGCAGTAAAAAGGCAAATCTACAATGTTGTAGATTGAGCAGGAAAAACGTGACTGGATCCCTCACATTTTTTGTCTGGATTATTTTTACCTGGAGCTTTTTTTCTTTACTCTGATTTGGTGGCTGATTTGGAGAGAAAACCAAGCGCAGGAGGACTAATGACTGTTTGTGGAGTTGGGATTTACTGAGCTGTTGATTATAGCACAGAAGGAAGCTGCTGGGGCTCAAGCGTTCATGTGCAGGAATGCAGATTCACATATGGATGCAGACCATACAGGTGTGTGTGTGTGTGTGTGTGTGTGTGTGTGTGTGTGTGTGTGTGTGTGTGTGTGTGTGTGTGTGTGTGTGTGTGTGTGTGTGTGTGTGTGTGAGCTTGTGATCTTTGCCTGGTGATCACAACTTTGTTTTGGTTTTAAAACAGCATCTTTGTAAAGTGAATTACAGCAACATTAAACTTTTAACAGATATAATACAGTTGTAACAGACATGTTTATCATCTTAGACAAAAATGTCTGCTATCATGAAAAAACAATCTTAACTAGTTATATGCTATCTTGAAATATTTACAAAGTAGTAACTCTGAAAAGAGTCTTACTATCTGCATGTCTTTAAAAATTGTCAAAAAGTAATAACACCATTATTTCTAACCATATGGTTATATAGCATCTACAAACTGTGCACAGCAGATGCTTGTGAAAGCTGCTTAATTCATTGCTATATTGCCCCATAATAGTATCCTGGTGAGACGTTGGGGTGGAAGACTCTTGCTCACATCTTGAACACAGTGTCCCAGGATTTGTACTGTTCACCCCCCCCCCCCCCCCTTCCCCCCTTTTTTTTAGCCCATTCTGCTGAAAGAACTTGCAAAAAGTGAAAGCAATGCAGTATGGCTCGTTTACTCAGACTCAAACTCCATGCATTCCTCATCAAGTCATAAGTCAGACTTCCTGACATTTTACTTTACTTAAAAGAATTTTTTGTACCCCAAGACAAAATATTCATATAAGCAATACATATTGTTTAACCATGGTCATGAAAGCAGTACAACAGTCTGCATCTTGCTCCTTTCTTGTGACCCATTTAGCAAGTTAATTATTCGTCAGCATGAATTTATTGTCATCACTAATTACTTTGGAATGAGAAACTTCCTCATCACACTTCCTGTAGGAAAGGACATTAAGCGTTAGGAAGTTACCTCAGGGGCCTGGACGGCCTGTGACTGTGTCTTGAACATAGTTTAACATATTAAACTTTTTTTACAGTGTTGTAACATTAGATGAATTAACTTTTATATTGTATACTTATGTCCCTAAGAACTTAGGAGAGGGGTAGACATTTTTATTTTTTGTATACAGCAATCCTCCAAAGTGTAGTTTTCCCAGATATTAACCGCTACTCATTTTAACGTTTGTTATGAACATAGAGGCTGGGTAATAGGTTGCAATACTAGAAGACTAAACATCATGACAGACAGATTGCATTTTTTATATTAGACTTAGACTTCTCTTTATTGATCCTATTGGGATGACTCCCACAAGGAACTCCCGCATATATATTGTTATAATTAAGAAGGACTCCTGTCATAGAAGTATGTAAATATTCGTACCTTTTTTATTTCCTTTATCAATTTTGTGTTGCTTTAACTAATAGTGAGAAGGAGGGCGCTCACAGGATGGTGAGTCATGTTATACCGCTACCACTAAACTGAATTATCATTTATTTTTTCCTCTGTTTTTGATGATATAGTGTTTGTCATTACCATATTCTAATGTTCAGATCCAATATGGTACATGTTTTTGTAAAGGGAAGTTAATTTAAGTAACATTACTAGTCTTTGCTCTCTCTTTAGAATATCTCCAGTTGAGGCGTTTGAATTTTATTTGCATAAACATTTGTTATCAAGTTGATGTGTTATAGGCCTAGATTGTTTAAATTATTTTGTGTTCAATGAATTCAGTTCCACAAAAAGGCCTATTTGTTCATACCGATATGAATGATATTGAAGTATCCACATGTTAAATGCTTTTCTCTTTTTCTTGCACTCTGTAGTGTATTGTGTGAGCAGCTGAGCCTTTGAAGGCCCCAGAGACTGCCATGTTGGATCTCTTCCTCAGAGTGCTGGTGTTGACCTGCCTTCACCTGTCACCTCACAGCACTTGGCTGCCAACCTAACTCCTCGCTCCCTCTCTCTTCCCACATCTCTTTCTTCCACCGCCTGGCTGGGAGAAAGGTAAATATGCCGTGTTTTCAGGGTGCTGTTTTTGTTTAGTAGGTACTGTATGCTTGATTACATTTGTGCAGGTATTTAAATAAACCATCTGTACATTCAGTTGGTTAGTTGGATTGACAGATGTTATTTCTATAAGGGGGGGAGGCAGACCAGACTGTAATGGTTGATGAATTGAAAAATAACCTTCAAGCTACATTTCTTCTTGTGCAGTCTCAGTATGACAGTGAAGGCTTTTTTTTAACTAATGTTCTCAGTATACCTCTAGTACTTGTAAATTTAGGGCGGCATGGTGGCTCAGTGGATAGCACTGTAGCCTCACAGCAAGAAGGTTCTGGGTTCGAATCCCTTTCTGTGTGTGTCACGCAGACATGGGGAGAACATGTCTGCGTGAGTTTCCTCCAGGTGCTCTGGTTTCCCCCACCATCAAAAACGTGTAGATTAGGTTCTCCAGTAAGTGCCCTTGATCAAGGCACTGGCTCAGATCTGGAGTTGGTCCCACTGCTCCCTTGAGGGATGGGTTAAAATGCAGAGAATGAATTTCGCTATGTGTATGTGACAATAAAGTACCCTTACCTTACTTTCTTCTAAAATTATTTTATATGAGGTATTAATGAGTACATTTAATAACAATTTGTCAGGATCCCACCATGGGTTCTTGTACACCTTGCAAGGTTAATAGTTCAACAGTATTGTAAATATACCTGCATGCTTTGTTGTTGAGAGTTAGATAAGAAGATTGACACCACTCATGTTTGTATGGTAAATATAAGGGTACAGCCAGCAGCCAGTTAGTTTAGCGTAGCTCAAAGACTGGAAACCGTGGGAAACAACTATTCCTTTTAATGTTTTGTTATTTAGATATTTCATTTTGCTCATTTAAGTGGCCCACGTCTGTTGCAGTGGTAATATTAAAGCACACTAACCTAGTTCTTTTTCATTTTTCTAGGTCCTTGGTCCTTGTGGAAAATGTCCTGTGCACACCACAAGCTGCTCACCTGGAGCTTACCTCACCTCCTCCTACCGCTGACCTACCTCTTGGTCTTGGCTTCTCCCACAGGTAAAACAAACCATCACACTGAACTCGGCAGGCAAAACCACCTGTGTTGACACAGTAATGATAAGGAAAACTTGCATCTGTACCTCATCTCGGCCACGATCTGCACAGTAAAGTCACACACCTCTGATTACTCAGGGTGGGTCTTCATCCTTCTTAGAATCTTATTATGATACGTGGATGGTTTTAGGTTGTTAGTTGGTGTTTACTGTCCTTGTAATCGGAGGTAGAGAGATAGAGGACTGTTGGCACCCCTACTGTGTGTGAATGTGTGCCTTCTTTCTGATGCCACTCCACTCAGTGGGTTACAATGTGGAACAGGACAATAGGGGCTCTGTGAGTGGAAATTGTATGTGTTTGTGTGTGTGTTGTGTTGAGGGGTGGGGGACAAAAGAAGAGTGGACAAGGGGTGGGATGACTAAACCGAGGCCAAAGGGTCCTTTCTCAAACAAACTATAGTGCTTTTGTGTGTTTTTTTGTGTGTGTGGCAAGACCTGTGTTTTTCCAAACTTGAGTTACACTGATGTCCCATAACGTCAACCTTAGCCTTCCTATTGCCATGGTAGCAATAGTTAAGGGTATAGCACTGTCTGAGCCCAAATAACCGTTTACGGCCTTGCCATCAGCAGGATAAGCTCTCAACTGACTTACCATGCACTCAGCTCAATCTTATCCTAAAATATCTAAAAATAGTGTTGCTACCGGTGTTTACAGAACACCAGTGTCAAAAGTGCCAATATGGAAATTTATAAGACTTTAATGAATCTTAACCCCTTTTTTCACCCAAGTTATTGCTAAACCTAACTCAACATTTCCTACTGCTGCTTTTTCAGATTTAAAACATTCAACTGGTGAAACACAGGGTTGTTTGGATTGTGAGGCAATCAAAGGAAACTCGGTGTCAATATTAAAGCGTAACTCTCGCCAAAATACAACCTAGGATCTTTTTGTGTATGTACGCGAGTCAAACTTTAGTTTAAAAGCATATTTAGGACGGAAGCGGCACCGTATTCTTGTTTTTCGGTCAAATGGCCTTTTGAATGGGAGAGCTAGGGGCACTTTTATGCTAGCCTCAAAATAGCTATTTTTAAACACTAAGAAGACTCGACCCAACTTTGCTTGAAGTATCACCAGTAGCTCTACACATTAACGCAAGCATTGAGAACATTGTTTGAGTACCCAGAGTTTACTAAAAAGAAAGGTTTTGAACAACTCACCGTAGCTCTTGTTGTTTCCGCTCGCTGCCATCTCGGCAGTCAAAACGAGTCAATATCAAAACAAGTAGCAAAAGATGTAGTATATCCCTTGTGCACCGGGGTAGTTAATGTGTAGAGCTCCTGGAGATATTGGAGCAAAGTTTCATGTTGTGTCGAGCCTTCTTAGTGTTTAAAAATAGCTATTTTGAGGCTAGCATAAAAGTGCCCCTAGCTCTCCCATTCAAAAGGCCATTTGACCGAAAAACAAGAATACGGTAAATCTTAAAAGTGGCGATTCCGTCCTAAATATGCTTTTAAACTAAAGTTTGACTTGCATACATTCACAAAAATACCCTAGGTTGCATTTTGGCGAGAGTTACGCTTTAACTAGCCTGATGCATGTAAACATAAAATTCAGATTTTCTTGATGCACTGTAAAGCAAGGGATTATACATAATGTTCATTAAGTCTATTATAACTTGCTGTATTCATTTACAGCATCTTCCCAAATGTAGTGGACAAAAGGGGCTACTAATAAATGACACAACTGAAGACAAGACAAAAATAAAACAGTGTTAAGTTCTTTTTCATCACAACTGCAGTTTTCGTAATTCACAGAGTGACTCAGCAGTTTTCCTTTCTCCTGGACTGTTATTCAGCTAGTTTGGCTTCTGTGTCTGTGTGAACATTAATATAATTAGTGGTGAAATATAACCTCCCATTTCTCCTTGTTGTTCCTTTTACAGTCTGTGGTATTTTATAGTCTGTGCTGTTTTATTGTACCTGTATTTTCTTAAATTTGTTCTAGGGAAAGGTCCTGAGAAAAGTCTGCGTCAGATTCATTTTATAGTCTGTGCTGTTTTATTGTACCTTACTACTCAATGGGCCTCATTCACCAATATCTTATTTATATATATATATATATATATATATATATATATATATAATATAGTATTTTCTTAAATTTGCTCTAGGAAAGGTCCTGAGAAAAGTCTACGTCAGATTCATGACGTCTTCTTAAACCGCAGAATTGTTTAAATCATTAATTATTGGATGGGATGGTATATTAGGTAAGGTAGATTATTTAATTTAAAAGACCAACCTGCTTTGTAAAATAATGAAAATAATTATTACAAAGATCATAAATGATATCAATGTTATTGTAATTTAAATCCTATAATATTATTACAATGTAGAAGTGAAGAACATAAAATAAAATAACCAATTATTTAGCACACACGTCAGCACTCAAATATGCATAATTACCTAAGAACAATTCCCAAATAAGGAAGCATGAATGAATGAATGATATGAGTCTAATATGGTCTGGCTCAGAGGGTGGTGTTTGTGCATTCTGCATACTGTGCTTTGGGTTTTAATCAGTGTCTTGTTTTGTCAGGGAAAAGCCTCACTTCCTCTCTTTGCTGCTGACGTGGCTGACTGCTCAAATTGAGGCTGCATGTCGGCTTTTCTGAGAAATGTTCAGTCAAAGCCTAATCTGTGAAAAGTCTCACTGTGGGTTTCACTTTGCCCCTTTGCCTTCGGCAATGCCAAGAGTACCCAACAATGCCCTGATTGATATAAACAAGTGGAAATCTTGAAAAGCCTGGGAAGCGCTGCCCGGTGGCGGATCCATGATGTCGCCTTTGGCAGATCCTTTTGATCAAACTACACGCTACACAAACCCCTTTGTAAAATTTCTCTGCCAGGAAACCAGTTAATAACCTTCTCCAGTTATCCTCCCTTTCACCCCTATTTCATTAACAAACTTTCATACTTTTCTTTTAACTATGACCATGTTGCAAAAGGTAAATCATCTCTCCCATTGGATTGTAGTTTTTAACATCAGTGCAGTACATCATTGCTTTCTCCTTCCTTTTGTCTCCATCCAGGTGTGTCAGCAAATCTCTGCCGGGTGACCGGGGGGGTACTGGGCATTCACTGGAGCAGCATCGTTAGCATGGGTTGGCACTCTCTGGCAAAAGGGAGAGGCGGGGCAACATGTTGGGAATCTTGCTGCTTGATTCCCAGCTGCAACGCCGTGTGGAGCCTCGGCGGGCAATGTGTGCTTCTCAGCTGCTCGCAGAATAGGGGCTGCCCCATCACCATCCTGCCCCAGCCCCACCAGGAGTCCCTCGGCCTCCTTCAGCTGCTCTCAAAGGTATAGAGAGCAGCTGAAACAACAACTATTTTTATTGATTAGGCTTTTTCCAGATGGTTCTGTCATTGATTAGGGTAACAGTAAAAAATGTTAAGCTTAAAAACTGCGTTTTTGCTATTTGGAAGATTCATTATCTTATCTATTCAGAAGTTTTGAGCAGAACATGAGCATATTCTGTCACAATCTAAGCTAGGGATGCACATGGTCGATACTTACCTTATTAACTGGATCGTGTATCGGACAGATTCAACAGATCCACATAAATAAATACAGTTAGTGTCATCATAAAAATTGGTGTTTCTGCTTTTAGTTACCTTCGTTAAGTCATAGCATGCTACCAACTCCATTTAAAAAAAATCTTACATAAAAAGAATGCCAATGAGTTCTATGCAGAGAGAGATAGAGAGAGAGATTATTAAAAGTATTTTCTTTTCTGTAACTTTAAGAGTCCTGTTGTCACAGCAAGACGTAAAAGAGCTCGTCGGGCACAGCATGCCAGAAGCCACACGCCACACACAGGACAGCTTACCAGCACGGTAAGTTCACAGAAAATTGGTTATTTTTTAAACTTTATATTGATCTTTGCATTGTTTGCCTGTAGCAGATGCTGTTAGCAAGTCTTACATAAAAAGAATGCCAGTGAGTTCTATGCAATGAGATACACAGAATTTAAATTTGGGTAAAAAGAGAGCACTGAAACTGGATCAGGAATTGGTATCGTTCAAAACTACAATCTTGAACTGTTTCTGCAGGAAAGTCCCAAACCAGAAACAGCTCTCCCAACTCCAACAGTACCCAGCACCATCACACTTCTTCAAACAGCCCAAAGGAACCTTAGCCAGTTAGACAATGGGAGTGCAGACATTGCTCCTACTCCATCACAGCAGAACTCAACGGACACCGTTAATACTGTGACTTCCAATAGCAGTGATGTCAGCACAGCCACAGCCACAACTGCTACCATCACAACTCCAACACAGGCTGGTAAGAAAGCTAATGTTTGCTGCAGTTGGTGTCAGCGATCACCTATTTTCAGCTCGTTCATGTGTCTTGTCTTCATTTATTAATTATGAACTACTAAATTATGTAGCAGCACTGTGGTTTTGCAGGCTTCACGCTACTCTCAGGTCCTTTCTTTACTAAGATTGGTTAATACATCATTGTCCTTTTAAGTTTGCATTTTTCTGTCACACACCTACAATTTGCAACGGATCCTTTACTGTGCAGTCTTTGTTTTTGCTGGAGCTGATGTTTGAGAAAATGAAGATGTACTTTGCCCACATATTGTATACCAGACTGCTCAGATGTTATTTTTACCAAAGAAAGGAATATGTGCTTTGGGTGTGAAGCCAAATAAGTAAGCAATAGGAGAGTGCTGAGATATGCTGGGCTTCTACAAACAGGAATAACTCGTATGATCCGTTTGTCCTCTCTGAGAGACAATACCGCCATTTAACTGGTATTCATTGGCAACAAACATAACATTTCATGTTATTACTGATAAAATAGTTTTAGTTCTTTTAACAATACTGTTACTAGAGCAAAAAATAACCAGATGAGCTAAACACAGGAGTTGTACGAAGGTCAGTTGCTCAACAAGAGCCCGTGAATCTGAAAGGAAACCTCTCACATTCACAGTTTGATTGAAAAGGGAAACCAATTTACACATCATGATCAGTTTACTAGTCGTGTTGAGGAGTATTCACCCTGTGAGAACGGTTGCATAACATTTCCTGTGGCTCTGAAGTGAGTTTTGTCAAGTCTGAGAAAATAACCCTGATGATGTCATTAGGGTTATTTTTTTATTTCATCAGTTTTGGCTTGGAGACTAGAGCATTTCTAATGGTAAGCCTGTGTTACGAATTGGGCTGTGGAATGGGTGGCATGCTGTTGGTATTTACAATGAAGGAGTGTCTCGGGATCCCCCAGTCAGAGCTGGTTAATGTGGCTCGGGAAAGGGAAGTTTGGGGTCCCCTGCTGGAGCTGCTCCCCCCGCGACCCGACCACGGATAAGCGGACGACGATGGATGGATGGATGGAGTGTCTAGTGAATAGAAACTATAGAGTTGCATTATGCGAAATGGCAGATCATGGATTCTTTGGAGCTTGATCCATACTAGGGACTACAATTCAGGATATTTCAACCTCTGCTGCATCATTTTTTGTTTGGTAGATGCACAAACGTTAAATGGAATATACCACATAAGGATGTGCTGAAGGACTGCATTACATCTTGCTGTAAATACATGTGCACATAATAGCTTTTTATAATTTCTCCTACCTGTCTAACAAGGTAGAATATGATATTCAAATGCATTTGTGTAAAGTTTGTAACTAAGAGCAACGCAGGAAAATAACGTGGTCTCTGTTCCACTTGTACATCAATTTTTAATTTATTCACCCAATAGATGTGTTGAATACTCCACTCTCAGACCAGTTCCTGTCTTTTGGTTGCCATGCTGTACTTGCTGTATCTCTGATCCTGTTGTTTTCCTCGACAGTGAGGGAGCTGGTGGTGTCTGCAGGAGAGAGCGTGGAGGTCACGTTGCCCCGCAACGAGGTCGAGCTCAATGCCTTCGTGGTCCCACCACCCCCACCAGGTAAAACTAGGGAAATATTACATTAACTGTTGGAATTCATTACCTGGAAACTTGTTACACACTGTTATTAAATCATGTCATTTCAGCAATAGGCTGATGAAGCACAACCTGCTTGACAGTTGCATTCCTGAGTCACCATCAGCACACTGTTCGTCACACTGAATACTTGCCAGAGAATTTCAAATTAAGACTGGAAGAAGATTATACAGTTACCAAGAGGGAATACACGTCATCATTTTGTTAATCTCTTGATCCCTCTTCGACATGCTCTAACGATCCCAAAATCTCTCATCTGGAAATGATCCTTATCTGATAGATTTGAATTAAATGCATGAGCAGGTTTGTTTAATTTTGCTACTTCTTTACAGAGACAACCTATAAATTTGACTGGCGTCTGATAACTCATCCCAAAGATTACAGTGGGGAGATGGAAGGGAAGCACAGCACGACACTTAAACTCAGCAAGGTACAGATCCCAGCCGTCATATTCATGTTCTGCTAAAAATAAAACATGCAGCTGGAGCTCTATTGAATGTATAAACAGACAATTCCAGTAGTGTGTAAAGGACACAGATTGTCGCAAAAGATCATTTCCTCATTCTACTTGCTTGACTTGGTCTCTCTCTCGCTCTCTCTCGCTCTCTCTCTCTTTCTTTCTTTCTTTCTTTCTTTCTTTCTTTCTTTCTTTCTTTCTCAGCTGACTGTGGGCCTGTATGAGTTTGAGGTGATGGTGGAATGGGAGGGGGCTCATGGAGAAGGTTACGTCAATGTCACAGTCAAACCAGGTGAGGATGACCATGTGAAATGTCATTCATGTTGTGGTGATCTTAGAAGTTTTTTGCAGGGGTGACGGTTCATGTGCCCTCTTTCGAAATGGAAATTTGCAGCATGATATTGAAGGCGTGTAATATTCCACATGCTAATTCTAATTAAGCTAATGGCTCTTCTGCTGCAGTAGGTCTTCAGAAGGTCATGTCTAATGTTTGATGGTATTGTCTTTCCTAACCGTCAATGTAGATAATGTAAATTATCAGGAATCAGTCCACAGTTTTGCCTCATGTTGACTAAATAAACTTGGATGTTATTGCTGCAAGAGAAGCTGCTTTCCTCCCACACACAGTTGTATTTGTGACTTTTGCCAAGGTAGCCACTGGCTTATGCAAACTGCCTCAGTCACAAACAGCTGATGCACAGCTCCAGTAAGTGAGCTAATTTCTTGTTTTCCACCTGATAGAGCCGCGGGTAAACAAGCATCCTGTTGCCGTAGTTTCCCCAAAGTTCCAAGAGATCTCTTTGCCAACCAGCTCTACAGTCATAGACGGCAGCCGTGAGTGTCCCACATGACGCACACACATGCACAAACATATTCAACATCAGCTAAAGAGAGAGACCTTGTACATAAAATACGTTACCTTTTCCTCTCATGCTATTAAATGCATTTTACTGCCCATTTCCCCTGTGCCCCTCCGTCCTTCCTTCCTTCCTCCTCCTTACAGAGAGCACAGATGATGACAAGGTGGTGACGTGGCACTGGGAAGAGGTTAAAGGTCCCCTGAGGGAGGAGAAGGTCTCTGCCGACACCCCTGTCCTCACCCTTACCAACCTGGTGCCTGGGAACTACACATTTAGGTAAAGATGGTCTACAACCATGACATGTTTCATATGTATTTTAGATAAATATGTTGCAAACATCCTAAGCAAGAATTTACAAAAATAAAGTAAAAATAAAAATACAATAACCTGTTAAAGCCTGTTTTCTCCTATGTCTGTCATAAGTACAAAAAACAGATGAATGGCGGGGCTTAAAGTTACTAAAATTCTCACTACATGTAAATCAAACTTATGTTTTTTTAGGTCTGGGGTGAAATTATTTTGAGTCTGATTAGTCTTTCTCAGTTTGACAGTGACAGACTCAGATGGAGTCACAAACTCAACACAGGCCACCCTCGCAGTCAACAAAGCCAAGGACTATCGGCCTGTGGCCAACGCCGGCCCTAACCAGGTCTGAAGTATTTTCTATCATCAGGGTTATGTTCTTTATTGCACCAAACCACAGTCTTTGTAATTGTTTGAATGTGTGGTAGTTTACTTAAACTTAAAAAACAAATCAAAATGCTGTTTTATTTACCAAACCAGTGCACTCCTGGTAACCAATAGCTGGTCTTTTGTCTAACTTTATCCAGGTCATCCAGTTGCCACGCAACTCCATCACTCTGTACGGCAACCAAAGCACCGACGACCATGATTCCCTGTCCTATGAGTGGTCCCTCAGCCCTGAGAGCAAAGACAAGGTGGTGGAGATGCAGGTGGGGACTATACATATAATAAATTATCATGCTTCAGTTTATTTTTCCCTGGCTAAGAGAATCATGGTCATTTTCATTTTTAGGGCGTACGGACGCCGATCTTGCAGCTGTCGGCTATGCAAGAGGGAGACTACACCTTCCAGCTGACTGTGACAGACTCAGCTGGCCAACAGGACACCGCCCAGGTCACCGTCATTGTGCAGCCAGGTAAACAGCTGGACGGCAAAGAGCTTCTGTTTATGCCACCTCAACACTTTTGAATCGCGTCTTCAGTAAAAAGTTGAGAGGAATATTTAGTTAATCAGCTGCTGAGGGCATTAATTACAGTTCCTTACAACTGTCACTCTTTTCTCGCTTTTTTGATAGTCATTAACTTGAGTTTGTTAAGCCTGTTTGTTCAGCTGTGTGCACTTATGCCGACAGACTAGAATTAAACCCTTATCTCGATATTTCAAGTCCTCCTCCACTGTATTCAATATGCCCTGTGTCTTATTTGCCCTCACTCTCTTCCACAGGATATATGCAAATATATACATGAAGTGTGAAGAGTATACCGAGCAGCAGTATTTATACTTGGCCTATATGTGTGAAGCTGATGTTACTACTTCAGCTGCTTTTAGGAAATTGTATTTGCTAAACCTTTAAAGGCATTTTGACTCAGTTAATGGGAGGTGTACGTGGGTGCACATGCACATTCAACCTGATAAGCACCTTGTGTAAACTGTAGAATGCAAACACGCACTGGCATGATGGCCTGGTAGAGTTTGAATAGGAACTGCTATGTGAACACACATCCACCTGAAGACCAGACTATGTCAACCATTTGAGGACCAGTGAGTGATGATATCTGAAAAATAAGGGCAGTGTGTTGTTAGTCAGAGTCTGTAATTTGAGGTATTTCAGAGTAACACTGCTGTTCTTTGATAATACATTTTGACCGTTATTCATTCATTTTTCATACTCTGATCTGGTTTGGATAAAAGCTGGAGAAATTATGCAAATTGACCCAATTTTAAAGGTCCCATGACATGGTGCTCTTTGGATGCTTTTATATAGACCTTAGTGGTCCCCTAATACTATATATGAAGTCTTATTCCCGAAATTTAGCCTTGGTGCAGAATTACAGCCACTAGAGCCAGTCCCACATTGAGCTTTCCTTAGAATGTGCCATTTCTGTGTCTGTAGCTATTGAGGAGGAGAGAGGGGTCGGCAAAGTGGAGGGTGGGGGTGTGGCCTTGACCAACTGCCACTTTGCTCGTTTGAAATTCATGATGTCTCTCTCTCGTCGGGTTGGCCAAATTCTCTGGCCGGGCAAAGCAGAGGAAGGGGAGGTAACCTCGCTTGTTATGACCTCATAAGGAGCAGATTCCAGAACGGCTCATCTGAGATTTCATTTTCTCAAAGGCAGAGCAGGGTACCCAGGGCTCGGTTTACACCTATCACCATTTCAAGCCAATTGGGGACCATAGGCAGGCTGGGGGAACTCACATTAATGTTAAAAAACCTCATAAAGTGGCCATGGGACCTTTAAGTGCAGTATTTCATCGTTTGAAAGGGCTTTAATGCTGCACTATTGATTCCATTTTGATGATAGTTGAAGGATGATGTGCTTTTTTACTTTGCATTGGTTGTGAAAGAAATGTTTCATGCGGTTTTCACCGAAGCTCAGAGGACACTTTTCACATTTATTTTCTTGTGGGTTGTAAAATTGAGATGTATTTTTAGTTTATTCATCCTTGTGTCACTCTCACTCTCCATCCTCCAGAAAATAATAAGCCACCAGTAGCAGATCCAGGACCTGAAAAAGAACTGACGCTGCCTGTTGATCGAACCACTCTGGATGGCAGTAAGAGCAGTGATGACCAGAAGATAGCCACCTACCACTGGAAACAAACCAAGTGAGTCAGACATTTGTGCAGGCAGTTTGTATTGGCTGCAGGCTCCAAGGTAATGCAATAACTGAAACATAGTTAGATATAAGCTTCATTGCAAATATACTATAATACAGTTTAATTCAAATGTACAAAATAAATTGGTTTAAAAGAAAACTCTGTTATAACATATTCTTCAGTGTGATCAAGGTTCATCTATCCCTCTACAGTAAATTATCTTTCACACTCTCTTTCGGCCCGTCTGTCCCTCCACCAGGGGTCCTGATGGTGTAAAGATTGAAAATGCAGATGGTGCCGTTGCCACGGTGACAGGACTTGAGGTTGGCACGTACGAGTTTACGCTGACTGTAACTGATGATAGGAAGCTGCAGAGTAGCGACACTGTCACGGTCATCGTCAGAGAAGGTTAGGAGATATTTTTGTGTGTGTGTGTGTGTGTGTGTGTGTGTGTGTGTGTGTGTGTGTGTGTGTGTGTGTGTGTGTGTGTGTGGGTGTGTGTGGCCTAATCCTTCTCTCCTAAGCAAAAGAGCTGGCTGAGTTTGGAGTCAGACAGGTGAGGATTATAGATGCTGTTGTGAATTTAATTAATTAATCATTATAAGTAGATTTCTATGTGTGTTTTAAAACAGAATTCATTCTTATCTTAGTATTTTTGTTTAAGATAAGTTAAAAAACATGCCATGAACATACAAACTCACTTTTGTCTTATTGGTTGTTCATTTTGGGTCTCTTTTTGCTAAAGGCTTGTTTCCCAAAAGTCGTATACTGATCCTATAGACACATGATTAGAAACACACACACACACACACACACACAGTCACATAGACATAATCATACATAGTTACATACACTGTATATGCACATAAACACTTAATGTACACACAGTACAGTATATATATTCTAATGCACATTTACTGACGATGCAATAATGCAAAGCATGGTGACAGCTACAATAAGAACAGTCTACTATCCATCAGTTATATTATTCATGTTATAATCCCATCATTGTGTTAAATTCTAAATTCAGTGTCATTTATAATGTTTTTCCACCAGAACTGGACCAGGCTCCTGTGGCTCATGTTGTGTCGAGTCCACCCATCACTCTGCCTGTCAGAACCTGCACGCTAGATGGATCTCACTCCACTGATGACAAAGGTGGAGTCAGCTACCTGTGGACAAGAGATGATAGCAGCCCTGCCGCTGGGGTGAGACTGGCCTTTGACTGAATAATACAAATTATTGTTGTATGCTCTGATGTAGTTTATAATAAGTTATGGTAGACAGAATATAAAACTATAAAAACTGTAAACGACATCAGACACCCACTGTATTAGAACATAACAAAAACCTAACCATAAAGATTTTAACCATGGACTGTAAAAGATTTTAACACTTCTTTGTTATTTGTTCCAATAGGATGTACTGAACAACTCTGACCACCAGGCGGTGCTGTTTCTGGGAAACCTGGTGGAGGGGAAGTACGGCTTCATCCTGACTGTAACTGACAGTAAGGGACAGACCAGCACTGACAGAGGCACAGTGGAGGTCAAACCAGGTGAATTTAACAGACTGACAAAACTGTTGTTTTATTACTCTTTCTATATCACTGTGTTTGCTCTATCCCCATGCCACATACTGAACATTTTGTCAGGGTCATTGAAGGCTATTTTCAGGAAAAGTGGGTACATGAAAAGTTAAATTACTGCATTTTTATCATGTAACACCTCCTGAGAGTTATTGGATTTTAATTTTGCCTTTTAAACAAGTCTTGGCATGCCAATAGTTTCCACTCAGCAAGAGACTCAACAACCAACAGCAGAAGGTTGAGCAGGTCAGTGTGCAGCATACGGTGCACAGACACAAACACAGCCAGAAACTAATCCATCACTTGGTGCTCTGGCCTCTTTCCCAGATTTCAGAGTGTCAGATGGGTTCTTTCTCATGTTTGTCTTCTTGTTACTTGTTGCACCCCCCCCCCCCCCCCCAATCCATGTCTCTTCAGTGCTGTATTCTCCTTTCTCACCTTTTTTTAAACTCTCTGTTTATCAGACGTATGGGAGCGTGACCTGGTGGAGTTGGTGCTGGAGGTCTCTGTATCCCAGGTCTCCCACCGTCAGCGTGACATGCTGCTGCGCCAGGTTGGGGTTTTACTGGGCGTGCTCGACAGCGACATCATTGTGCGAGAGATCGGTGCATTTAATGAGCACAGGTGAGTCGTTTTGCACCTTTTCTTTTTTAACTTTTGATTGTCTGAAATCCTTTGAATTTGTAATTTTACATCTATTGTATGTCTGAATGTTTTCTCATATTTTTGTCAAGCTCACACTCTTTTATTATAACCCCAATTTGACTTTTCAAGTGTAAACCTGGTAATGAAACACAGGGGCGTTTCTGGGACTTGAGTAGATTCGGGGCTTAGCCCAGACCCATTTAAATAAACTGAAAGCAATGCAAAATAGCGATTGGCTTGCCCAGTTTAATAGCCAGTGTATGTTCATTTTAGCTGCCTAGTTTGTAGATGTTATTTAGCTGGCACAAACATTTGGCCTAATCATAACTGGCCTGGCAACCCAGAGACCCAGAGTCTGTTTGGTGATTTATGAGGTGGGGGGTCTGGGGGACCTCCCACAGAACATTTGGAGCATTAAACACTTCATTTCCTGCATTCTGGTGAATTTGTATGCACCTATTTATAAATTTTTCTGAATCAATTTATGCTGGAAATATCTTTATGTAAAGGGGAACATAGATTACAATCCAAATATAAAAACATAATGGAATATATTGCAGTAAGGGTCTCAGGCATTCTGTATTGCTTTCATCTATTTATTCTCCTATAGATCGGCTTTTCTAATTATATCTGAGTCAGCACACATGTAGCATCATTTACTCTTCCCTCCTCTTTTGCATCTATTGTATAGGAAGTAACCTCCTTAAATTTGCATATGACAATTATTCACGTCAGTGATACATGAATTCATTTTAATGAATTAATAAACCCCTGGACTGTAATATTTCAGTTTGAGCAAGGTTTCTGCTCATGTCCAAAACTTTGTGCACATTCAAAATATATTTGTGTTCTCTGAGATTTGGAGGAGTCGTGATATTTTGAGAAAAATAAAGTTATAATAGGCTATCACAAGAATAAAGTCACTATATTTCAGAAAATAATCGACCTGCACCATAGTCTGCTGTGCATTACATGATTGCTCTGCTGATACGGTAGATTTCAGACCTTCTGACAGACACAGAGCCCCGTTTGAGACTCTGGTCTCTGAATAAGCGACAGTTTAGGGAGGTGGCTGTACGCTGCTCTAGGAGGTGGAAAACCGGAACTACGGCAGGAATACACGGAGCTCAAACGCGACACATTTGGCGCAGCATCTCCACAACAGAACACGTCCATTATGTGTGCTGCACACACCACGGAAAGCGCGCTGCTCATCTCTATTTTTGCAGCAAGAGTGGACACTAAGTGACACACAGGTCTGCTTCAGAGCTCCGTGTGTTTGAGTCTGAACCATATCTGCTGCATATTCAACAGAGAGGAAGAAACGGAGTAGCCCATAGGCTACCGACAGCAAAGAAACTAATTCTATAGGCTAGATTATTTTTAAGACCTATGTCTATTTTAAGAGGCTGTATGCAGTATGTGCAAAGCCAAAGCACAATGAAATAAGGAAACTAACCATGTAAAATGCTAGAATGAGGTTTTCTTGATTTGGCTCAAATGGTGACTATGACTATACGTATAAGTAAGCATTCTTCTAAGTAAATAAGCAACTTCTTCTTGCCTCCTCAGTACTCGTTTGGTCTTCCTGGTGTCAGGCGGTCCAGGGCGCTCTCCTTTGTCAGGCCGCAGCGTTGCACTTAGCCTACGCAACAAACTGCACAAACAGAAAAATGACTTTCTCATCTACAAGGCCCAACGAGTGGATACAGTCAGTAAGTACAGTGACAAATACATTTTGTACTCATACATTTATTTGTACACTTTATTTGCCACATGATTTTTACTTGCCACAGGCAGGTCACAGCAACAGAGCTGCTTTGATCTCTTGACCTCTCTAAGACAATGGTCAGATAATGACAGGGAATAGGGTTAGGCTCAGAGGTTAAATCACTCAGATTTTTGAGCTGTCGCTACAAGTTGTATCTTATCCGTCTTGACACTTTTTCTCTTGACTCTGTGGTGGAACTTGCATGCACCAATTGTAGCTTTATGTTCTATTACATGCATGTGGTATGTTGTTGCTCCTTAGTTCTCTTGTCTGTTTTCTGTAAGATCATTGTTTAATAATCATAATAATACATCGGATTTATATAGGCTTTTCAAAGTCCTCAAAGACGCTTAACATAGTAGAATACAAATAAAACAAGCAGTACACATTTTAATAAAGACAATAAAAATAAGATTGCAAGATAGATAAAAACATGGGGTGGGTAACTAGGGAAGACAGGTGTGAAGAGGTGGGTTTTCAGGGCCTTTTTAAATGTTGACAGTGTGGGGGCATGTTTGATGTGGTTAGGGAGGGAGTTTCAGAGAGAGGGGGTGGCACCTGACAACGGCAGTTTTGGCTCTTGGTCCTGGAGATTTGCAGGAGGTTGGTGTCAGCAGACCGGAGGCTTCTGCAGGGGGCGTGCCAGTGGAGGAGGTCAGAGAGGTAGGGGGGAGCCAGGTTGTTGAGGGCTTCATGGAGTAGAATCTCGAAGTTTAACCGGGATCCAGCAAGTTGGAAATGGGCTGGTAGTTGTTGGGGGAAGTCAAGTCCAGAATGGGTCCAAGGTACTGGTACAGGGCTTCAAGCTGGCTAACACAGAGGATAGGTCAGATGGAGAGATTTCAATGAATGATGAGAAGGTGCGATCTGTCTGTAGTGGGGGGGGGGGGGGGGGGGGGGGGGGGGGGGGGGTCAGGTTTGCTTCAAAGCTCTGGTTTCATCTATTGTACACTCTGCCGCTGTCCGTCCTCAGTCTGCCAGCTGAACTGCTCCAGTCACGGCCATTGTGACTCGTACACACGGCGTTGTGTCTGCCACCCTTTCTGGATGGAGAACTTCATCAGAGCTCAGCTTGGAGATGCAGAGAGCAATTGTGGTGAGATAAGATGAATTTTAATTGAATATTTTAGTCGCTTAGTGCATTAAATGTAAGGTGGCAATTTGTCATTTCAAACACTACAAAAGACCTCATATGGCTTTAATCTTCTCACATTTTCATATCCTATTTATTTTATTACAAAGTAATGACATTCTTTTCTTTTTTTGTCTAACAATTTTTTTGTTTTTAGAGTGGAGCGTACTCTATGTGACTATAGCGTCATTTATGATTGTGGTTGCTATAGCAACCGTTGTCTGGGGAATGGTGTGTTGCTGCAAAAGGTGAGCATTTTTTTGGATATCAAATATTGTTATGACTTTTACTTAATGTCTTTGGACACATACAGTATATGCATAATGTTCTTTTTTTCTGTATTTTCCCCACATCTTGAACTACCAACTCATGGTATTTGGTGTTTTTTTGTTTATTTCCTGAAAGGCGTAAGAGCAAAGTGCGTAGAAGCAAAAGCAGGTATAAAATGCTAGAAGCTGATGAGCAAGACAGTCTGGAGCTACAAGCACCCAGAGCTGGTAAGACACACACACACACATATATAAACCATCGCCACCTCCATTGTAGTTCACCATAGTTCACTGTTGCATGTTAGCAGCTGCGAATCCCGGGTCAAATCTCAAAAATGTAAACTGAAATCATACAGATCAGTAAGTCACACACTGTTCATATTGCCATTGAGTGATGCTTTACGTTTAAAGGATGCTAAAAGCTGGTCAGTATTTAGTATTTTAGATAAAATGAAACCACCTGTTTAAATAAAGGACTAAATAAATCATTCTGCTTGGTTCAGGTTTGACACAGCATCATTTTAACATCCTACCATTTTTTTCTGTTCTCCTTCTCCTCCCCCACCTGGCTCCTACCAGCCCGCATTAAGCCGGTGCCCGCTCCTACTTCCTCAGCCCTCATGCACTCGGACTCTGACCTGGACAGTGATGAAGGGCAGGGCGGGGTCCCGTGGACAGAGCAGGAGCGCGGGCATCTCCTGCGGCCCCAGAATGGCTCCCTAAGGAACGGGCAGGGGCCGGGAAGGGGCAGAAAGCAAAGAGAAGAGCTGCTATAGCAAGAGAGGAGGGGGGAGGTCACTGCTGCCCTCACACACACACAGACAGACAGACACACACACACAGACAGACAGACACACACACACACACACACACACACACACACACACACCTCCTCCAGCTGTCACACCCTCTCTGTTCCTCACTTCCTGTTTCTCTTTTGTTGTTCTTCAACACAGAAACCTAAAGGAAGGGAAAGAGAGAGAAAACATGCTGGAAACATGTTGTCCTACTGTCACAGAAAGAAACACCACTGTACTGACATTTCCCTGCTCCCACACTGAGCCACTATGGAGGGAAAACAAGCTACCATTTCGCTGAGAAATAGGGGTGAGCACTGTGTTTTGAATAGTGTAAAAAATATAACATAGACCCCTATTATTTAACACATAAAGAGACATAAAGAATGTACTGTTACCCCTCTTACTGTTGGCACACGAAGTAGCCTGAGTAATACTTGACTTTCTGGATAAAAAAACTCAATGACAAACCAGCCACTTGACATGCTCACACCTTGCCTATTGTAGACACGCATGTACGCACACAAAGACGTCGTATTCACACAGTTCCAGGTCGACCTGATGCTACCAAACTGCCATGTAAAAACCAATGGGTATCTCTGCTCTAAACATTTTTGTTAGTGAGTCCACAGTTGAGATGGTGACTCGTTGGAAAGAAAAACACAACCAAAACAAGAATTAACAGCAATGGACTCCTCCAAATAAAAATAAAAATATGCATGAAGAGTTCTGGTACAATTTGATACTGGAATGATCGCCTGCATGTTTGTATGTAGGTTGTATGTTTGGATTTTTTCTGGCTGCTGTGTCAAAAGATGTTTCCTCAGAGCCGTTTGTATGTTTTTATTTCTGTTATTAACTTGTGAAAGGGTCACAATGTTGTCTGAGGCAGAAGATTCTTTTAAAAAGAAACGCCATGCTTTTATTCTAAAGTTTTCTCTGGAAGTCGCTGGGACACAGTGGAATACACAACGTTAACGAGTTTGGTTGACGGAGACGATAACGAGAAGTAGACAACACAAAAATGGGGCCGCTTCCTCCCTCACCTCAATATTCATTAACTTAACGACCGCTTGAACCATGAAGACCACTTAGGACCACTTAGTGTATATATTTTTTCTTTTTTATTATTCTTTTTTTTTTTTACAAACAACCTTCAGGCTGTGATTAGATTTCGATGCACTTTGATTTCATGTCTGTCAAGCTTCAGTTTCATTTTGTCTCTTGTTGGTTGACAATGGAGATCTTTAAAGGTTAAAGTTGGAATGGTTCAGCCATAAAAAACAGACTTGACTGCATTCAAAATGTATACAATTTTTTTATTTCTTTGACTTTAAAAATGAAAGGAAAGGATATAGCAAATGTGAATGCAGCTCATGTCCAGAAGCACCTCAGTAATTGTAACATACCTGTAGGCCTGAAATGAAAAGGATGGTGTAAGCTAAATGTGTGGCAAACTGGGACACTTTTTAATCATTTGAGTTAATTTTGCAGTTTCTGTGCAGTTTTAGGAAGCAATTATAATCTGTTTGGCCCCTATTAGAGTGAGCATATTTATCCCGACTTTCCTTTTGACAAATATGCAATTAGTTCAATTTAGGGATTATTAAAATTACACAAGAAACCCAAGGAAATCTGCATGACAAAATTAGACCTTATAACAGGCATCACTGAACTTCCATTAGGGACGAAAGTAAGTTGTGTCAAGAATGACCTGAAACTGTTAAAAACAAATGTCTTCCCACAAATAAGATAAGAGAAGGAGGTTAATCCAAAGGGATGTTTTGCCATAAATACAACAGCAACAGGACAAAAAGGAAGGCCGTAAGAACGCAGAAGATCTTTCCATTTATTTCTTCTGTGAATCAGTGGTAGTGATGTCTGTTTCTGCACAGAGTGAAAACTTTAACCAAATGACTTTTACCATGCATGTGAAACTGGCCTGTAAGTTCACATATTGGGTCACTCTTTCTTTTTTTTTCCTTTCTGTTGAATGTTAAAAGGGGTATGCCATTGATTCACTTCAAATTGTTCTTTGTGTGAAATAAGCAATCATTTAAAAAAAATTGCAAATAATGTCTGTTTTGTACAGCTCATGCTAATGTGACTTCTGCTGCGCTAGTTTGGTCTTAAAGCACCTGGTGCACATCAGGCCAAGGCAGAGATATTTAAAAATTGGATTTCATTCAGATTTGCTGAATTTATCTGGCTTTCTTTTGCCATCTTGTGTGAGGTGAACTAAAATCAAAGTGCACCCAAGTGCCAACTCTGTGAAATGTCATTCTTACCATGTTTTTTGCACATCATAGGTAATGGCTTTCAGAGTAATTGCCAATATGTTACATTGATTCACTCTCATTTCAAGGATAATTCTACACCTATTTGACAATACAAAATTCAGCATTTCTTGTTACACGTAATACATTTTCCAGTCACTTTTGAGATTTATAGAAGAAAGGGAATTGACCTTGACTCTGACAGAGTCCACTGTGAAGGCTGACGGAGAAACTTTTAAATGAAGGGAGTTTAATTTAAGATGTTTAAGATAACATTTTAGTAAAGGATTACCCCTTTCTTTCCTTCTGTGTGACCAGACCTGATGCAACTGGATTGTCTGTAAATTAAAATAAATGTTTCATTTTGTTCCTGAGTTTTCAGACAGATGTGTGCTTTTTTTTCTTGCCATTTCTCTGATGAAAACCTCTGTTTAAAGATTATTCACTTCTGACCTGTACAAATGGTTTCCCCCATTTCTTCCTATTTTCCATTTTAAGATTCAAGATTTGATTGTTTGTCCCAAGGGAGATTTGTCTTGGACAAAAAGCTGCCACATAGAAATACATATACAGTACGTACATGGACAGACACAAGACATACTGTAAGTACATTGGCTACAATAATTACATGCAATACAGTGTGCAACACAAGTGCAAACAAAGTGAGTGTCCTTGCTATCCCTCTCAGCATACATGGGCCAAAGAAAATACACTGTGATGTGACAGAAAGATTAAAATGTGTGTATATTTTGCTGTGAATTTCATGTTTTTAAAGGCTTTTGTGATGTTTGATATAGCCTAGTCAAGAACAGTATAGATGGGAAGTTACAGTAGAAGCCTGACACATGCAATATTAGCTTTTTCAGAGTATTTCTTTCACTATTGATGTAAATTATGACTTGTCACCTGGACTGTATAGGATGATTTGTTATTGCACCTCAATGCTTGTGCACCATCTTCAATATGTCATGCCAAATGCATCATTCTTGTACCGTAAGTACAAGAATGATGCATTGATGATCTCTTTTTTGTATTGTATTATATTTTAAAGGTAGTGTACTATACAACCAAACACCCACCTTACTTGGATGCACATTACACACTGACTATTAACCCACTGATACCATCCACTTACCCTGCTATGAGCTACCATCATATTTACACATCTCCCTCTTAGTTTATTTTCTCAGTGACATTTATAAGCCCATTAACCTTGATGGTTTTCCTTTGCTGCTCCATAAACACAATTTGTGAGATGATGGTATTCTTAACAATTGATGATGGAAGAATGCCGCTATAGTTATGTGATTTCACGTCATGATTACAGCAGATGGAAGCAGCAGATGGTGATGATATAGCACAAGTAACATATAAGAAAATGCAAAATATAGTAAGTAATTTTACTTTTTTGTTGCTTACAGCATATGAAACAATTAAAGTAGGGCTGTAACAATTAGTCAATTAACTGATTACTCGAACAACAGAAAACTAATTGTCAACCATTTTGATAGTTGGTAAATCGTCATTTTTCAAAGGAACACTGTTTTGTCCTCAAAACGGAATTTGCTGCTTTTTTCATATTGTGAATTAAGCATATTTGGTTTTCAGATTTTTGTTTGGAGAAAATATGTATTTTGAAGATGTCAATATGGGCCCTGATAAATAGTGATGGACACTTTTTTCTGTCATTTTACAGAATAAACGATTAATAATAGAATAAATTGACAGTTTACTCGATAATAATAATAATTCAGTGCAGAATAAATTAATTTTAAGCATGGAAAGCACCATTAATATTGTTATGTGCATATTTTTTGAATGTGTGACTGACTTTGAACAGTGCATTCATGGCTAAAAATACTGAAACTCCAGTTTACTGAGTGTAGTCATTATGCATCTTCACACCAGAGGCCAGGACAGCTCAGAAAACATGTTGCAGCTCGACAGAGCACAAGAAACATGTAACACTGAGATGCTCCCTACAGTAATTATGCAAACTGCACATGTCTGCAGATGGATACAGTATATAGGCCTACAATATGAATATGTGATTTTTTTTAAGGAAAATGAATGCCATAATGACAGCTCTGCTTCATAGCCTTCAGATACATCATGAGAGGAAGGAAAGCAGTTGTTTCTTTTGCCTTTTTCCGTTATATTGCTGCCCTCTGCTTCTCACACTCCTTATATGGGAAAGGAATTAGTTGCGCGAACAAGGGCGGAAACGCTGCGCGGTGACAGCTGGGTAAATTCACCGACATACAGGAAGAAAGAAAGACGAAGCCAGTCAGCAGCCCTGCAAGTCTGTACACTCCCACGGTGACATTAACGACCAAATCACTGCTTGACCAGTTTAGCAGGTAAGCAGAATGCAGTTGTTGCGATGTGGTGGTGTTATTGCGCATGTAACGGTTTGCTATGGCGTAAAAATTGAGCGAAATAGAGAAAAGCGCGTCGCCGCTTCCTTCGTACCGCTGCATCGAATCATTCAGAAATTATTTATTAAAATCGGTGTGATGCTAACACACCCGGCTAGCCGAGGTTGCTATGCTGTAAGCCGCAAATCTGATGGTTGTCCGCTAACTGACCATGTATATGAAATTATTTTCAACCTTTCGTTAACTTCTTCTTTCTGTGATGATAAGTGACGTCGGCTCGCTGAAATGTGGTAACTTCTTTTTTTCTGCAGAGGCAACATTAGCACAAGGAGGGGTGTGTGGAAAAAAAAGAATCCAGGAAATGCCGAAACAAGACAGCAGACACTCCGCAACAGGGAGGGGGAAACAGACACCAATTAGGCTGACAACACGTCCAACTGTAACTGACTCAGTTTAATATCTTTGAGTTTGTCAAACAGACAGTTTGTCAAGAGAGTTAGCTAGTTACGTTAGCAGCTCTCTCGTCTCATTGTCGCTGAGGGTGTTTTGACACATTTTGTAAACCCCGCAGACCGAGTCCTCATTGATAAAGCAATCGTCTGCTAGAAGTAAGTGATTTTTGGGAAACATATGTTAACTCTGTTCAAACTCAAGTTTTCAAAATGTCTCACCCCCCTCCTCCTATTTAATCGATGATTGAATTGTAGCTAGGTGACGGTTTGTCGGTTAGGGTAGACTAAACTTGACGGGACGCAGAATTCTGCACTACACTCACCGGCTCTGCTAGCTAGCTTTAGCCGAGCTAGCACCCTTGGCCGTCTGATTGAAACCCCAGTGATCGCATTAACATCAGCGGCTTTGAAGTTGATTTGTTGGAGCCCTGAGCCCACTGAAGTAGGACTGGTTAGGAAGTTTAGAGCTCTCCGCCATTGCTTTGGCCTACTTCCTTTCCACAAAGAAGAGATGATGTGTGTTTTTGTCTTAAGCCATGCAAATAGGCAAAAAGGCTACACACACTCCCTTCTTTATGTCTGGCACACAGGCAGAGAAACCCTCACATGGACCTAACCTACTTCACTGCCCCTGCATGCTGATGATGCTTTATGCAGAACATTTGTGCCATATATGTCCACAAAAGTAGGTCTATGGATATAATTGGCAGGGTTTTACATATTGGAGGAAAACCTGCATGAGCTATACTATAGAATAAGTAATGTAAATGCATCTTTCTATTAGTCTCTTGATCGAAAGGACATTGTCGTTCTATAAATTGAAATAGTTTTGGCCAGTTTTCAAGAGGCAACAAAAAAATAGTTTAAAATATGTAAGGCTCAGTACTTGCCTACAACAGCTGAGCACTGTAATGTTTAGCAAACATGACTAAATAGGGGCATTTATCATGAACTTAATGGGACTTAATCAGCTGTGGAGTTGGATACACAGACAATACTTGATAGTAGGATCTATCCATTGTTGGTATTGGCCTTTTCATGAGATTTGTGGACAAGAAGAAACATGGAGTATCACCTGGCTTATCCTTTTAACTGTAAGGGCCCAAGCGTATGCATATGCAACTCATTTTCTTAAATTCTTAGTCAAAAAGACTGCCATAGACTCTTGTTCCTCCACCTCAGAAGTTGCGGTTAAGCCCCAGTTGTACATTTTTATAGTGCTTAAATCTAAGGAAAATGTTATGCAAGGCATGATTCCCTGTATTGAGTCATTTCTATATCTGCCCTCTCTCGTCCCTGGGAAGCTCTTTCCTTGACAGTGGAGATTCCTTGGTGGTCAGCACTTCAACTTCCTGTGGTCACTTTACTTTAGTGCACCTTAGGAAATGTTTTCCAGCATCTAAACTGATGTAGCAGAACCAGAAGAAGTTTGTTAGTGTCATTATAAACAGTTTGTCATCAGTTAAAAAAAAAAGATGCAGCTTAAACATTTAGGTGCTTGTTTTTACTCCCACCTTTTAGGGGCCACTCCCTTCCTGAATTGCTGGTGAGTCATCTCTCAGCTGGGACCAGGAAGTGAAACTCTTGAACCTTGATATCTGCATGTGTAGCTTAAAAGCTGCTGTGGCCCTGAATATTTAGGCATTTAGGTCAAGGGTAGTAAGGGAGTGTGTCCTGCTATGATCTAATTTTATCTCCACGGCTTGTGGAGAAATTAATTTACAACTTGTCTGAATGAGTGAGACAGAAAAAGGGAAGTTGAGGCATTTTGAAATGTGACTGGCACATCTGCTGTAAGAGTAGTACTTTGTAGACATAAAAGTGCTTTAAGAGCAGCGCCATTATACTGGTTGCAACAACATTATTAATATTGGCATCAGTCGAAGGTTCATATAGTTTAGTGCTCGCCTAACAACCTGCCATAAATAAAACCATGGAGAAAACATTGCATCTCCTTACGGTTTGAACTTAAATACATCCCTGTATTGTTCAAATGTTTTGCTACTAGTGCTAGTATAATACCTGAGATTTGGTATTGATACTTTTTTTGTTTTAGGCTATAACTTCTAAGAAACTTCGTTATTCTACAAGAACTTTCCCTGACATACTGTTTAATAAGTTAGCAAACATTTGATTCATATCTGGAGCTATCTAATCCAACAATCTCAAAGCTCATTTTCCTACTTTATGATAACCAGGAAAGTACCTTCAAATGTGACACTACCTTCATCTATCACAGGCAAAAATGTTCTCTCAGTCATTAGATATCTTAAGATTTAGTTCAGTCCCTGTGTAGTGTAAGTCACACTGTAACAGCAGGTTTAAGTTGTGTGGACTCATTAGTGAGAGTGGTCTGTGTGCCTCTATTCACCGTCAGCCAGGAGTAAGTACCTGAGACTGGAGGCAGCCACACAGGTGAAGGCAGTGTCCGGTTACAGTCGTCTTATGTTAGCTTTTTTACATGTTGTGTGTGTGTGTGTGTGCGCGCGTACTAGACTTGGATTAAAGTTGGTTAATCATGTACTTAAAGGGGTAAGTTAGGATAATCAGTTTGCACGTTGGCACCAAGCGGCAACCTCCGGTGCTGAAAAATGAAGCCAATGTGGAAGTGCCAAAAACTGCAGTTTATCGAGTGGCCACTTCAAGCTGGCTCCAAAAGGCAGTCAATCCCCATAGGCCCCCATGTTAAAATGCTCAATTTTACAGCAGAATAACACGTGTACAGCCTGGTACGAAAATAATAACAATAATAATAATAATACATTTTATTTGTATTGCGCTTTTCTTGTACCCAAAGCGCTAATAAAATAGCCTATGGGTGACGTCATAGAGACTACGTTCATCTTTCATACAGTCTATGGTTGGCACACATGCACTGTACTGTTTTTTATTTATCATAAGTGCCATCTTTTTTGCTCTCTAAGTGCTTCCTTAGTTTAAACTTTAGCTGCTTGTTGTGAAACATACAAGCATCTGAAAAGGGTAAATGACCTAGCTTGGAGAACAGGGCAGGTTTTCACTCTGCAGGGAGTCAGCAGTGACTTGTAGTGTACAATCTACATACCTTTACTCAGCACGTCCTGACCTGCTTCCCAACACACCTATTTCTCTTCTTTTTCCGTTACTCGAAAAGAATTCAGTGACTAACTACGGGCCAAAAAAAGGCAAATTTACATTTTTTTGGGTCTATCAATTCAAATTTTGGAGGACTTGGTGTGTGTTTGTGGGCCAGGTAATATAGGATAATGACTTTCACTACAAACTGGTGTGAAATGTAAGATCACGGTTTTAGATTGGTGACCAAATACCTATCTGTGTTTCTCTTAAAAATGTAGCCCTTTACATGGGAGTGCCTGGCATCTGATTGCAGGACACAATCAACCAAAGGAAAAAAATTTGCAGAGGATCCAGAGCACTGCCGTTTTTCCTACCAAACTAGTTGATTTTTAATTGCAGTAATTGCCTTCACTTTGTGTCTCGGGAGTAATTCAGTCCCCAATTAGAAGACTGCTAGAACAGAAAGTACCACTGTCTTAATTAATTACTGGGACAACAACGAAGAGCTTTTTGAAGTGAAGAACCTTGTGGACTTGCAGATAAGAATAACAATGTTGCCATTCCAAAAAAAAAAGGGATTTGAAAGACCTTTGGCTGCTGTAAGGTGTGACCAGAAACCAGTAAAGCTTGTAGCTCATGCTTCATTTCTCCATTGTTTGCTTTCTCAATCTCACAGGTATGGCTGAGTTGGCGAGTCTGGTGCAGCGGCTGGAGGTGGCGGTCGGTCGCCTGGAGTCCATGTCAGGCCCTGGAGGCAGTGGTGGAAATTCTGCTGGGGGAGGTAAATGATCAAGGATCATTATTATACTGTAGATGAATTACATTTATCATAAATAAGATGTCTGGTGAACATGTCTCCTTGAAGTATGCATTAATCAGATAAATCAAGTATTTACATGTAGATACCAAAGCTGATCCGAAAGAGAGCTTTTGGGCCTTTTCTTTCACAACAGTTAAGGAATCAGATAAACCTGTCCATGCAGATCTTGCATTAGTGCTGCTGCCACAGTCATCCAGTACAGCCTCTCATTAAACAAACAAAGATAACAAATCCCTTAGCCTCTGACCTCCTATCTTGCTTTAAAGTGTAATGAGTTAGCTTTTTTTTTTTTTTTTTTTTTTCAACAATGTAACGATTAAAAATGGACTATGCTTCCTCATCGAGCAGTTACACAGGACCACTGCTACCGCTGCGCAGAAATAATTTGGTTTGGATGTCAACATTCATTGCTGGGAACTGTAAACTCCACCCACTCCACTTATCTGCTGTGTTGACCAGTTTTTTTTACACTATCCTGGTCTTTTAAAATGTTAAAGCATTTTTATGTCATGTTTTTGTTCTCTGTAGCTGTATCGGCGTACGTCGAGGCCTTTGATGTGATCATCAGTGGTCCCGTGGCTCAGTACTTATCTCTTAGCCAGAAGATCGGGGGCGATGTCCAGAAACATGTAAGTTACAGTTGAGATGCAAAATAATAGAAAATTGCGACCGTTAAATACAGTCAGTTTTGTCATTTATTCACATCAAGTCATCTCACTCTGACACGCCACCAAAAGGGTCAGTTAAGTCTGTGTTTTTAAGTATTAACTACAAATTACATTTCTTTGTTTTTTGTTATGGTATAAAAAAATTGCAAAACTTAACGAGACTTGAATCTTGTTTGTGTATTGTGCATGTTTGTCATTCGTTTGTTTTGTTAGACATGTAATTGTCAGTAAAAATGACAAAAGCATGCAAAAACAACAGGATGGCAATTTCCATTTTTTTTTTTCAGGTATTTTAAACTTTCCTCTCTCTTTCCTTTCAGGCAGACATGATGAAGCAGGCATTCTCCAGTCAGAGAATACTCCTCATAACAGCCTCTTCCTCCCAGAAGCCCTCTGATGTGAGTGAAACACACGTCGTAATCGCTCGGTTCCTTAATTGTCTCAGTAAACTAAACGACATTGACATCTGAAACTTGAGCCTGCTAAAAATCTATCATGATATTTTTAGTCTTGTTCAAGCTGTAAAACCTTTTGTCGTCTTCCTTTTCAGGCAGTTTTGACGACTCTCCTGCAGCCAGTGTCCAAAGCGATCCAGCAGGTGCAGACGTTCCGCGAGCAGAACCGCAGCTCGCCGCAGTTCAACCACCTTTCTGCCGTGAGCGAGAGCGTGCCCGCCCTCGGATGGATCGCCATGGTGGGACTGGGGATGGGAGTGGTTAACGGGCAGAAAGGGAAGCTTTTGGGGCCTTTTGTTTGTGTGTAACAGAGTTAGGGTGGGTGGGTGGGTGGGTTGTGTGTGGGGCAGATAAATGTGTATAATGGCCGGAAACAAGCCACTCTTTGATTCTGTCATCACTGTCTGCTGAGCGACAGTTTGTTGGCTGACACATGGCCACAGAAACAGAGCTTCACTGTTACAGTTTAGATGGTTAACTCTTTGTTTGCTGTTGTTTTGTCCTTATGACTAATGCATCCGGTTTATAAATACACATAAGATGCATTCATTCTTTCAACGCCTACTCCAAAATATCTTGAAGATCTCCTCACATTTGGTGTGTGAATATTACTTTTCCCACTTTCTTGCTTGTACTGTACTATGCAATTTTAAAGGAATACTTCTACATTTTGGGACATACAAGTATCCACTTTCTTGCTGAAAATAAGTTGAGAAGATCGATACCACTCGTATTTATACGCTAAATGTAAAGATGGAGTCAATAGCTTTATAGCTTAGCTTCAAGACTGCAAACAGGGAAATCACTAGCCTGGCTCCCTCCAACGGTAAGAAAGTGACCACCAGCACCGTTTTTAAAGCTCACTAATGAACATTCTACATCTTGTATGTTTGATTTGTACAAAAAAAGTGTAAAGGCAAATGTTACTTTAACAGATACAGGCTAGCTTTTCCTCCCCTGCTTCCAGTCGTTTTCTTTAATTTCCATACTCATCTAGGCAAGAAAGAAAAGTATCATGGCATATTTCCCAAAATGTCGAACTTTAATTTAATCTCAGTTTAGACACGAATGCATTTGTGTTTACATTTTTCTTTGTGTCCCAGGCTCCTAAGCCATGCCCCTACGTTAAAGAGATGCAGGATGCTGCCATGTTCTACACCAACCGTGTGCTCAAGGAATTCAAGGAAAAGTAAGTAAAGTTGCATTATTCTGCAGTAAAGCTGTCCACACACTAATTTTAGATGTAACGCAACAATCTAGTGGGCTTTTTTTTTTTTTTATTTATTTATTTTTTATTTATTTATTTTTATTATAAACGTGTCATTTGTTTTTAAAATATAGTAATGTCTAATAACAAAGGGTCAGATAAGCTTTCATATGCGGCCAAGCGGCTTGCTCAACCCATCTTTCCTTCCTCCAGGCTTTTTTTTAAAGTTCACTTTTACTGAGTCAGCGCTGCCACACCACACGCTGACGCATGCTACTGCCAGACTTCCTGTATTTAGACCAAAGCTTTTGTGTTTTGGAGCAGAGTTACTCATGTTAGAAGGTAGAAGTTAATGAGACTAAAATTAGCCTGTTTATGCTGATCACTTGCACAGAAACCGCTTTTAATCAAATGTGTCAGTGAGTGCTCTGCAGAGTTGAATGCTTACAAGTTACTAGGCATGGGATCAAAACAGTTGCTGTTCAAATAGTGTGAGATCTGAGCTTAGTGGTTAATGTGGATTTAAAACGTAGTAGTGAATTCCTGGTTTTGTTTCTGTTCTACGTCTCAAGCATTGTCTGTTTTCCTGTGAGACCCAGAGACCAGCAAAAAAAAGAACAAATAATTGCTGGAGTGGGTAAAATAAACATAAAAAGCTGAGATTTGAATGCCTGTTTTAATCTCTTCTCACAGGGACCAGACGCATGTGGACTGGGTGAAGGCCTACCTCTCCATCTGGGCTGAGCTGCAAAACTACATCAAAGAGCACCACACCACCGGGCTGACCTGGAGCAAGAGCGTGAGTCTCATAACGATAACACTTCTTCTAAAGAGCCAATGTACAAGTAAAAACAGTTCTATAAATAAGACCATATTTATCAAGCGACTTACTTACAGTAAAGTGTTCGGAGTAACATTTTAAAAGCGGCTCTCAAGAGCTCAAATGAATAATCATGTATATTGGCGATGCCAACAACTGGAGAGCCAATTGGAGATGAGGATGTAGCCTATATATCTGCCAGACAGTTCATTATTATTATTATTATTTTTTTTTTTAAACTTTCTTACATTTTACGCTATGTTCCTCAACTAGCAATTGGAATGTGAAACGTATGACAATCCCATAGTTACATCATATTTGCAATATACCATGTTTATAAATTTAGAAGAAATAAAAACAAAACTGAAGCTAGTAGACAAGCTACATCAGAGAAATTAGTGATTAATTAATTGCAAACAAGAATAAAGCTGGCTTTTGGTTGTGTTTGTTTGCACCTCTGATAAATAGTGAAACATTCTATCAAATGTTCAAATCAAGCACAAACGGTAGACTAAAACTACACTATTCTGAATCATCTATCTATCATTTTGTATAATCACACTCAGACGGTTTGTTTCTACTTTCTTTCTGTACTGAAGACATCCGGCTTTTCCAACAGTTAACGGCATACCTAATTTTCTGTCAATCTCAGGGTGCCGTTGCTTCGGCCTCTGCAGCTCCCCCCAGTGCCACTGCTGGTGGATGTCCTCCCCCACCTCCCCCTGGACCTCCTCCTCCCCCCATGGACTTGAGCGGATCCTCTGGTGGCGGTGGCGATTCTGGTGCTGACGATCGTAACGCTTTGTTCGCGGCCATCAACAAGGGATCGAACATCACCAGCGGTAGGTGACCTGCATCAGAGGAGCTGAGCCAGAGACATGGTAAGCTGTAGGACTTAGTAACGTTTCCCTCTTTCCTTGACCTCTCCAGGCCTGAAGCATGTGAGCGACGACCAGAAGACCCACAAGAATCCTAACCTGAGGGGTACGGCTCCAGTACGTTCCGGACCAAAGCCTTTCGCGCCATCCAATCCCCGACCTGCTGCGTCGGCCACCCCGACCCGCAAGCTGCCCCCTGTGTTTGAGCTGGATGGGAAGAAGTGGAAAGTGGTAAGTTGTTGGTTCATTCTCGCTATCGATTACTTGGAACGTTACAAATGACAGCTTATCCAACTTATTTTAACTTGTAGTTTGTTATCCCTATAAAAGGAAAGCCACTGAAAGGAGGAATGGACCAGATTTACAAGGGTAGACGTGTTGTTTTTGTGGCTTTTGACTGGAATGATTTGTTTATGAAACAGGCTGTCAGGCTTTTTATGAAATGTTTTTTTTTTTTTTTTTAGCTGGCCTTTTTTATAGTAACTCTGATATATTGTCTCATCAACTCGTCATCTTTATTTTCTTCACTCTTTTTCTTTTCTCTTCTTGCCCTCTGCAGGAGAATCAAGAGGGAGCGCAGAACCTGGTGATCGACCGCACTGAGCTGAAACAAGTGGTTTATGCTTACAAGTGCAACAAGAGCACCCTGCAGATCAAGGGCAAAATCAACTCCATCACTATAGGTAAGGACCAAACTGTTAGATGTTTAGAAGTAGCTAAACTCACTGGTCAGAATCTTCTAAGCCTAAGTTTTAAAGAAATGGCTTAGAAATCATAAATAAAACAGACTAAACTTGTACCTTTTTTTAGAACTTGGCTGAGAATCATCACATTTTTAAGTTGTCTTCAGTATCGAAGTAATCCAGTCATAGTTGTCAGTACATATATGGTTAGATTGCAAACAGGAACTGCTAATGGCAAATTTGGCATACTTGTTAATTGTAGTAATTTGAAAAAATGTAATTAAATATAGAGTTCAAGTTGCAGCCTACAGCTTATCCTCCAAAACCTATACAGTACCTTTTGACAAAAAGTCAGACAATAAGTGCAGTTGCTTTGGATTAAACAATTACAGTATTTAAGAGTTATACAGAATATGTTTTTGAAATGCATCTTTCTGGTTAGAAAGCCATCACATGCACTGCATTTTATTTCATTGACAATTATTGGAAACTGTATGGAGAAATTGACATAAGATTTATTTTTAAGACTATCATATAATTACATATTGGAAAAAATTGACAGTTAATTTGTTTAAACAATTGAATCTGTCTTTAATTTGACTTGTTTCTGTAAAAGTATTGTGTTGCCCATTTAAGCCCGCTCATTTAGCTAGAAAATACCCAAAATAATAACAAACAAATGTAAAAAAAAAGGCCAGTGTGATGGAACAGGTAGTACTTATTTTCCAAAGATGGTCTCTTGACTGTTAACAAGCCATGCGTACCTCTAAATATGTGTTTGTTTCTCTCCATCAGACGGCTGTAATAAAATGGGCCTGGTGTTTGATGATGTCGTGGGCATCGTCGAGATTATCAACTGTAAGGATGCCAAGATTCAGGTGTGTTTTAAAAAAATAAATAAATAAATAAAAAAAGACATGCCATGTAAAACAAAATGCTGTTTTAAAGAGACTATAACAGACCCAAGGCTGATGCTTCTATAGCAAGTGAGCTATATAAATTGTATGCTTGCTTTGAGGCAATCTGCAGCCAACAAGCAAAAGCAGCTGAAGCAGAGTTTAATGGATGGGTGGGTGCACCTCTCACACCCATCTCTCTTTCTAAGCATGACCTCAGGAGGGTGTTACGACCCTATAATGCAGAGTTACCATTGATGTTAGAATAACTTTAGGAAGGATGGGAGGTGCTTGTTATAAAATTATCAGTACAATTGATTAATAATACAAAAAAAAAATGTGCAGCAACGCTCCACAGCCATTGAAAACCGAAACAACAAAGTGAACTTGCCACGGCCAGGCAGAGGCCTTTCTACAATGAGACAAGAACAACAATGTTGGTAAATGAAAAAGCAAAAACTAAATTACAAACAAAACCCAAGCCGAGATAAACACCTTCCTTTTTAGGAAAAAGGAGTAAAACCTACCAACATGTTCTGGTAAGCACAACCTGCTGCCAGCCAGCACAACAAAGGTATGGGAGAACAGGGAGGAAACGGCTAAAATACAAAGCTCAAGGACCACCTCATTGTGCATGTGGATCCTTGACTTGCGGGCAGGCAGACCCCAGGTTATGAGGGTGGGCGGACCCTCCTCAACACCGGAACACCCCCATGTTGTTTGGAGTCCCCAGCTGTACTGTGTAGCCACTTTCGACTCCAACACCACCATCAAGTTTGCTGACAACACAGCTGTGGTGGGCCTGATTTCGGGTATCCCCTAAAACAGAGGAATTTCTGCTCCTGCATCATTAAGTTTCTCCTGACGTGGAACATCACTTCCTGGTATGAAAACGGCACTGAACAGGACCACAAAGCTCTGCAGAGAGTCATGCGTTGGGGTTGAACACACAATAGGCAGCGGTGACCTACTCTGCCTAAAGAATATTTACACCAGGCTTTACGAGAATAAGGCTAGGAAAATCATCAAAGATCCAAACCACCCAGGTGACAGCCTTTTCTCCCTGTTGAGATCGGGTAGAAAGAAGCGGATACACCAGGCCAGCACAGAGTCTCAGGAGGAGCTTCTACCCTCAGGCCAATAGGATCCTAAATGAGGACACTGCCCAAGACTGCCCCCACATTCTGCTTTATGTTGAATCAAGCTGATGGGATTACATTTCCCTGGAATTGTACCTCTATCAGCAGACTGCAGTGCAGTATTGATATTGGTGTGTGTGTGTGTGTGTGTGTGTGTGTGGGTGGGTGGGTGGAGATCTAGATAGATGGATACAGTCCTTTTGCTCAAGAAAATCCAGTAGATTGTTCAGTGCAGATAAATGAAGGTACAGCAGAAATAAACCCAACTTTTCTTAGCAACATGCCGTTAATCAGCAGCTATCACATGTATGTTGTTGACTTTTGTATCCAGGTCCTGGGTAAGGTCCCCACTATCTCCATCAACAAGACGGACGGTTGCCATGTCTACCTGAGCAAAGACTCTCTGAGCTGCGAGATTGTCAGCGCCAAAAGCTCAGAGATGAACATCCTGGTACCCAACAAAGACGGAGAGTTTGTGAGTATCCTTTCAGGAGGGACATTGGAAAATGTGTTCAAAGGATGAGTCTGGTGATATTCATTATTTTTTTTTATCAACACGAAAAGACCAAAACCAACAATTAATTGATAGATTTACAATTATTGGTTTTGTTTCCTAATGATGATCACATGATAATGCACAACTAAGTAACAAAAATGCCTTGCAGTCCAGTGCTGATCCTGGGGCTTGGTAAATACTCACTAGAGAACCAAATCCACCCCTAAAAGTAGTCTCCATCAAACCAAAGGGTTTGGGGCTGAGAACGGGATAGGGAATTCCTAAAGTATCGGAACACGTTGTTGGTTTTGGTCTTTTCATGAGTTTTGTTAACATTAAGAAAAATGTAGAATCTTTCCAGCTATATCCTTTTTTATGTAGCACAAGAATATAAAATGGTAATTTAAACATGACTTTTCTCTCCTCTCAGACGGAGATGCCTGTTCCTGAGCAGTTCAAGACCGTCTGGGACGGAAACAAGCTCATTACCACAGCAACGGAGATCGCTGGATAGACGGGACAGCATGTGAAATGGCGACCTCTCCTCGACACCATCCCCACCCCATTATTTTGTTTTGTAAATGCCTTCCTGACTGATCAGCCACCCCACCAGCTAACTCTCACACTGTAGACTGAGATTTGGATCTCATGTGTTATATCTTCCTTCCTCGTCAGCCAATCACAGCTTAAGCTGTCCCTTCCATCAGCCAATGAGAGGACTGCTCGCTTTTATCTGGAGCAAAATCCTCCAGCCAATCAGCAGGGAGCGGCTTGTCATTCAAATTGGTTTTCTCTGTAAGCCAGTGAGCACTTTTCAAAACATTCATGAGTTTTGCCAATAGCTGGGATGCTCTGTATGATACTTTTTATCTATCTGGATGATGCTAAGCAAAATTTAACATGTAGAATTTTAACTTTCCATTATATGCAATTCACTGGTGAAGCACTAGTCAAACAAAGAGGATAATGGCATCCATATCACCTCGCTGATGTTGATTTAAAATATTAACATTCATAGTGGATATTATAAAAAATAAAGTCAGCACTCTCAGAGCACATAAATAGGACTAAAACAATGTGTGTGCACACATCATGAAACTCTCCCTCTAGATGATGTTGCAACAATTAAAAAAGGAAATTTATCATTCCTGTGCTTTCCCTTAAACCCCACAGTAGGACATTCCCGAGTAAAAAAAAAAAAACATTCCATATAAAGGAGGCATGTAAGAAAAAGTTTGCAATAAAGAGCACAGAGATGTTGATATGAAGTGGAAGAGAGACTGAAGGATATCATCATTGTTAAATGCTCCACCTCAGTCTCTTAATTTAAAATATCTGCTGTTGTCATCTGTACAGATATTACTGAATAAGTCTTAAAATATTAGCCTGACCATTGGCATCTCTCCACTCGCTCATGTCTGCACTCTTTGGTTATCTTCAGCTTGTGAAGTTTTAAAGCTCTTTGCTGAATTTCCTTTATATTGTCTCCTTTTTACCTCCTTTATTTTTTGGGGTCCAAAAAATTTGAGTTCTGCTCATTAGTACTGGAGACATTAAAACATGTTGCAATAAAAGGTCTGTTTGTCTTTATTGGATTGTATTCTGTACAGAGGCAGTTAAATGATGTACATTAGGCTTAGGATTTATTAAAAAAAAAAACAACCTCAGAACAACTGTTAGTTATGCAGTAGTAGACTTAAAAAACACACAGATCCTAAAATTAACATCACAAAATATCAACATGCTACAAGTGATCAGTGCAAAAGGAATGAATTATGTGCTTTCTGCAACCCCTGCTCAGGTTATTAAGCTTTTACTTAACTTGCATTATATTGTTCTTAAAACAATAGTTGTCTGATATATTTACTCTGGGATGACTGACGACGTGTTTCAGTGTAAATAGGGTAGCAGGTTTGCATTGAACCACTCTCTGGTGAACTGCAGGTGGTCTCCCTTGGTTGCCAGAAAAGCCAGCTTTCCAGCTTTGTCCATCGCTGCCAGGCCCAGACGATCCTGCACGTGAACACACAAAATTCAGTTTCACATACTCAGAAGCTTAACTGTCTAAAGGCAGTCATTGGTAGGATACGTACTACACCACGGTGTCTGAAAGATTTTAGTTATCTTTTTAACTGCGTGACAGTAAGGATGACACGTACAACCAATTTGGCAACTTAAAGGTGCAATATGTAATATATTTACTGTATTAAATTCCGCAGATTTTCACTCTTTTCGGCCGGGTGTTTGTTACCTTCCGCTTTCTTTGTGTTGGAATTTTAAACTCTGGTGGATTTCTGAGGACTATGGTTAACTGCTCCTCAGATCTCTGCAGGGTAAATCCAGACAGCTAGCTAGACTGTCTGTCCAATCTGAGTTTCTCTCGTACAACAAACAACTTAAGAACATACACATGTTCCACCAAAACAAGTTCCTTGAGGCTATTTTGTAGCGGCGCCGGTCATGCAGTTTAACTTTGGCAAATCAACCGACCAACGGTGAGTGATTTTTAAGCCAAAAAAAGTGTGTCTGTCAGTCGGGTAATGTTAGAGAGGACCGTGACTTTGCAGTGTGTTTAGCGATTGTTGCCGAAATTTTAAGCCAAGAAAGTGTCTTGTCAGTTTTTTAGGCGTGAAAGGACCTCCAAACCAACACAATTTAAGACCATTTTCTATCTAAATCCAAGACAATTTCTAAACTCCAGTGATTTAGTACTGAGTTTTCATTAAGTTCAAAAAAATGCAGCAGAGGTCGCGATGTCCTGACTTATGTCCCTAATATTAACCAAGCTCCAAAGACGCTGGATCCCATAATGCTATTATCAAGGTCATTTTCTCATCTTCAGAAAGCCTACAGTTCCATTTAGGGACCTTGTCTACTGACTCTACAATAAAGACACAAAATACCAGAGCCACAAGAGACATTATACAACAGTTTTTACAAGCTGCTCCCGTGAAGAGAAAACTGAACCGTGTGTAAAATAGGTAGTTGCTCCTTTAACTGTGGCTAAGACTGATGGGAGCTGTACACTGATAAAAATAACAGTTTTATCTTGTTCAAATATGACTGCCAGCAAGGTAGAAGGTACCCATTTTACTTATAGTAATAATTGCTGGTTCCAGATCAAATACAATTAATGAATGGATAAAGAGAAAAGAATATGGACAGAAAGCCCTACACACAGTTACCTCTTTGTAAAGAACGCTCTCCTGTAGAGTTTCAGTCTCTTTGGCCTGGCCCATTTTCAGAAAGCCGAACCACTACAGCAAAAACCAGGACAAGACGGTTTGTGATGCGGCTTTATTATATTCAATGAAAAAGATATATATTCTATAGAGTGTGTGTTTGTTACCTCTGTATCGACAGGATCAACTACAGTGTCCTGCAGGAACTTCACCATGACGAACTTCTCCAGCAACTGAAGATTCTTCTTATAAGTCTCATTTACAGCCTTTAAAGCAAACAATAATTAGACAATACAAAACATTGAGAAAGCCGATTATGGCCAACTGGATTCAAACTATAGAAATACAAATATGTGAATGAGCAGAAACTTTTAGTGTTTGTTCATCTTATAAAGATTTTCTGGTTCTGATTCTGATTAAATTCTTAATAAATGAGTCACTCAAAGTGATTTTTCACAACCTGGCAACCCAAAAATTGTTCTTATTAATGGCTTAGAACTGATCTGTGAAAAACTACTTTTCCAACCATTAAATATCTATCAGCTCTTTCTAAAGGATGACTTATGTGAGATAGTTAAAAGCCAGTAAGTGGACCTTAACATGCGCTTATTTTGTCAAACCTCTTTTTTTTCAAGAACAGACTTATTATTTTACCACAATAACAAAAGCTTTCACACTGATCTCCCAATGTCTGAACTAATTACACAGAATGTTGCATCAATGCAAGCTGTGCATTTGCTCTCAAATCCCAGGTCTGGTCTACAGCTGCATACTGACCCTCTCCTGATTGATGTCGGCCAGGAAGAGGCTGTGCTTCTTGTACAGGTCGTCATTTAAGGGGTCGTGCCAGTACTGGGCCTGCACCAGGCTGATAACCACAAACACAACGTCCAGTCAGTGCTACGGAACAACAGTCTGTACAGTGGTGACTGTAGCCACACAATATCAAGGCTGCTAAACACATCAGCATCACTGAGAGATAAACAATCATTAAACAACTTACTGTTTTTGAACCAGGTCGGTGTAAGCTCCGTTGTTCAGAGCTTTGCGTATCATGTCACAGATGTGGGAGCTCTCTCCGGGACACCTGGGCAGCCCGTACACTCCTGAGGATTGAAAAACACACAGTATCTTTTCAAAACTGTTTGTGATAATGATAATATTCACACAAATTCCATCTGCTGAGGAAGATCATAAAAAATCTAATTTACCAGTATCTAAAAGAGGAAACACATTTGGTCAGAGCTGCAAACACAAAAAGCAGTACAATAAAGTAATTTGAAAACTATCAAAAAAAAACAACAGCATTACTAACAGACGAGAGTATTTGCTGCTGAACATAATACAAATCAGAGCTGACTCTAGAGAAACTGTGGGATATTACAGGTATTATAGCAAGAATATGTATGATGACCCATCTGTAATCAAAATGGCAAAGAGCAAACAGCATGTATGTTGTTTTTCAATCCTTCAGTGCAGATTAGTAATACCCAGAACCTAGAATGAATTTAAATAATGAGTCAGGTGTTATGCAATATTTTTCTTATTGCCAACAAATCCCATGAAAAGACCAGAATCATCTATGCAGTCTTTCAATATTTTATGGCAGTACTTTTTTCTTTCCTAATGAGGATGTAAATCTTTAGTGGTCACAAATATAAAGTTTAATTTCTAAAAAAAAAAGGGCAAAATAATTTTCCTAAACAGCTGTGCGCGTTACTCAAACAAGAGTAAAAAAACTGCATTTGTAAGGGACTATTTTCAGATGCTGATTAATAAACATTTAGATAGATTTTTATTGATCCCAAAAAATGGGAAATTACGGTGTTGCAGCAGCAAAATATCAGACACACAGTACACATACAGAATATAAATTAAATAACAGGACACAATATACATGAAATAACAATAGCCTGGTGCTCTAGTGAG
Source organism: Gymnocephalus cernua (assembly GCA_023631565.1). Taxonomy (NCBI): domain Eukaryota; kingdom Metazoa; phylum Chordata; class Actinopteri; order Perciformes; family Percidae; genus Gymnocephalus; species Gymnocephalus cernua. The sequence continues at coordinate 9,623,222 of CM042438.1, read as the reverse complement.
TTTTAACGGCAGCAGGAAGACATATGTGGGATTAAAAATAAACTACAGCGCCCATGTTCGTAGTAATGAAGGAACATGTCATGCAGTGCAACAGTGTGGCTCAATGATGAGTTTCTAATAGTTTCGGCAAAATAGAGCCCTATGGCAGAGAGGAATAAGATATAGCCGGCTTGGATGCAAAGAAAATACTTGTTGGTCAATCAATTCATTGCTTGTATTGGTCTTTTCATGTGATTTATTAACGAGAAGTAAAATATAGAATAACACCAGACTTATCCTTTAAGGATGTGCATGTGCTTCTTAGAGACTGTCTAATATACTGAAGTATAATAACAATAGTTTGGGGATTTTAAGTATCACAAACTGAATCTAGAATTATGCATTTATCAACTCTGAATTATTAGTATAGAAACATATGAAAAAGAAAGAGGTTTTAGTGCCGCTTTGCCAAGGGAAGTGAGCTGAACTTGTGTTTTGGGTTTTCATAATGATGTTACCTTGGTGCTGGCCCCCAATGGAAATCAGTGTTTTCATTGGTGGAGAGGGACACCGCTGAGCCACAGCTCTCCTGTGAAAAGAGGAACCAGGAGGAATCAATGCAAGCTTGCTCATCCATGTCAGGAGACAAATATTTTTTAACAAACAACATGCTTAAATAGAGGCTGCAACGTGCAAGCTCAGAGTTGAAATCACACTATTCTCAAAGACATTTGTATTTTAAGTATTTCAAGGGAATCAACACAAACAGAATTTGTCCAATTTCTACCACATTCACATTAAAAAAAAAAAGCATTCAGTGTCCAGAACAATAGTTACATACAGAAACTGTCCCCCCTGGGAGAAGCCCATAGCATTGTATCCTCCCTTCAACTTTGGGTCCTGAGCCAGCTGACTGCAAACCATGGACACCTGCTCATTCACATCCATGAAAAACCCATTTTCTGTGTCCTGCAGGAGGAGAAACATGAAAAGTTGAAAGCATGACAGGCAGATTAAAAAGAAGAAAACGAGCACCGTGCAAGAGGAGAAGAGCAGAGAGAAAGTCACGGTGTTACGGTGGATCAAAGCAGAGTCATGCTGGTTTGCTATGAATATTAAGACTGAAAAATGACAGTGAGGTTGTAAAAGAGCTACTTTTCTGATGTAACTTGTGCCACTAGCACTGCAAATATCACGGAATAGGAATCCTAACACATCATGTGGATGTATCAATCACACCTGCTGTATGCCTGTTTGGTTCACATGTATTGTGTTTTGAGGAAAAGAGGACCTGTTTTTCTATTGAAGGCAGTGAATTAATCAATGTACCCTGACACAAATTAAATAAAGTCTCAGTAAAATATAACTGATATTTTTGGTAATGTTTAGAGTTACTGAACTTAAAGTAGCTACCTTTTTTTGCAAAAGAAACATTAAGATATATAAATATATAATAAACAGAAAAATAATAGAAAAAGTCAAAAGAAGAGTGCTATTAAAAGAAATGATTGCAATAATGAAAATTGGCTAAAAACATTTTTTTGGAATATAAGGTGGTACATTTATTTATTTCTCAAAATGATCACTGTGTTGTTGATGTTGTAGAAGCTGTGTCTGCATTTATGTGTTAAAAAGCATAATAAAAACATCAATAAAAATAAAAAAAGAGTGCAGCTCGTATTTTCTCTAGCAACTTAATCATTCTGGAATCAACACACAACTAGAGACTAAGTTAACAGTTTCCAGTTTTTAGTGTAGAATTACCTGAATGACGCTCTTTCCGATCATCAGCGAGAGCACGTAAATGCCAGAGATCTCCTCCTCAATCATCTTCTTTATCGCCCCCATGCTGAGTGGGTTACAACAGCTATCGCCTGGTGGACACGTAAACGTACTTTATTATCATTTAAACTATTTAGCTAAACCTGATTCTCGTTTCACTATAGTCACGAGAGCAACTAAGGATTACTCTGCTGCTAAAACTAGTCCTTGAAAAACACAATATTTATCACTGTTTTAGTAATGTTTAAATTGAGTAATTGTTTGTTTTTGTCTATTCATTGGATTTATCGACAGTTAAGAAAACGTATAGAGCAACGGCAGCCTTATCGTCTCCCTTTATCCAAGGATTACTTGCACGGGAACACTAGCTCTATTTTCAGAAATATTCTGCCTTACATTAACATCCGTTAAACACATAAAACAGACAGCTGATCGGTGCAAATCACAATCTACTGCTGTTAAAACATGGAGAGGCTTCAGTGGAGCCACAGCAGCTTATGTAACTTCACCTCAGAGACACCTGAGCCATTGTTGTTAAAGGAGAAGAGAACATGTTTATGTTTTTTTGTATTTCCCCAACCAGCATGCAATTAAAATTAGCAACTTTCCAGTTAGGTAACTCTGAGGCTGCATACACACCACACCTCTCCAGCATTACAGGTCTGATAAGGTTTATGTTTCTGTGTAAATGTCCAAGTTAATAAGAAGTGGTGGGTTTATTTTTCTTGCTTTCACTTTCACCAAAATGTATTAACATGGGTGGATGCGTAATGTCTTATGATCTCCCGCAGTATAACTTTCCCTCTCTGTACTGAAATGAGGATGAGAAACAGATCACAACCGTATACAGTCTATGATCACGTTATAAGTCTTTGAAACAAGATAAGGAGTTTTCTTTCTTCAGTTTCTTATCTCCTTTGTAGCCTTACGATTAACACAAAGGAGACACTTAAATACGTGTAGTGTATAGTGCAGAAAATGTTAACTTAACATCTTAAACCCCAATGACTTTTTGCCAGTGGGTCCATCATACAAACTGTAGCTGTGAAGCCAGACTTTCATCTTTAGTAGAGATTCAAAACTTCCCAAGGATACTAAATATGTTAGTCTGAATTTTGTATTTGTACAATATTTCACTCCATTTAAACAGCATGTAGTAATAAAGAGCTGGAAGAAGCTGATGCAGAATATATACTGTAAGTGAAACTGTCAGATACAGTTGAATAAGATCTTTTTTTCAACCTTAAAGCTACGTAACACAGGGGGAGACCATATGAAGAGTTAAATAAATAATTGTAGGTACAAATTATTCCTCAAAATTTTCAGTTAGACAACTCAATAAATTGTTTCATCCTTTCAGTACAAGAATGGGCAGCACAGTGACTCACCCATCCCATGCCACAGCACCAGTGGTACGGTCTCATTGTTGGCGTTATAAACTGGGCTGCCAGCAGCCAGCAGCACTGGACCAGCCAGCAGGAAACACAGGAGGACTGCAGCTGTCATCATGGACCCTGAAACAAACACATAAAAGGGTCAGTGTGCATTTTGTTTTGAAAAATACATAATTATCTTTTCCCTTCCTCCCTTTTTACTATTGCATTAAGACATAACTCTGCTAGACAACCAGAGCAGTGACAAATGAACTTAACCCCATATCTGCTTTTAATGACTATGGCTTATGAGCAATTGTCTGCACATGTATTAAACATCACTAAAACATGTAATAAAATCCAATGTCACATTAAAAACACTTCCTCTATTGTTCACTGTAAACATGAACATTATGATTAAAATATCCTCTTTAATCCCTCCTTCCATCTCAGCACAGACTTATGTGTAACGTATGTGTGCTGTTTTTAGTTGAATGCTTCATACTTTTCATTGAGCATTCACTTTTTTTAAAATGGTTAGTTGTTTAGCTGTTATATATGGCGTTATTGTCAAACTTCTCACTTATTTTTCTGTTTTGTTTAAAGTTTAATGGAAATATACAGTAACAATAGTAGGTGCTGCTGCTGTCTTGTGAAAAACAGAAACTAAGCTGACTGCATTTCCTGCTATCTACAACGCTTTCAATGTATTGTAACTGCGCAGAGACTCTCAGATATATCAGGAAAACAAGACAGTGAGCTAGAAATAGTACCAAGATAAAGATACTTTCAATGAGTCAATGAATCCTGGGGGAAGTTAGCTCGAACAAGCTATCAAGGAGGTTTAGATGAAAACAATCAATAACTATACAGAATAACATGCAGTAGCACGTTTATGCTGTGAAGAAGGTTAAATCAACATAACATTTAAAAAAACAACAACATATAGTCTAAATACAACAAGCCTAATTAATGTTCCAAAACAGCATAAATGTCCAAACACATTACTCACCGTTTATGTTCTTCTTCCTGCTTCTGTTGTTGGACCGTTTGTCAAGTGACTATGTTTAGAGCGAACAGCCAATCAGATTCAAGGGGCGTGGCTAACTCTGAAGGGGGCGGAAATGTCTAACTTGTGACTAGCTTCTTTTGTTTTCAGTAATCCTGTCCGATACATTTGAATTAATCAAACATATGCCGATATTATGGTTGTTTAACCTCTTGGTAAATTATCTTAAACCCCGTGTGGATACGTGAAGGTCTGAAGTGGCATTTTAACATATAAACACCGCGTTTACAGCTGCTAGCTAATTAGCTCGCCATGCTAGCTCGTTGTGACTATCGACAATAAATCCCTGTACGGATTATTTAGCCAGTTAAAGAAATAGAGAGAGAGAGAGAGCAGGCCGCCGGAGTAGTTAAGTGCAGGATGTCTATGTATGAGGAACCTTCGTTAACGGGAAGTTACGATGTTGTGGGGTCGTTTCCCAAAAGTTTTGGCTACGGTGTGGAAGAGCCAGACATGGATGAGGAGAGCTCCACATCTGCGGACAAACCGAGGATACTGCTGATGGGACTGAGGCGGAGTGGCAAGTCATCTATTCAGAAGGTAATTTACCTGAACCGTCTCTGCCTACACACACCACCACCACAAAATCTTTTTTCTTCTTCTTCTTTGAGTTTTAACGGCAGCTTGCATCCTTAATATTGCATTGCACCACTGCCATCTTCTGGTGTTCGGTAACTCCTCCAATGATTACGACGCTGAACGTGGCTCCACATTCGCTCCGGTTCTTTTTAAGTTTCGATTCCACCTTAAAAAATGCCTGTTTCAGCCATTGGGTGGCAGTGTTTATCTCAAAATATGTACATAACAACAGATGCTGACTTTGCACTGCCCCCTAACGGCCAAATAGGGTTGTCCGTTGAATTTCTCAACTGATTCACATACTATAGATTATTATGTTTCTAATGATGTCCCATATGTCCATATTTACTGTAGAATTATGGAGAAAATCGAGTTCAAAAATAGATAGTTTGACGTTGATATTGCAACAGATGCTGACTTTGCACTGCCCCCTAACGGCCAAATAGGGTTGTCCGTTGAATTTCTCACCTGATTCAAATACTATAGATTATTATGTTTCTAATGATGCCCGGTATGTCCATATTTACTGTAGAATTATTGAGAAAATCGAGTTAAAAAATACATATTTTGACATTGCTATTGCAAAAGATGCTGAGTTTGCACTGCCCCCTAACGGCCAATTAGGGTTGTCCGTTGAATTTCTCAGTTGATTCAGATACTATAGATTATGATGTTTCCAATGATGCCCCATATGTCCATATTAACTGTAGGATTATTGAGAAAATCGAGTTCAAAAATACATATTTTGACATTGCTATTGCAACAGATGCTGACTTTGCACTGCCCCCTAACGGCCAAATAGGGTTGTCCGTTGAATTTCTCAACTGATTCACATACTATAGATTATTATGTTTCTAATGATGCCCCATATGTCCATATTTACTGTAGAATTATTGAGAAAATCGAGTTCAAAAATACATATTTTGACATATTTTGACATTGCTATTGCAACAGATGCTGACTTTGCACTGCCCCCTAACGGCCAAATAGGGTTGTCCGTTGAATTTCTCACCTGATTCACATACTATAGATTATTATGTTTCTAATGATGCCCGATATGTCCATATTTACTGTAGAATTATTGAGAAAATCGAGTTAAAATATACATATTTTGACATTGCTATTGCAAAAGATGCTGAGTTTGCACTGCCCCCTAACGGCCAATTAGGGATGTCCGTTGAATTTCTCACCTGATTCACATACTATAGATTATAATGTTTCCAATGATGCCCGATATGTCCATATTTACTGTAGAATTATTGAGAAAATCGAGTTCAAAAATACATATTTTGACATAGCTATTGCAACAGATGCTGAGTTTGCACTGCCCCCTAACGGCCAAATAGGGTTGTCCGTTGAATTTCTCACCTGATTCACATACTATAGATTATTATGATTCCAATGATGCCCGATATGTCCATATATACTGTAGAATTATGGAGAAAATCGAGTTCAAAAATACATATTTTGACATATTTTGACATTGCTATTGCAACAGATGCTGATTTTGCACTGCCCCCTAACGGCCAAATAGGGTTGTCCGTTGAATTACTCACCTGATTCAGATACTATAGATTATGATGTTTCCAATGATGCCCAATATGTCCATATTTACTGTAGAATTATTGAGAAAATCGAGTTCAAAAATAGATATTTTGACGTTGATATTGCAACAGATGCTGACTTTGCACTGCCCCCTAACAGCCAAATAGGGTTGTCCGTTGGATTTCTCACCTGATTCAAATACTATAGATTATTATGTTTCTAATGATGCCCGATATGTCCATATTTACTGTAGAATTATTGAGAAAATCGAGTTCAAACATACATATTTTGACATAGCTATTGCAACAGATGCTGAGTTTGCACTGCCCCCTAACGGCCAAATAGGGTTGTCCGTTGAATTTCTCACCTGATTCACATACTATAGATTATTATGATTCCAATGATGCCCGATATGTCCATATTTACTGTAGAATTATTGAGAAAATCGAGTTAAAATATACATATTTTGACATTGCTATTGCAAAAGATGCTGAGTTTGCACTGCCCCCTAACGGCCAATTAGGGATGTCCGTTGAATTTCTCACCTGATTCACATACTATAGATTATAATGTTTCCAATGATGCCCGATATGTCCATATTTACTGTAGAATTATTGAGAAAATCGAGTTCAAAAATACATATTTTGACATAGCTATTGCAACAGATGCTGAGTTTGCACTGCCCCCTAACGGCCAAATAGGGTTGTCCGTTGAATTTCTCACCTGATTCACATACTATAGATTATTATGATTCCAATGATGCCCGATATGTCCATATCTACTGTAGAATTATGGAGAAAATCGAGTTCAAAAATACATATTTTGACATATTTTGACATTGCTATTGCAACAGATGCTGATTTTGCACTGCCCCCTAACGGCCAAATAGGGTTGTCCGTTGAATTTCTCACCTGATTCAAATACTATAGATTATTATGTTTCTAATGATGCCCGATATGTCCATATTTACTGTAGAATTATTGAGAAAATCGAGTTCAAACATACATATTTTGACATAGCTATTGCAACAGATGCTGAGTTTGCACTGCCCCCTAACGGCCAAATAGGGTTGTCCGTTGAATTTCTCACCTGATTCACATACTATAGATTATTATGATTCCAATGATGCCCGATATGTCCATATTTACTGTAGAATTATTGAGAAAATCGAGTTAAAATATACATATTTTGACATTGCTATTGCAAAAGATGCTGAGTTTGCACTGCCCCCTAACGGCCAATTAGGGATGTCCGTTGAATTTCTCACCTGATTCACATACTATAGATTATAATGTTTCCAATGATGCCCGATATGTCCATATTTACTGTAGAATTATTGAGAAAATCGAGTTCAAAAATACATATTTTGACATAGCTATTGCAACAGATGCTGAGTTTGCACTGCCCCCTAACGGCCAAATAGGGTTGTCCGTTGAATTTCTCACCTGATTCACATACTATAGATTATTATGATTCCAATGATGCCCGATATGTCCATATCTACTGTAGAATTATGGAGAAAATCGAGTTCAAAAATACATATTTTGACATATTTTGACATTGCTATTGCAACAGATGCTGATTTTGCACTGCCCCCTAACGGCCAAATAGGGTTGTCCGTTGAATTTCTCAACTGATTCACATACTATAGATTATTATGTTTCTAATGATGCCCCATATGTCCATATTTACTGTAGAATTATGGAGAAAATCGAGTTCAAAAATAGATAGTTTGACGTTGATATTGCAACAGATGCTGATTTTGCACTGCCCCCTAACGGCCAAATAGGGTTGTCCGTTGAATTACTCACCTGATTCAGATACTATAGATTATGATGTTTCCAATGATGCCCAATATGTCCATATTTACTGTAGAATTATTGAGAAAATCGAGTTCAAAAATAGATATTTTGACGTTGATATTGCAACAGATGCTGACTTTGCACTGCCCCCTAACGGCCAAATAGGGTTGTCCGTTGGATTTCTCACCTGATTCAAATACTATAGATTATTATGTTTCTAATGATGCCCCATATGTCCATATTTACTGTAGAATTATTGAGAAAATCGAGTTCAAACATACATATTTTGACATTGCTATTGCAACAGATGCTGACTTTGCACTGCCCCCTAACGGCCAAATAGGGTTGTCCGTTGAATTTCTCACCTGATTCAAATACTATAGATTATTATGTTTCTAATGATGCCCCATATGTCCATATTTACTGTAGAATTATGGAGAAAATCGAGTTCAAAAATAGATATTTTGACGTTGATATTGCAACAGATGCTGACTTTGCACTGCCCCCTAACGGCCAAATAGGGTTGTCCGTTGAATTTCTCACTTGATTCACATACTATAGATTATGATGTTTCTAATGATGCCCCATATGTCCATATTTACTGTAGAATTATTGAGAAAATCAAGTTCAAAAATAGATATTCCCTCCACCTAGTCCTGGGTCTTCCCCGAGGCCTCCTCCCAGCTCGACGTGCCTGGATCACCTCCCTAGGGAGGCACCCAGGGGGCATCCTTACCAGATGCCCGAACACACTCGGCTGCAAACCGATCCAGTGAGTGCTGAAGGTCACAGGCCGATGATGCCATCAAGACCACATCATCTGCAAAGAGCAGCGATGAGATCCCCAGCCCACCGAACTGCAACTCCTCCCAACCACAACTACGCCTCGATATCCTGTCCATAAATACTACGAACAGGATTGGTGACAAAGCGCAGCCCTGGAGAAGGCCAACCCTCACCTGAAACGAGTCTGACTTACTGCCGCTTCCCCCTTCTGAGGTGGTGGACGATTTTCCAGAAGCGCCATGGTGCCGACCGAAAGTCCTTCTCCAGGTCTTCTCCGAACTTCTCCCACACCCGCTGCTTTGCCTCTTTCACGGCAGAGGCTGCAGTCCTTCGGGCCCTTCGGTACCTTGCAACTGCCTCCGGAGTCCTCTGGGATAACATATCCCGGAAAGACTCCTTCAGTCGGACGGCTTCCCTGACCACCGGTGTCCACCACGGTGTTCGAGGGTTACCGCCCCTTGAGGCACCTAAGACCCTAAGACCACAGCTCCCTGCCGCAGCTTCAGCAATGGAAACTTTGAACATTGTCCACTCAGGTTCAATGCCCCCAGCCTCCACAGGGATGCACGAAAAGCTCCGCCGGAGGTGTGAGTTGAAGGTCTGTTGAACAGGAGCTTCCTCTAGATGTTCCCAATTTACCCGCACCACCCATTTGGGTTTACCAGGTCTGTCCAGAGTCTTCCCCCACCCCCTGACCCAACTCACCACAAGTAGGTGGTCAGTTGACAGCTCCGCCCCTCTCTTCACCCGAGTGTCCAAAACATACGGCCTCAGATCAGATGAAACGATTATAATATCGATCATTGACCTTCGGCCTAGGGTGCTCTGGTACCAAGTACACTTATGAGCATCCCTATGTTCGAACATGGTGTTTGTTATAGACAATCCATGACTAGCACAGAAGTCCAATAACAGACAACCACTCTGGTTTAGATCAGGGAGGCCGTTCCTCCCAATCCCGCCTCTCCATGTGTCTCCGTCATTGCCCACATGTGTGTTGAAGTCCCCCAGCAGAACTATGAAGTCCCCCTCCGGAGCCCCATAGAGGACTCCATTCAAGGTCTCCAAGAAGGCTGAATACTCTGAACTCTTGTTTGGTGCATATGCACAAACAACAGTCAGAGTTTTCCCCCCAACAACCCGCAGGCGTAGGGAGGTAACCCTCTCGTCCACCAGGGTAAACTCCAACGTTGCGGTGCTCAGCCGGGGACTATCCCCACACCCGCCTGGCGCCTCACACCCTGGGCAACTCCGGAGAAGACAAGCGTCCAACCCCTCTCCAGGAGTACGGTTTCAGAACCGAGACTACCGTAAAACTTCAAATAATAGCCCGGGCTTCTATTTACCCAAATCGCCAAAATGGACCGGCTTGTATTTGAGACAGGCGTCTATAAGAGACAGGCCTTTAATTGACAATAGGTGGTTACCACATTATATTATTATTTTTTAATTCGTATTATGTAAGGGATAATGTAGAGCGAGGCGGTTGTTATAGCGAATACAACCCCGACAGGGTGATCACCCCGACGCAAAGCGGTCGGGTCTTGAATCAGCCTGAAGTCCATGCGTCCATAGCAACGTAAACTCTGTATCTGTTAAGCTAATGCAGCCCTTCATCTATTACTCTCCACCACCTTACGGGCTGTGGTAGTAGCCGTATACATTATGGGGTGCTGCCGTGGTGGACAAATGACCCAGCTGCTGTTTTAATCACTGCAGGAATTGACGTGACATTAGCGGACGCGTTGTAGTGAGCTAGCGGGTTATCGGCTGCTCGTATTTACATTAAACTGAACATTTCTGTTGACGGTGAAGTGAGACGAGGTAAATGGCTTCATGTCCTCATTCATCTCGTTTCCTTTTTGCACAGCCGTTGCATGTTGACACACCTAAACGTGCAATGTAAGCTAACTAATTAGCGTTGTTGTCCCTGCGTAGCGATCGACCGTATATAAATATGTAGCGATATGCGCTCACCAGATCTGCTGTCATTGCTTGACTTGGAGGACAGAAGTTGCTCGACGGCGTTTCTCTACTTTTTGCCACAGCTGATAAATTATCCGGACTTCTTTCAGCGGATTGATTGATAGCTGTCCTCCAGAGTGAACAGAACTGCGTCCATAACAACGCTCTTCTTTTGCATGGCAACGGTGTGTTATGCTTAGCAACTGTCTGTTATGAAGAAATTACAGACCGCATCCTAGATTAGAATTCAACCAAGCCATGTAATAATTGTATTTAATTAATATTTATAATTAATTTGAATGTGTTTAACAAATCATTTAATGTAAGAATTGTCTTTGGCTATTGGCAGCATAAAAAAAACACATAAACGAAACTGCACGGTTGCGTCTGTCACATGAAATCAAATCAAAACATAGAACAAACGTGTTATGGTTTTGGGGTTTTTGTCTTATTTTGGTAGTCTGTTTTGTATTTAGTTTCCTGTTTTATTTTGAAGTCTGGTTTTTCTCCCTAGTCTTGTCTGGTTTTACTTCCTGTCTTTTGGTTTTTCCCGCTCTTGTGATTGTCTGATGTTTTCCACCTGTTTCCCAGCCCTTGTGTCACCTGCCTCTTGTTTCCTCGTTATCCTCTGTATTTAGTCTTTGTGTTTCCCTTGTCCTGTGTCGGATCATTGTTTTCTGTTTGTGGATAGTGTTTGTGTTGGTCTACCTGTGTGTATATCTCGTTACCTCCGTTTCCTGGATTCCTTTTTTGACTTCTACTCTGTTTTGGATTTATTTCTGCCTGCTGCAGACTGGACTCCTTTGTATGTATTTTTATTTAATAAACCCTCGAGCACTACCTTCTCCTGCCTGCCTGCCTGTCTCTGCATTTGGGTCCACAATTCCCTGAAATCCCCTGACAAAACGATCTGACGGGTTTTAAAAAATCAAATACAACCCGACACGAAGAAAAAAAAACAAACAACAAAAACAGACCAGGCCTCTATTTGAGACCGGCCTTTATTTACCCAAATCTGTTGTCACACCAGGCGTCTAAAAGAGACAGGCGTCTATTTGGGACTCGGCTATTATTTGAAGTTTTACGGTATGCGTAGAAGTAAGCCCCACCAGATCCAACTGGTAGCGCTCCACCTCAAGCACAAGTTCCGGCTCCTTCCCCCACAGCGAGGTGACATTCCACGTCCCCAGAGCCAGCCTCTGCTGCCCGGGTTTGGTCCGTCGAGGCCCCTGACCTTCACCGCCACCCGTGTGGCAGCGCACCCGACCCCAGCGGTTCCTCCCACAGGTGGTGGGCCCATGGGCTGGAGAAATAGGTGCCACGTAGCTTTTTCGGGCTGTGTCCGCCGGGCTTCGTGGCAAACCCGGCCACCAGACGCTCGCTGACGAGCCCTCCCTCTGGGCCTGGCTCCAGACGGGGGCCCCGGGCTTCCTCCGGGCAGAGTCTCTCTATCCCTTCCTCAACCCTACCAGGAGCACAAAGCTCCAGACAACACAGCCCTCAGGTTCATAGGGACACCCAAACCTCTCCACCACGATAAGGTGATGGTTCCCGGAGAGGTCGAAATATGTCAAAATGTGTATATTTGACCTCGATTTTCTCCATAATTCTACAGTAAATATGGACATATGGGGCATCATTGGAAACATCATAATCTATAGTATTTGAATCAGGTGAGAAATTCAACGGACAACCCTATTTGGCCGTTAGGGGGCAGTGCAAAGTCAGCATCTGTTGCAATAGCAATGTCAAAATATGTCAAAATATGTATTTTTGAACTCGATTTTCTCCATAATTCTACAGTAAATATGGACATATCGGGCATCATTGGAAACATTATAATCTATAGTATGTGAATCAGGTGAGAAATTCAACGGACAACCCTATTTGGCCGTTAGGGGGCAGTGCAAATTCAGCATCTGTTGCAATATCAATGTCAAAATATCTATTTTTGAACTCGATTTTCTGAATAATTCTACAGTAATTATGGACATATGGGGTATCATTAGAAACATAATAATCTATAGTATGTGAATCAAGTGAGAAATTCAACGGACAACCCTATTTGGCCGTTAGGGGGCAGTGCAAATTCAGCATCTGTTGCAATATCAACGTCAAAATATCTATTTTTGAACTCGATTTTCTCCATAATTCTACAGTAAATATGGACATATGGGGCATCATTGGAAACATTGTAATCTATAGTATGTGAATCACGTGAGAAATTCAACGGACAACCCTATTTGGCCGTTAGGGGGCAGTGCAAATTCAGCATCTGTTGCAATATCAATGTCAAAATATCTATTTTTGAACTCGATTTTCTGAATAATTCTACAGTAATTATGGACATATGGGGCATCATTAGAAACATAATAATCGATAGTATGTGAATCAAGTGAGAAATTCAACGGACAACCCTATTTGGCCGTTAGGGGGCAGTGCAAATTCAGCATCTGTTGCAATATCAACGTCAAAATATCTATTTTTGAACTCGATTTTCTCCATAATTCTACAGTAAATATGGACACATGGGGCATCATTAGAAACATAATAATCTATAGTATGTGAATCAGTTGAGTAATTCAACGGACAACCCTATTTGGCCGTTAGGGGGCAGTGCAAAGTCAGCATCTGTTGCAATAGCAATGTCAAAATATGTCAAAATATGTATATTTGAACTCGATTTTCTCCATAATTCTACAGTAAATATGGACATATCGGGCATCATTGGAAACATTGTAATCTATAGTATGTGAATCAGGTGAGAAATTCAACGGACAACCCTATTTGGCCGTTAGGGGGCAGTGCAAAGTCAGCATCTGTTGCAATATCAATGTCAAAATATGTATTTTTTAACTCGATTTTCTCCATAATTCTACAGTAAATATGGACATATGGGGCATCATTGGAAACATTGTAATCTATAGTATGTGAATCACGTGAGAAATTCAACGGACAACCCTATTTGGCCGTTAGGGGGCAGTGCAAAGTCAGCATCTGTTGCAATATCAACGTCAAAATATCTATATTTGAACTCGATTTTCTCCATAATTCTACAGTAAATATGGACACATGGGGCATCATTAGAAACATAATAATCTATAGTATGTGAATCAGTTGAGTAATTCAACGGACAACCCTATTTGGCCGTTAGGGGGCAGTGCAAAGTCAGCATCTGTTGCAATAGCAATGTCAAAATATGTCAAAATATGTATATTTGAACTCGATTTTCTCCATAATTCTACAGTAAATATGGACACATGGGGCATCATTAGAAACATAATAATCTATAGTATGTGAATCAGTTGAGTAATTCAACGGACAACCCTATTTGGCCGTTAGGGGGCAGTGCAAAGTCAGCATCTGTTGCAATAGCAATGTCAAAATATGTCAAAATATGTATATTTGAACTCGATTTTCTCCATAATTCTACAGTAAATATGGACATATCGGGCATCATTGGAAACATTATAATCTATAGTATGTGAATCAGGTGAGAAATTCAACGTACAACCCTATTTGGCCGTTAGGGGGCAGTGCAAAGTCAGCATCTGTTGCAATAGCAATGTCAAAATATGTATTTTTGAACTCGATTTTCTCAATAATCCTACAGTTAATATGGACATATGGGGCATCATTGGAAACATCATAATCTATAGTATCTGAATCAACTGAGAAATTCAACGGACAACCCTATTTGGCCGTTAGGGGGCAGTGCAAAGTCAGCATCTGTTGCAATATCAATGTCAAAATATGTATTTTTTAACTCGATTTTCTCCATAATTCTACAGTAAATATGGACATATGGGGCATCATTGGAAACATTGTAATCTATAGTATGTGAATCACGTGAGAAATTCAACGGACAACCCTATTTGGCCGTTAGGGGGCAGTGCAAAGTCAGCATCTGTTGCAATATCAACGTCAAAATATCTATATTTGAACTCGATTTTCTCCATAATTCTACAGTAAATATGGACACATGGGGCATCATTAGAAACATAATAATCTATAGTATGTGAATCAAGTGAGAAATTCAACGGACAACCCTATTTGGCCGTTAGGGGGCAGTGCAAATTCAGCATCTGTTGCAATATCAACGTCAAAATATCTATTTTTGAACTCGATTTTCTCCATAATTCTACAGTAAATATGGACATATGGGGCATCATTGGAAACATTGTAATCTATAGTATGTGAATCACGTGAGAAATCCAACGGACAACCCTATTTGGCCGTTAGGGGGCAGTGCAAAGTCAGCATCTGTTGCAATATCAACGTCAAAATATCTATATTTGAACTCGATTTTCTCCATAATTCTACAGTAAATATGGACACATGGGGCATCATTAGAAACATAATAATCTATAGTATGTGAATCAGTTGAGTACTTCAACGGACAACCCTATTTGGCCGTTAGGGGGCAGTGCAAAGTCAGCATCTGTTGCAATAGCAATGTCAAAATATGTCAAAATATGTATATTTGAACTCGATTTTCTCCATAATTCTACAGTAAATATGGACATATCGGGCATCATTGGAAACATTATAATCTATAGTATGTGAATCAGGTGAGAAATTCAACGGACAACCCTATTGGGCCGTTAGGGGGCAGTGCAAAGTCAGCATCTGTTGCAATATCAACGTCAAAATATCTATATTTGAACTCGATTTTCTCCATAATTCTACAGTAAATATGGACACATGGGGCATCATTAGAAACATAATAATCTATAGTATGTGAATCAGTTGAGTAATTCAACGGACACCCCTATTTGGCCGTTAGGGGGCAGTGCAAAGTCAGCATCTGTTGCAATAGCAATGTCAAAATATGTCAAAATATGTATATTTGAACTCGATTTTCTCCATAATTCTACAGTAAATATGGACATATCGGGCATCATTCGAAACATTATAATCTATAGTATGTGAATCAGGTGAGAAATTCAACGGACAACCCTATTTGGCCGTTAGGGGGCAGTGCAAAGTCAGCATCTGTTGCAATATCAATGTCAAAATATCTATTTTTGAACTCGATTTTCTCAATAATTCTACAGTAATTATGGACATATGGGGCATCATTAGAAACATAATAATCTATAGTATGTGAATCAGGTGAGAAATTCAACGGACAACCCTATTTGGCCGTTAGGGGGCAGTGCAAAGTCAGCATCTGTTGCAATATCAATGTCAAAATATCTATTTTTGAACTCGATTTTCTGAATAATTCTACAGTAATTATGGACATATCGGGCATCATTAGAAACATAATAATCGATAGTATGTGAATCAGTTGAGTAATTCAACGGACAACCCTATTTGGCCGTTAGGGGGCAGTGCAAAGTCAGCATCTGTTGCAATAGCAATGTCAAAATATGTCAAAATATGTATATTTGAACTCGATTTTCTCCATAATTCTACAGTAAATATGGACATATCGGGCATCATTGGAAACATTGTAATCTATAGTATGTGAATCAGGTGAGAAATTCAACGGACAACCCTATTTGGCCGTTAGGGGGCAGTGCAAAGTCAGCATCTGTTGCAATATCAATGTCAAAATATGTATTTTTGAACTCGATTTTCTCCATAATTCTACAGTAAATATGGACATATGGGGCATCATTGGAAACATTGTAATCTATAGTATGTGAATCATGTGAGAAATTCAACGGACAACCCTATTTGGCCGTTAGGGGGCAGTGCAAAGTCAGCATCTGTTGCAATATCAACGTCAAAATATCTATATTTGAACTCGATTTTCTCCATAATTCTACAGTAAATATGGACACATGGGGCATCATTAGAAACATAATAATCTATAGTATGTGAATCAGTTGAGTAATTCAACGGACAACCCTATTTGGCCGTTAGGGGGCAGTGCAAAGTCAGCATCTGTTGCAATATCAATGTCAAAATATCTATTTTTGAACTCGATTTTCTCAATAATTCTACAGTAAATATGGACATATGGGGCATCATTAGAAACATAATAATCTATAGTATGTGAGTCAAGTGAGAAATTCAACGGACAACACTATTTGGCCGTTAGGGGGCAGTGCAAAGTCAGCATCTGTTGCAATAGCAATGTCAAAATATGTATTTTTGAACTCGATTTTCTCAATAATCCTACAGTTAATATGGACATATGGGGCATCATTGGAAACATCATAATCTATAGTATCTGAATCAAGTGAGAAATTCAACGGACAACCATATTTGGCCGTTAGGGGGCAGTGCAAAGTCAGCATCTGTTGCAATAGCAATGTCAAAATATGTCAAAATATGTATTTTTGAACTCGATTTTCTCAATAATTCTACAGTAAATATGGACATATGGGGCATCATTGGAAACATCATAATCTATAGTATGTGAATCAGTTGAGAAATTCAACGGACAACCCTATTTGGCCGTTAGGGGCAGTGCAAAGTCAGCATCTGTTATGTACATATTTTGAGATAAACACTGCCACCCAATGGCTGAAACAGGCATTTTTTAAGGTGGAATCGAAACTTAAAGAGAACCGGAGCGAATGTGGAGCGAATGTGGAGCCACGTTCAGCGTCGTCCAATGATTGTCCTCATCAGTCCTGTTCTCATTATGTAACTGACCAAGCATCTTCTGCCTTGTCCACTTTCACCACACTCCAGTATGTTATTTACTCCTGCTCCCCTTATCCCAAATCGTGTCCATGTCCTTTCTCTATGATACATACAGTATTTCCTGCAACTAACAAGCACATGCTCTACACTTTCTGGTATCTCACAATGATCACAACAACAGTTGGATGCTTCCCTATAATGTGTCCAATTCTCTGCCTGCTTATTGTTACTTGCTCTTTCGGTTTTGTTCCCCTATTAACATACCTGCTCCTTTTTGGATTGAGTGCAAATGTCTCCCTTTTATTGGTTTATCCCAACACAGTTGCCAATGTTGAGTTACTTTTCTCCACATTATGCCTCTCCCCCTCTGATTTTTGTCATTTAATATTGACTTCACCACCACAAAGTTGTCTTAAAACACACCAATTTATTACAAGACATTACAGTGCCAAGAAGTAGTAATTAAACCCTTTGGATTTCCCTTCATATTTGCATAATTTAGTTTAGAAAATGTGGTGTAATATTCTTCAAAGTCACAATAATGGAAAAGCTACATCTGCCTGTAACATTTGACAGAGTAGTGACCTTAACCAAATGTTCCCTGCTCTGAAAGCACGTGAATGACGGATGGTTCACATCAGCTTGTCAATAACCAATATTTATATATGTGTTTTGTACAGAACAAGGCACAACTAATCACTAACTACAATTTCAACTCATTGATGGGAAGATCTGACTTGTAGCCTTTTAAAGTTTTTTTGTGAAGGGGTTCACATACTATTTTCTATTTGGATTTTTAATATTGAGGTTACTTAATAAGTATGCCAATTCAGAAAACAATGTTATTAGTTTACACCAAATGTATTTGTCTATTAGAGTGATTTTAATGAAGATCAGGCAACATTTTATGGATAAATTATGCATACATGTACTGTATAATCAAATATTTAAATTAGTAAATATAAATAAAATACATATTAATGTTTATGTAAAAAGAAAAGAAAAAAAAGACTTGAATATATCATTATCAGAATTTTTTTAACTCTCAAATGCAACATCTGTATCGGCCTAAAAAATACTGTGGTGGGGGGGACTTCCGGGAGATAGATAGATAGATAGATAGATAGATAGATAGATAGATATATATATATATATATATATATATATATATATATATATATATATATATATATATATATATATAGAGAGAGAGAGAGAGAGAGAGAGAGAGAGAGAGAGAGAGAGAGAGAGAGAGAGAGAGAGAGAAGGCAGACGTAGCAGTAGATTAATAGCGACAGAATGACAATATGAAGTTAATAGAGTACAAAACATATAATATAAAGGGTAATAATAAGTTACGAGGTTTTAGGCAAAATGTAGACTAAGAGAATGAAGACTGTGAATCAGAGAAGACATTGAAAGTAACAATGTTGGACAGAGACAATAAACCTTCTGCGCCTCTGACCAGGTTGTATTCCACAAGATGTCACCCAATGAGACGCTGTTCCTCGAGAGCACCAACAAAATCTACAAGGACGACATCTCCAGCACCTCCTTTGTCAACTTCCAGATCTGGGACTTTCCTGGCCAGGTGGACTTCTTCGACCCCACGTTTGACAGCGAGATGATCTTCAAGGGAACAGGCGCTTTGATCTTTGTCATCGATGCTCAGGTAGGATGACATTAAGTTTAAACTGAAGAAGAGCATTGTGGGTTTTAAAGGCTTCCTGTGTGAGATGAATGAACACGTCATCTTTTCCTGTTGTTAGGATGACTACGTCGAGGCTCTCGGGCGGTTACATCTCACCGTATCCAAGGCCTACAAAGTGAATCCAGACATCAACTTTGAGGTGTTCATCCATAAAGTAGACGGTCTGTCAGACGACCACAAAATAGAAACACAAAGGGACATTCATCAGAGGGCCAACGATGATCTGGCAGATGCCAGCCTGGAGAAGCTTCACCTCAGGTGAGTGTTTGACACGTCTGCACAGGTTAGATATTTTAGCTGCAAGACTTAGCTGCAGATCACTCCTAGAAAGTGTTTATGGTTGTAGTCTAACAGGATGGAACTTGTGTGTGCTCTACTAAAATACCAGAGAGATGATGATTTCTAGTTTGTTGATGTTACTTCTGAACGCAGTTTGGCATATCAGCGTGTGAAATTACCTAATGTACCTTAACGTTGCACTTATCAATGTTTTTTATATTAACAATTGTTTGCAGAAACTGTGTTAGATGTTGCTCATTGTGACAAACCAAGAGAATTATCACCAAACTCTGCTGTTTCCCTTTCTAATGTGTGAATAGGCAACTGTTTGCAAACATGTTCGCAGTAACAACTTTATAAGTTTATATGTCGATGTTGTTTTTTAGCTTGTCCTGCTTTCCTCAAGTGGTCAAAGAAATAGTTAATGCGGCTTTAAAATTAACCCTATTATTGTATAACTCATACATCTAACAAATGGAGCTATTTCTGGAGTTGTTTATTCTATCTTTTTGTAGGAAGTTTATTGGTGGTAAGGTCAGACGTTGAGTTTTTAATTCAATCCCTGTGTAGTCTACATCCACGACGTTCCACTTCTGGGATTGTTCAGGTGCCGCTGGAAATTCCACCGGATGTCTTTCATTTCGGCTGGATGTCCGTCACCTTCCGCTTTCTTTGTGTTGGCATTTTTAACTCCGGTGGATTTATGAGGACTATGGTTAACTGCTCCTCAGATCTCTGCAGGGTAAATCGAGACAGCTAGCTAGACTGTCTGTCCAATCTGAGTTTTCTGTTGCACAACTAAAACAACTTTTGAATGTACGCGTTCCTTCCCGAGGCTATTTTGCAGAGGCGCAGTTGCTCCGTGCGGCGCAGTTGCTCCGTGCGGCGCATAGCGGCGCCCAAGACGATTGTGATTGGCTTAAAGAAATGCCAAAAAACCAGAGCATGTTTCTCTCCCATCCCAGAATGCTGTGTGGACTCGCCAGACCTTCCTCCGCAGCACTGTGGAGGAAGGTCTGGCAATGCAAGACTAATCACGGTGGAACAGTTAGATTGGTTTATTCTTTCGTTCTCACAGTGAGAAGACATCATTAGTTACGTACTGTAGTGTTCAAGCAGAGACTTGTTTGGTGACACTGTATTTTTGCAGTGTCTTTACTTTCCTCTACTTTCCCTCCCCAGCTTCTACCTAACCAGTATCTACGACCACTCCATATTTGAGGCCTTCAGTAAAGTCGTCCAGAAGCTCATTCCTCAGTTACCAACGTTGGAGAATCTTTTGAACATTTTCATATCTGTACGTTCACTTTTGTTACGTTTTAATTGCGTGTCCTATTTGTACCGTCTCTTATTAACATCCTTCATGTTTTACAGCATTCTGGGATCGAGAAAGCCTTCCTGTTCGATGTTGTTAGCAAGATTTACATCGCCACAGACAGCTCTCCTGTGGACATGCAGTCCTACGAACTCTGCTGTGACATGATCGATGTTGTCATTGATGTCTCCTGCATTTACGGGTGAGGAGAATTACATTTATTCTAAGTGTTGGCAATAAACGTATCCTTTAGTTTAAACGTTTAAAGGTGACTTTCTTTCATTCTCCTTCTTGACAGGCTAATGGAGGATGGCAGTAGTTCTGCCTATGACAAAGAGTCTTTGGCTATCATCAAGCTCAACAACACTACAGTGCTTTATTTGAAAGAGGTCACAAAGTTCCTCGCTCTAGTCTGCATCCTCAGAGAAGAGAGCTTTGAGAGGAAAGGTGAGTAGTTTTAGATTTTATAAACAGATAAATTGGCATTAGACAGTGGTTTTATTATACAAGACGTCCTAAATGTGAGATGGAAGTGTGAAGCTGCCAACTTTAGTGTCAGAAAGACTAAAGACTAAGAATCCAATCACACAACTATTTTCTTCAGAACTTCAAAATGAAATGCTTTAAAGGATTCATTTGTTCTCTTTGCAGGTTTGATAGAGTACAACTTTCATTGTTTTCGAAAAGCCATCCACGAAGTGTTTGAAGTTGGCACCTCGCCTCAAGACGTCAGCTCGTCCAGCAGAAACAACCTCACAGGCTTAAAGTACGCCGCCCTGAACGGAACTGCTGTTTAAAGTGCAGAGGATGTGTGTAATTCTTTGCTTTACCTGAAGTTCAGCAAGGCCGCACAATGTGGCGGAATGATACGAAAGCACACGTCTCCTGTCAAACACATGTTGCCTTACTGTATGAATGTGAAGTTAAAGAAGCTGAGCTGCAGCTGATGAACTGAACTAAACTTAACAGTGGGTCCTTCTTTCTGCACATTGTCAGCTATGTTTACCTTCTTGGCCAGTTACTTCTGTGTGCTCTGCAACATAAAAATACTCCTGAAAGAGACTTCTGATCCAGTTTAAGCACTTGTTGTCGATATGAGCAAAAAGCTCCAGTGACTCAAGCTCCAGCTGTATTTCCACGAACTAAACTACATCAGGGACTCTCAACTTGCTTTGCTCGGGGGCCACTTTTACAAAATGACAGGACGCCAGGAGCCATTTAATAACAAGCAATAATACTATTTATCAGATAAAATGAGTAAACATTAAAAGGCCCATAACTGATTATTAACTTAACTTATTAACTAATTAACCGCTCTACCAACTGAGCTATCCGGCCGCCCATATATAGAGGTTTACTCCTCAATGCAGCGGGCCCGGGTTCGACTCCGTCCTGCGGCCCTTTGCTGCATGTCATCCCCCTCTCTCCCATTTCATGTCTTCAGCTGTCCTGAAAAAACGAATTAACTTGGCACAAGGATTGACACTAGGCCTGTATGACAGATGCATCAGATATTTCCTGCATTTAATAGTTGCAACTGCATTTTAGTTGTAAATGCTTTGGTTACATTTGAAAGATTTTAAACAACATTAAACGTTCTTGGACCTCTTTCATCATGCAATCACTCAAATGTTGGAATGATTCATGAACAAACGGCAGAATAAATACCATATTTAAGCATTTATATGCACTATGGCACCTTATTTACATTCAAAGTACAAAATAAAAACCTATCTAGCAACCTCTCTGTCCTGTGGCGTAAGTTGAGTATCGCTGCTTTACAGTATAAACATCGTTCATGTTCCCTGCTCATTTTACTTTGAAATATTGAGTGCTGTAAATGGATGTAATCCCCAGTATGAAAAACCGAAAGCACAGTGTTTGTTCCACTGTGTTTTCTGTTGATAATGACTCATGCGACCAGCGACCAGTGCTCTGCTCAGGATCCCCACAGACCAGTACTGTGCCAGTTACACCATTAGAGCCTTGGTTTGATTAACAGCATGTTGGTCTTAATGGAGTCTGGAAATAACAGATGATGCTTTTCACTCGGACAAACCTGCCACGTCTGCCGGCAGTCGACTTTTTGTAGCTCGTGACGGAACGGTATGGCCAAATTTACTCCACAGAGATTCACTTTGTAGCGGTTTGTTTTTGCTTTTCTGTGCAAGCGTTCAATAATATTTTAGAGATTTGTTTTTTATTATTGTACATAATTCTTTAATAAAATGTGTTTCATATTTTGCTGAGTCAATCTTAACTATCTTTGAGATGGAAGCTCACTTCTACCATAATTACATTATAAACAATTTTTCCTGTTTTAAGAAAGTTATTATAATCATGAGTGATATGTCATAATTTTGAGAAAGATTTTGTATATTTATGATATACTTAATCATATTTGTAAATATGATATACTTAATCATAAATATGAAATTTGATGTAAGTTAAATATCTGCTTTTTATTATTTATTACAGTTTTATATATCTCAATTAGGATTATGATATAATATATTTCTATATTTATTATTAATAAATGATTAAGTATGGGGTACAAAGTTAGTTAAAAATCCGTCACCTAGTGGTTTCTTTTATCACAATTATATGAACCAATCTGATAATTATATGATAATCTGAAAAATTATTAATAACTATAATAACATATAACTATATAAAAAAATAAGTTTCTAATAATGATAGGTTAAAAATCCACCACCTAACTTTTTCATTATGAAATTCTTTCTCATATCTCATTATTGAGAAACAATAACTGACTACTTGATAAAAATATTAATAAATATCAACCATCTAAATTTTGACATTATGAAGTGTTTTTCCTCTCCTATTAGATATTATATATAGTATATTATATAAAAATGTAAGTGATGATTTTTTCCCCCCCAAGTGGCAGTGTGGGCTTTCATGGTATGGACAGAGGCAAAAAATATTCACCCCACATATTTTGTTAAAGATTGCGATAAAAAACGTTATTTTGCATGTGCATTCACCCACAGTTGAACTGTTGTAACTAACATGTTTAAACAACAGATGGCAGCATAAATACATGTAAATATTTGACATTTCAGGATAACGTAGAAGATTTGACCTTCAGACGTCCTTAAGCAATAATTCAAACAAGTTAATCATTTTAACAAATCCTCCACCATGAACTCTGAGATCTGACAGCCCATCAATAGATTCTGCAAATAAGCTTACTAATGCCACACACGAATGGAAAGCCTTCATCACTTCATACACACATGTAGTGTACATCCTGACTTAATAAGTAGTGGCAGGATGGAGCCACAGCTGAAGCCTCTAATCGTCCCCAGACCTCCAGCTCACCACTGTGGAAAATGGAGGTCAATGAGTGGGGAAATGATTCTGATGATGATGATGATCTTGATTTCTCTTTTCCCAAGACCCTGCAGTTTACTCTTGACCTCAAACCATTTCATGTAGCCAAGAAGAAACATGAGATACATGAAAGACAACACAGAAAGTGTGGAGGGTATAAAGCTGCAGCAGATGGATGGTGCAGAGAAATGAAGCCATATGGTAAAAATGTATTTTAACCCACTGTTTAGCCTTTATAAGCAGTATATGAATACATTGTTTCTAACTATTACACATTACAATATAGCTGAAAGCACACATATTTTTAAGAATATGAAATGCAGTATGTATTATTTAAAATATGCAATGCTTTAAACATCAGCAACACATCGTGTGTGTTAATTACGGACAATTAAAGTCCAGAATGACTTTCATTTTGATATCATGTGAGATTAAAATGCATAGAGTACATTACATAGCTCCTATATTATTATAGGGATTTCTATTTAGAAAGATAATAAAGTGGTGGGGTTTAAAGCTGCAGCGCGGAAGCCAAAAGTCTTCTATGTATTTAAAATATTAAATTACATCTAGCACAGTGAGTCCACCTTTCAGGTTGAACTCCACACAAGGTGACAGAAAGACAGAGGGAGTGGGGAAGACAGACAGAGGAGGAAGGGGCGGTGTTTAAGGGAATGGTTTGGTTTTTACGCACCAGTGGAAAGCCGTCAGTTTGCAGCTCGCAGGAGTTTCACGGAGGATTTGTCATCGTGTCTGTCATTTCATACACCAGAGCAGCACGAGCGCACATTCTGCTCAGATCCTGCAGAGACTCCTGTGATCATCTCCAGAGGCTGCTGGTGCGCGAAGAGAGGTACGTTTACATTTAGACGATTTATAGGTAGGCTGCTACTCATAGCTTTGTAATGTGAAACGGTAGATGTTAAGTGAATTTAAAGTGTGTTAAGGTGAGTTTGCAGTGGTATAGGTTAGTCTCCCGGGCACACATCCTCACCTGTCAAAGCGGTGCATTCATTTTGAATATATTTTCCACATTTTTACTGGTTTTAACACACGGAGGATTTAAAATGAACGGGACCACTCTCTAATGAAGGCTCCTTTTTAAAAGGTGTAAATAATAATAAAGAACAATACTAAACCTTTATAGATCAGTTAAATGCAATTACTGAAATTAACTTTGGTTTTGAAAACTCCCTTTGACTTGTTACTTATTTTTAGAAAGTGCTGCAGAGACTCTGGCTTAGAATCAATGTAATAATACGTTTATAACATTTATAATTGCAGACTTGATTACTTATTAAAAACTAAGAATCTCAAGCATTTATTACAGGCTAATATTACCAACATGTATAACTCATCACCAAATCGAAAGGACAAACACCTGCCAGTGGGTTTTCACAACCCGCCAAGTTGCCAGGTTGTGACCCAACATTGGACTTATAATTGATCTACAAAGCTTTAACAAAATATGTATAAACAATAAAAACAGTATAATATAGAAAGTGGTATGCTTTATTGAAAGTATGCAAAACCTGCAGATTCCCAAGCCAAATATTTGACCCCCGCACTTCCAGGATGGACCAGAAAGGATGTTCTTTCTTTAGAGTGAGGAAATAGTGGCTGTTACTGGGGGTTGGGGGGCCTGAGCGGGGGCCAAAGTGAGTAACTGATATTGTGAATAAGTGCTGCGGCCCCCGTTTTTTAAGTAGGATTTATGAGAAGAAGAACAAGGAGCCCTTTGAGGAAACAATCACTTGCTTTAATGTTTCGTGAAAGGACTCAGATAGGAAGGCTTCATATCTTGATAATGAAAGCTTAATATGTCATACAATCATTGTTTTTTTTTGGAAGCATGTTAACAAGGCATTCAGTCGTGTTGAGTTAGAGTGATGTCATGTCTCCTTCAGATTACAAATGTTCTTCTGGAGACTCAGCACCCCCTACACCTCCTCCTGTGGCTACGGTCATAGTTTCCATCACCGCACACCATCCCCATACATACCACCATCATGTTCCAATCCATTTGGGTGAAATTAATACTGTACATTCATTGAAACAATGCAGCTCTGGTTGAGTGTAAATGTGTTTTTTTATTGGCTTTTAGTGGCTTTATGTTTTAATTTCACACAGAAAGGAATTCCTGACTTTTGTCTTTTTTTAGAAAACAGAGGGCGGAAGAAAAATGCTTTTCTTGTTTGCTTTTTTTCTTCTTCTTCTCAAACCACAAGACTTTGCCACATTTGGACCACACTCACATTCTTCTGAGATTCTTGTGTTGGGCGAAGGTTGTGTCTGTATGTATGTGTCCAATCACTGGAGACAAGCCAGACACAAAATAAAACCAAAAAAGTTCAAATGAGTGGATTTTTTGGGATTGTCAAAGCGACTGGCGGTCATAAATATGAGACAGAGTGTCACTGTGAGTCAGTCTCACTCACATCGCTGTCTTTTCCATTTGCCATTTCTGCAGCACAGCCTGGGATAAGTTTTACAGTTGTAGTTTGATGTTTTGAGAAATGCGTTGATTTGCTTTCTTGCTGAGAGTAAGATGAGAAGATTGATACCGATCTATGTCCTACATGTAGCCTACAATCAATATGAGGCTACAGCAAGCAGTCGGTTAGCTTAGCTTAGCATAAAGACTGTAAACAGGGGGAAATATCTAGCATGGCTCTAGTCTACAGCCACAACGTTCCACAATTCCGGGATTGCTCCAGGAGGAAATTCCGCCGGATGTCCTTCTTTTTCGGCTGGATGTCCACTACCTTCAGCTTTCTTTGTGTTGTAACTATGGTTAACTGCTCCTCAGATCTCTGCAGGGTAAATTGAGACAGCTTGCTAGACTGTCCAATTTGAGTTTTTTCTTGCACGACTAAGCACTAGGCATTTGACCTCGAGTGGTTAAGGTTAGGATAGCCGATTGGTCAGGGGATATGTGGGGTTACGTTACCTAGTGTAAGCATAGACGCCTGGCCATTAAATGCTATTGAAGGGCGGGTGGCATGCATAGCATAGACAGTTAAAGAAGAGACAGTTAAAGGGCCATAGTGGCATTCGTAATTTCGCTTCCGGGCTGGTCTGTTTTTTTTGGTCGCGAGGGGCGGTGTTCAGTCATGGCACTGGTTTAAAATCATAGTTGATTATCATGGATGCTGTCCCTAGGCTGTTTGTAATCGCAGCCCACTCTTTTTATGTATTTATTTTGTCTTGCAGCCCACCGTTCTCTACATGCAGCCCACTCACAGAGTGCAGCAGCCTGGTTAATGATGACGTATTTACGATACCTTGCAAAAAACTAAAACAAACGGTCACCTCACAAACTTCAGTCAGTTGTGCTTGTTGGAGGATGCGACCGCAAGCAAAAAGAAGCTCTAAAAACCAAAAACGGATGATAGAAAGCGCAAAAACTGCGCTGAAAAGTCGACAATTTAAAAAGGAAAGCTCTAGAAAGGGACGTAGCCAAATGTGCTAAACTGAATGACACCAAATGAAGACGATGAGATGGGTAAGCTAGTTAGGAGCATTGACTGTAAAATTAACAGTATATGGTTAAGACTTAGGAGCAGTGCAAGATGTTAGCGGTTGTACAAAACATAAGACAATATTGCCTGAAAACCAGTGTTCATGTTTATGAATCAAGCCATTAGTAGCCACTAGCAGCCAGCAGCAGCCATTAGCAGCCACTAGCAGCCACTAGCGGCAGCAGCCATTAGCAGCCACTAGCAGCCACTAGCGGCAGCAGCCACTAGCAGCCAGCAGCAGCCACTAGCAGCCACTAGCAGCCAGCAGCAGCCACTAGCAGCCAGCAGCAGCCACTAGCAGCCACTAGCAGCCAGCAGCAGCCACTAGCGGCGGCAGCAGCCACTAGCGGCCACTAGCAGCCACTAGCAGCCAGCAGCAGCCACTAGCGGCCACTAGCAGCCAGCAGCAGCCACTAGCAGCCACTAGCAGCCACTAGCGGCAGCAGCAGCCACTAGCAGCCAGCAGCAGCCACTAGCGGCCACTAGCAGCCAGCAGCAGCCACTAGCGGCCACTAGCAGCCACTAGCAGCCAGCAGCAGCCACTAGCGGCCACTAGCAGCCAGCAGCAGCCACTAGCAGCCACTAGCAGCCACTAGCAGCCACTAGCGGCAGCAGCAGCCACTAGCAGCCAGCAGCAGCCACTAGCAGCCAGCAGCAGCCACTAGCGGCGGCAGCAGCCACTAACGGCAGCAGCACTTGACAATGAGACAGTACCAAGCACCGGCCATGCGCCCAGAACTCCAGAGTGGGCAGGTAGGACTGCTCATTGACTGAATATTATAAGAACTAGAATTAAATTGAATGAAGAGTATGGTGTAGACCTACTCCCTGAGATAATCAATGATGCCAGATGATTCGGCATTACATTAATGAAACTGACTTGATTTTATCAGAAAACGTTATAATTTATAGCTTATAACGTAATAAGCTGCTGTCAGTGTGGAAGGCACATCTAAGCTGTTGTACCAGTGTGTGAACATAATCAGATTAGTTACAATATAACCACTTTATATGCCCAAATGTTACTATTGATCCGTTATGCCTTTTATCATTGAAATAAGGATAGTAAATATACAAAGCCCAGGACTGAAAGGGAATAGAAAGTTATATGAAACATTATTCAAAGTGCAATACATTTGATTTCATTCATTATTTTTTTTTAGTTTATATTTTGATTTATTCTTTTGTTTAATTTGAAGGTTTGGATAGTTGTGAACAATTATTTGCAAAGAAAAACAGAATTCTGATATTGTTGAACATTACATTGTGTTCTAAAGAATAATAGTGTTTTCTAATAAATCTACATTGTGAAGCAACACTTACTGTATTTGCACTGAATTGGAAATTATATTTTACAAAAAGACACTGAAGTACAAGGCTGTAGAGAACAGTGCTCTATTGCCGACTTATATACTAAGATTTTAATTACATTATTTTAATATAGTCAGTCGTAAAGTAAAGTGGGCTGGCACAAAACTCCAGGGCTGAAAATGAGTCCCACTTCGGCCCTGGAACAGGCCCAGTCTCTCAGAAAACCAACATCTGTTACCATTAACACCGAGGACCTGACCTGTCCAATGCCAGGAATATATGTTTACTTGCCTATTTGTTTTGGATGGTAGTTGTCGGTATTTTTAAGATCAGGCCGACTGTTTATTTGCATCGGTTACTGTTCGCCTGCAAGTATAATCCAAGTGAAACAACTACGCTGCCAAAAGTAACTTCACTAAAAGTACTTCATTTTAAGAGACTTCACGACCGCACTTGATTACTATCTTTAATCTGCCTTTCTGCTTTTATTTTTTTGTCATTCACAGAAACATTTAGACGTTTCACACACATATTTTTAACCACACTCAGCTCTGGGTAATGCCAGTCTAATAGTTGGTCCATCACTTTGGTCCTAGTCTCGCATCTCCACAGCGCTGTGGAGTAAGGTCTGGCTACACCTCAGATGCATTCTGGGATAGGACAAAAAATGCT
Source organism: Gymnocephalus cernua (assembly GCA_023631565.1). Classification (NCBI taxonomy): domain Eukaryota; kingdom Metazoa; phylum Chordata; class Actinopteri; order Perciformes; family Percidae; genus Gymnocephalus; species Gymnocephalus cernua. The sequence continues at coordinate 9,593,573 of CM042438.1, read as the reverse complement.
CTGGGTTGTTTGCATTTTTTTAAACCAATCACAATCGTCTTGGGCGGCACTAAGTTCTGGACGCATCCAGCAACGGTGGCTCTTCAAAATGTCCTCAGAATGAACCTTGTTTTAAGTAAAATGCAGCATAAAATATTAAAGGAAGTCAACTGTTCACACGATACAGTAACGTGAGCAATTTAAATTAGCTGGATACATGGTTAAACGTAATTTGTTCTTACCATTGTGTCGCTGTGTGTACTTCGCCCACAGCAATCCCGCCAATCAGTCCCAAAACGTTGCAGTTAGATAGTTAAAGCCATAAAATTACATTCCCTAAAAGAACCAAGCAGACCTGCCTTATTGCACGATTCAAATATTCTTCAAAAAAACAATTTTCCGCGTATAGCTTGCTAGCTCGAATGTTGTTGTTGTTCCCCGAGGGGTTTTGAGAATGGCAACACACACCCAGGAGATCATCCCGCGTGTGAGCTACGCTCAGGATGTCAGGCTTTATCCTGAAAATGTACTTCTGTTGATCCAGACTAAGACGGAAATATCTCAACAACTATTGAATGCATTGATATCAAATTTTGTAAACACATTCATGTTCCCAAGAGGATGAATCTTAATGACCCTGGACTTTTTTCCTCTCGCTCCTCTAACAGGTCAAAATGTGTCCAATAGTTTGGTTTATGACCAAATACCTGCCAAACTACTGACATTCCCATCAGCCTCAGCTGTTCATTGTGTTTTGTGTTAATTACGAAATTTAAACCTTGATGGTGAACACAATAAGCATGCTTGCATTGACATGGTTAGCATGCTATATGCTTATGTTAGGATTTAGCTCAATGTACAGCCTTATAGAGCTGTTAGCACAGATGTTGACTCTTAGTGTTCCAGTTAATCAATTACAGTTTATTGTCAGCTGAACAAGCAACAATGGGGATTTTCTTTTAGCTTTTACCTGTAGCTTTTAACCACATCTCATGGTCTGAAAGCTCAGTGTCAGGTTTTTTTACGTTTTATTTTTTTGTTGAATTGAAAAAATGGTTTCCATTTTAAAAAAAAAAAAAAATGAATATGTACGTGAGCTTAGATAGTTTTTTCTGTTTTTTGGCCCTAATGTCTACCCAAATGACATGTTTCTTTCCAAAGAAAGTATTAGGAAATTATAGAGCTATACGGTTTTCTTATTTTGTATGTCAGTATCATCTCACGGCCTCTGGTGGGCTTCCTAACCCCCAGAGTTGGGAACTGTTGTGTCAGGTCACTGTGATTTGCATGGCGGTGACTTGTTTACTTGTCTGACTGAGATCTGTTTGTCAGGTCTGTTGACAGCAGCTAAAGTAAAACTGCAGCTGGAGACTCACAAAACAAAACCAGACACATAGTCCGTCTCAAAAGGTGCTTCATTCCCTGATGTTATATGTTACAGGTTATGTGTCATTAATATCCAGTGATACTGATCCTATTATAAAATAAATAAATAAATAAAGCTGCCTATTATGGTTTTAGGGAATGAACAGATTATTTTGAAAAGATGACTAAGTTAAAGTAAATAAAGCTGAAAGCTTCTCAAGAACCTCACAAGAAAATTCTGCTGTTTTTCACATTCAAATAACCAGAATAATTGATCAGATCTGCTAACATTGTATCTTATTGTTCAATGAGCAATTCACCCTGATACACTTTTATCACAGACAACAACATGCACATTGGTGTGCATTTTGATTTGAGTGGGGACATTACTAATTTACCCTTATAAGGAGGCAATTTTTATGTTACACATCTGCCAAATCAGTATCTCAGAATATCGTCATTGTTTAAAACAGCAAGAAGTGGTGAGAACTTTAATCAGCAACAAGAACATGTCATGTTGATTTGTGTGCGTGCAGCTGAAATTAGCCTTGTGATCTGCAGGAAGCCGCACCACATTGAGCGTCTTTGTACTGGGGATGAAAGGGAGCGCAGTCATCTGACAGCCATAAGAGACCAGCCTTGTTTTTTATTTCTTCTATTTTCTGTAACAGTTTATAGCTGCAACCATGAGGGTGTCAATTTCCCTCCAACACTGCGGGGCTCCACTCTGTTGTTGGCAATTCCTACACAGTATTGTGCTGCTGTCAATATTCTCATTCACCTGCTCAAATCCAGGTTATGCAACCCAGGGAGTTGCACAATATGAGGACTGTTCTGAGCTTCAGAGGCTGTTAAAGTACCCTAATCCATTTCAGGGGGAATAAACCGTAAAATTGGGGTGGCAATTAAAAGCCAACTTTGTTACACACTTTCCTGTTTTAACTCAATGCACACACAGTTTGAGTTATTGAATGAGTGTTACAGCAAAAGAGAAAGCAGTGATTGTGAATTAAGTCTACAGTCACTCTAGCAGCCCTGTAAGGCTGGGCTTATCGTTATAAGCAACCAAATTGGAAAAACATCAGCCTCAGAGTGATATTTCCAAATCAGAGAATTTTTGACAGTGCGATGATATCTCTCTCTCAAAAGAACTACATAAGTTTCAACAAACCATTGACAACATGCCTGCAATTACATCACAATAAAAAACAACAATAATAACACTAATAAAATTACTTCAAACGATTTTAGCATAAGGCTGCAACAGAACAAAAAGTTTAAAAAGTAAAGGGGTGTGAATACTTTCACTCTATGACCAAATACCTGCAACACTGACATAAAAAAAACAAGTGTACGTTCAATAATATATGAAAAATGTTTCTTAAACAGACATGAGGGTCAGGATGTACAGGGAATGCAATCCCTCCAAAAAAGGCACTGAGGCTGTTTTATAATGCATGAATTAGTATTTTGTGGCTCGGACAGATTTAACACTTACCTACATATTTTGTTCCACTAGATTTTATTACGTGTGACTGTGGTTTTCATCATTGAATCTGGTTTGTAAAGCTCAGACATGAAGTCTAAATTCCTCTACGGGGGAAAATAAACACTAACACCTAGACGCAGCAGCTCAGTTTCTGGCTCCGGTTGTAAGAAACTGTCCAGGTCGTTGGGGAGTAAAACAACAGCAGCGAACCATGAAGGGACATGAGACAGGAAGCCTGATCCTGGGAGACAGTTGCCATTTGGCTGCCACTACAAAGTGCTCAGAGTTAAGTGACTCCTGTAAATCTTTTACTTGGACAGACAGTGTATCAGTAGAAGAATTAAATGCGTCCACTCATCAAGGTGAAATGTAAGCTTAAATAGTTTCAGCAGCCATGCTACCAGAAAGAGAACTTAGACAGGATGGATGAGTGTTTGGTTTAATGTCGCGTGTTGCGGAGGTGAACAGGGGCGACAAGTATTCTTGGGTGTGTTTCAAGAGGACACCTGTGGAGTAAAGTGCACACCTCCTAAACAAGGCGCAGACTACATGTGAGTCAGTGTTTCAGACTATTCAGGTCAGACAGTCTGGATGGTGTGAAGATGAACAGGTTCTTTCATTTGCAGTCAGTTGTGACCTTTAACAAGATGCATGAAAGCAAATAATGGGTAGTAATATTTCAATCTTAGCACCACTGAAAACCTCATTTTGAAGTTTAAATCCCACTGAATTCATAGCACTAACAAATTTACTCTAAAAATCTATCTGACTTCATGTGGTCTCAGTTACCCTCTTTCAAAATTTCATTAGTCAATTTAAAAAAACGTCACCAATTCAGATGGAAAAATCAAGTGTCCAGTATTCAAAAACTATAGTAAAATTTCTCAAATTTTAATTTGGATCTAAAAATTCAAGTCAGGTCTAAATATCTGGTTGCACAAAATGGCTAGTATTGTTACTTCGGGAAATTTGTAATTCATGAAAGGAATAGTTTGACATTTTGAAAGTACGTCTATATGCTTTGTTGTTAAGAGTTAGACAATACGATTAAAACCACACTTATGTTTGAAGCCGAGGCAGGAGGTGATTAGCTTAGCTTAGCATAAAGACTAGAAACATAGGGAAACAACTAGCCTGGCTCTGTCCAAAGGTAACAAAATCCACCTACCAGCACCTCCTAAACTCACTAATCTAATATCTAGTTTGTTTAATCTGTTCACAAACAGAAATGTAGAAACAATGTGTCTGTTTGTGTATTGATTAAACAAACAAGGTATACCAAACAACAACAAAAATGCTTTAGGCATTTCTAGACTTTGGGCAGAGCTTTCAGTCTGTATGCTAAGCTAAGCTAATGCTGCTCAGTATTTTTCTCGGCTGTTTCTACAGTATGAGTCTCACCATATTGGCCCATTTTATAGCTGACTAAAGTTATAATGGACTGTCTTATAGGAACAGGAACCATAAAATATTGGTTTCAACAATGATGGATTGTTAATTAGACTCTGCTCTGTCCCTATTGGATGCCTGAAGGAGAATTTGATGACAGACAACAGCTGGAGACCACAGAATGTGTTCGCAGATGTTGTGGCTCAGGAAGAGAACCATAAAGCTCAAAACTGGGAAAACTATGTCCGGAAGGAAAACCATTGTTCTATCACTGCATTCATCGTAGACATGGATGGACGAGAATAGAAACCCAAACCTTTTTAGACATTTTAGGAGGGAAGTTGGGCTGTTGAATTTCCCCATCCAGACAACAATCTGACAGAAAACAGACATAGGATGTGATGTTTTCTCTCAGTTTGGTCGTCCTCCTTGTTTTGTTGACCCAGCTTAATGCCCTGTAAGAGGAAGCAGTGCTGTTATCTGCAGGGAGGGATGCACGAAGGATGTCCTCAGTGTTGTGCTAACATGGCATTGGGAGACAAAGTCTCCAAACGAGCTGTGGAGAAGAGGGAGTTTCTGCTTCTAGGATCAGCTTGAGAACATGACCAAGAGCGGACTGTGTTTATCTTCTTTTTTTTGTTTATCTGAAATTGCTGCATCAAGGGTTATTAGAAACAAAATGTTTGATAGCAGTCAGACATGAGGAATGTAAACTGCACTTTCACGAAGACTCCTTTAGCAGACCAGATGCAAATACTTTGAGGATGCACAGTATAAAGCGTGGTACCTGTAAATGTGTGGAGGGAAACCTTAATCATGACTGACGTTTAATTATTTCCAGCTTAAAGCAAAACCACAAAAATTGTGTTTCTGAGAAAACAAGTGGCCTTCATTAGTTTGTACCGAGCTCTGGCTCTCATCGTGTAGACCGAGCTGGTGACGTGGGGTGGGGGGGGTCTTGGCTCATTCCTCGATCCCTCAGGGAGATTTCAAAGCCACACGGTTTCTTGACTGCACTTTGTTGAACCCACCTCCCCTTTCTGACATAAAAACATGTCAAAGCCACTCTGTAACCAAAATAAATTATAAACAATTACGGTTTCCAAGTGAAATATTTAAGTGTCTGGCTTTGTAAATGTTCCAAAAGTTGTGATCCTGAGCATGAACATATACCCAAACTCTAGAGAACTCTCCTTATCCATAATCTTCATCCGCACTGTATGTATATATATATGTATATGTATACTGTATATCTGAGCCATGCCTGCCCTCTCTTAACTGTTCCACAGGAGAGTATTTTTACCTCCCACATTTCATTTCCTTGCTCATTTCCCTTTGCTGCTGCAGAACATGGGGTCACTACCCTGCTAATGCCTCACTGTGTTCAGTAATAATGGTAGGATGATGTTATTGTCAGTGTGCCCAGCCTTATTTCCACCTGTCTTTCCTCTGCTCCACGAGCTCTCAATCAACTCATTTATTTAAATTAAGTAAGGAGGCTGCTTCTCAAGGTAAACTGACTCTTAAGATGCATCATCTTGTTTTAAATAGGCTCCAGACAAGTCATTACATTTTACCAGCTGTTGTCCAGACATCCAGGTTAAGTAAAACATTTGACAATTTTTTAGAAGTCTAGGTTTCAACTGTATTACAATGACTATATTTCAGTGGGAAGAAGGGTGTAGCTATACACATTGAAATATCGTTGCTATAAACAAACTATTAATTCTATTAAATTCTATTAATGTAACTTAACTTGACACATCAACATCTTTTGACCTACAGCTTATGATAAAACCATGCTTGCTGAGTATTGTCATTTTGGAACCTGTTGTTTTCTCATTTTTTGCTTGCTGATGTGGCTTTCAATTAAACTCCTGACGTGCCAAAACATCTTCAGCAAAAACAACAAAAAGCATCTCCTCCTTTGAGTGACATAATTATAAATATTCAAATGCTCTTCTCATACATTTTAGATGCTACTTTCATTTTTTTTTTTTACTTTTGTTTAGTTAGGCAAGAACATATAAAGCTCCATAATCTTTGAGATTGAGATCTGTTACACAATCTACCCCAATAAAAGATTTTTATGAAAAAAACTGAATCCAGGTAAAAGTTGAATCCAGTCAAATTAGTTAATTAGGAAATACTGCTGAAATCAAAAAAGTGTGCTGGGAGAAGTTGTATTTGATTGTAGTAAAGAATCAAACCACTTGTTCTTTGAAACAAAAGGATGCATTCTTATTTTGATACAATTAAGAGGTAAGATCTGTAAAGTGATTGGGGTGACTGGGAGAAGCCCTAGTAATCATCATTATGAAATGTTCACAGCTGTCACAGAATACAGTATCCTACATTGTCAAGATCATAATAATTAGTTTTGCTAATAAAACATCTTAATGGCATTACAAGGAATAAACAAGTAGATTCCCCTTTAAACGCAGGCCAAACAAAGAAGAAAAAGCCCTCGAGAGAGCCTTTGAAATAGAGTACGGAGTTTCATTTCAGCTCCCAACAATTAATATTGTTTAGTTGTTCTGTCTCTCAATGCCAAACCGCCACAGGGGGTTTGTACAAAAATGAGGGGGAGGGAGAGGCATTATATTAGTGCGTTATGATGAAACAGGAGAAGCGGTTATATTACAGCACTGATTTATAATTAATCAGCTCTGTGTTAAAGTGTTCATTCAGCTGCTGCTTGCAGGAAATGATTTCTGCATGTGGAAAACTTTGAACAATATTTAACTTCTAACTGCATCATGATGTCTTTCGTTAAACCACTTCCAGTTCTTGGATGTTAAAGGTTAATCAAATAGGATTCACAACTTTATCACCAACAACCTCCTTCTTCTCCTCTCAGACTCTGATCATCTCAACATTTTCATCCTCCTCAACCCCACTGCTGCTTTTGACACCATTCTTCCTCAAGATGAGATCAAATTTACTCAACCAGAGGCAAATTGTTATTACAGTACAACGCAGGGAAAAAGTGCAAATATAAAAAGTGCAACTATGAAATATCAATAAACAAATATCCAAAATCCTAAATACACCTCCTCCACCACCAATTATTGCTCCCAAGGCGTCCCACAGGGTTCATTGTTTGGTCCTCTGGTTTATTGTTATACATGCTCCTCTTTGTCTTCCACTAACAACTCCTCCCTTCCCATCGATAACTCCTCCCCACACATTTGCAACTTTGGAGTCATTTTCAACAGCAGCCTCTCTTTCAAACACCGTGCAAATCCCATCACTTAAACAGCAGTTTTCCACTTCAGACATCACCCATCCCTCTCTGTTTCAGAAACAGAAACAGAGAGGGATGCTGAAACTTTGATCCATAATTTCATACATTTAGACTACTGCAATATAATTTTTTATTGATTTAATTTCCTGTACAACCCTGTGCCTTTAGTGTGTTTTTAGTTACAGTATCTAGGATCTTTTTTACCCATTGTACAAAGCGTCTTTGGGCGCTCTATAGCACTTTAAAATGTTAGTTCTTTTACTACCATTTTTTGCCTTTCCTGTTGGTCTTAAGTTCCAAGCTGTATAAACAAACACTGTCTGCCTCTCTTTTCTCTACTTTCTCTCTCTGTCTTACTAATCTCATACGCTGATAGTGACTGCTGTGTCTGTGAATTCTCTCAGCCAGAAGAAAAACATCATGAGTGACCGGTTCAACTGCAAAAACTGTAACGAGTCCCTGTGTGGACGCAAATACATCCAGGTGGATGACAACCCTCACTGCATCCCCTGTTACGACCGCCTGTACGCCAACACATGCCAGGAATGTAAAGAAATCATCGGCCATAATGCCAAGGTAAGCTCTACTCGTACAGAGGTGGAAAATATCTAAGTACATTTACTCAATCTTAAAGTATTTGCACTTTTTTGCTTCTACTTTATACTTGTACTCTATATATTTCAGAGAGAAATATTGTACTTTTTACACTACTTTTATTTGAAAGCTATGGTTATCGTACAGATTAAGACTACATGCAAAAGATGAGAAGCTTTTATAAATTAAAGTTGCAACTAACAATTTTCTTCCTCGCCGATTAATCTGATATTCATTTTCTTAATTAATCATTTGGTTTGTTAAACCTCTAAAATAGTGAAAAATGCCTATTAAAGTTTCCCAGAGTCCAAAACCCAAAGATATTCAGTTTATAATGATTAAAGAAACAGAGAAAAACAGCAAATCCTAAGGTGAAACTAGACAAGAGTTGGCATTTCATTGAACAATTACAATTTATCAACAATCAAAATAGTTGCAAGTAATCAATTTCAGCTCTATCATAAATATGATGTATTGCTTTACGTACAACTACCCAAGAGTATATAAAAGAGTTCAAATTACAGTAACTAAACCTGGTACAACATTAAAATGCTGCCTACTGTACATGTAGAGTATTTTTACATTGTAGTATTGTTACTTTTACTTAATGATCTGAGTACTTCTTCCACCACTGGAATTGTACATGTCTTACTGCATTATGATCAATTTTCTGACTGCTTTAACAAACCAGCTGGTGTTCCTGAAAAACACATCTCTCCTTGCCAAGAACACCGAACTCTCTGTAATCCCCTTTAAGTTCCATAAAGCCTTAGTTCGTGAAAATTAAAAATGGAAACACCCACAGACGCCATGAGGCCATCAGTGTCCTGTGAATTATGGCCTCCCTGTAAGGGACTGGCAGTAAATTACGCTCCTGCTTGCTTTGGCCGTCCCTCCTCCGCAAAAGACACAACAACATTCATCCTTTATGCTTCTCCGTCCCTCTGCTTTAGTTGTTTCTTTTACTGTGAAACTCCACGCCTCAAAAATAAGTTTTTCACCCACTGTTCAATGGGGCCATTTATCACAGAGCTCGCCTGAACTGCAGATGAACTGGAACCTAAGCAGCTGTTAACAGAAAAAAAAAGTGGGTTATTCAGATTTTTAAAGAAAATAACGATGAAGAAAAGGGAATGTACAAAAACTTCTCCCTTCTGTTAACTCCTCTTGTGTTTGGAGGACAGCGGGGTGTTGTGGAAAGAAGGAAACTTTAGGGGTTTAGACTCCCATGTCGGCAAACATCCAAAATACAAGGAACTGTAGAGGAGGAGTCCTGTGGTTGACTCTGACCTATGACCTCCAAGCAGATGGGGGGCAGCAAATAGAGAATCTCCCTGTGAGGAACAATAACATATCAAGTGTTTTCATTAACTTACAGTTTACGGTAAATATCTTAAGTTCCCTTATCATTTACTGTTAAATGATATGATTTATCAACAAATCCTATAAGAAGACCAAGAATGCATTATAATATCAATATCTGACTTCCCTGCTCTGTCTGTGCTGCTTAGTTCCTACTGAAGACATAAACCTTTAGAAATAAGTCATCATGAACTATACTTTCATTTTTTTATGCTAAGGGATACCCTCGAACAGCTGGGCACTGTAGTTTTTGGGGCAGATTGTTTTCAGGTGCAGATTAACATACATTTTGTGAGAATTTTCGGTAGCAGTATGGCATAGGTGGGATTTCCTCAAAATAAACTAGTGTCCATTTGCTAACATTAGCCACCATTAACTGCTGGTCATACCATTACAACTAATGCAGTAATGGAAAAACCTCTGAGTGTATTTGATTGAGCAAGGATGTGTTTTACCACTTATGAATTCAACTTTTTTTTAAGCCTTTTATTTATAACCTTTGACATTTAAAGTTTTTATTGTATGTCCATTTTAAGCCTGTCTGGTTTTACCGGTTTGACTCTCTTCTTCCTCTAGGAGCTCTTCTATGAGAACAGACATTACCACGCGGACTGTTTCCGCTGTTTCCACTGCGACCGCTCTCTGGCAGACGAGCCCTTCACCAGCCAGGAGGATGCCCTGGTGTGCAGCGACTGCTACTGCAATGAGTATTCCTCCAAGTGTGTGTCCTGCGACAAGATAGTCATGCCAGGTAGTGATGATAAAGACTGGTTGCATCACTTATATTCCTCCAACACCAAGTTCACAAACCTACTTAGGGACAGATCCTTGAGTAATCACTTAAAAAGTCAGAAAGTTCACACCCAGTCTTGACTGCTGCCCTCTCCCCTGTTTTCTTAAAAGTGCAGCCAAGTTCAAGTTCCAAACACCGTCATGCCTTCGGGCTGCAGTTCAGGTCCCAAAAGTCATAAAACAAAGGCCAGTGATTAAAGTTAACTCAGAGGCATGACTGGCTCCTAACTTTTATAAACATCTGCAGTGAAGCATGTGTTTCTTATGGGAGTGGACAAACAGACCATATGAAATGGTTAAAACTGTAAAATAAATAAAAAGCAGTGTTAAGACGCCAGCTAGATTATTGCTTTGTTACAGCTTGCAAGATTGTTTTGATGCAAGATAAGCTGAAGTAATTGTACAGTGCAGGAAAGCTGTGTAAGAACAGGTTTAGCTGTCACAATGAATCATCTCTTTTTGTCTCCACTGTGTATATGCTATCAGATTTCATTCCAGCTCAAAGTTGAGCAGAGATCAAAGGAATGCAAGTGACACCCGGGTTTGCAAAATGTCAGGGAAGATATCAACAAACATTCACAAACATCTCAATTTCAATCCTCATCTGCTCCTTTTCTTTTACCCCTGATAGGATCAAGGCTGTTGGAGTACGGCGGATCCACGTGGCACGAGGACTGTTTCATGTGTCACGGCTGCGAGAAGCCGATCGGTGCCGAGGCCTTCATCCCAGACAACAACAACTACTACTGTGTGCCGTGCTACGAGGGCAGGGTTGCTCCTCAGTGCAGCCACTGCAAAAAGGTGAACCAGGATCTTGATCGATCTGTCAAGAACTTTTCTGATTCATTATTTAAGATAAGATAAGATAAACCTTTATTGATTCATAGTGAGGAAATTCGGTTGTTGCAACAGAACAAGGACAGAAATAAATACAGATATGTATAGAAAGTAACAGAAATAAATAATAAGAGGTAGGCTACATAAACTTGAATAGGAAAAGAATAAAAATAGTATATACAACAGAATTTGGAGACAGAATGGTAAAGTGACAGTGGTGTAATTCATTTAGTCGAGAAAAAAAAATCCATCCATCACTGTTTCCCAAAGCTCATAAGGACATCTTCAAATGTCTGGTTATTTTAAATGACTTGAATGCAGGAGGATAAAGCAACACAGATACATGTGATCATCAGATGACAGACACATTGATTAGATTTCATAAATTATATGATATTATATTATATGATTTTTAAACTTGATTTGGTTTGTGGGCTCTTTTACAATATGAAAACTGTACCACAATACATCAGGGCATGCCTTAACGGTTTTATACTGACTAGTATAAAATTAATATTTATAAAAAATTAAGCATGTTGTTTTAAACATCCAGGTGTCAGATTGTAGGATAAACACTGGGTAAAATATAAAAACAACTGAGTAGTGAGCATGAGCAGTTATTAGAATACCACCGACCGAGACATCACAGCAGTAACAACTTTGTGGCACAATGCTGCCAGGTATCACTAAAAGGAGTTTTTTAAATTTTTGCATTTTACTGATACAGTTTGTGTTTGTGTCTGCAGGCTCTGACTAAAGGTGGGGTGACCTACAAGGACGAAGTGTGGCACAAAGAGTGTTTTCTCTGCACGGGCTGCAAAGCTCCGCTGGCTGGCCAACCCTTCACCTCGCAGGGGGAAAGTCCGTACTGCGTCAAGTGTTTCAGCAGCCTGTATGCCAAAAAGTGTGCCGGCTGCAACACAGCCATCACAGGTCAGTGGAGAGTACAGGACCACCGAGTTGTTGTTGTCTGTTGGTTAACACAACAGGTTCAATTCTGTCTGGGGTTGTCTCCCATGTTCTCCTTGTGATTCCTGTCTGTCTCGACTATTGACAACTATTAAACTATTAAACAGGTATAGGCAGTAAGGTGAGTCAGGCTCTGATGCTTTTTCTGTGGTTCGCATGTTTGCATAGATCCTCTTTTTGTGTTTAGTTTCTTCCTATTGTCCAAGGAAATTACTTCACAATAAAAGCCACACCGTGTTCTGTTGTGCCCACTGTTAGAGCGAACTAGCAGGACTTTATACAGTTTTGATAATTGGTTAGGCGAGTGAACAGTGAGCAGGGAGGCCAATATCACTGAGATAAAATTACAACTTACAACTTACTGGACTCCATGTGTTCTGTGAAACCTCCATGTGTATAAAGACAAGCTGAATTCCACTCGGGAATGGCGGAGCCTGACACTAACAATTAAAGCTGCTATATACTTCAGAGAGGTAATTAAACAATGTAAATCAAGTGAATGGCTATTGCTGATAAAATGCTGACCATGAATAGTACCAAAAACTTTGAATTCATTAACTTTAAACCTGCAATAAGTGATTTTGTTCTGCCACATTATTGTTCAGATGGAGTCGTGTTCTGTCCACCTGATGAATCTAATTCCATTATAAACTCTCTTTTAACTCTGTATTTGATCTCCACCAACTCCTGAGGGAAATATCTGTCTCTTTAGCTGCTAAATGCTCCACTATGTTCATCAGCTCGTCGTTAGCTGTGTCTGCGGTCTGCTGAGCACGTAGTGTACAGTGGGCTTTTAGTGCTATTCTCTGAAAACAGCTGTCTGCTGCAGCCAAAAACGACTCTATGAGAGCAGCGAGAGTGAACCAGAGCTATAAAGTTGCAGGCCGGACAGCTAAACAATGAACACTTTAAAGCTCTAAAGATGCTTTAAGGACACTGTGTGTAGACAGCATCCTGAAAACAAACCACAGAACTGAACCAGATTCCACCGGGACTTTCTAATACTACTATAATAAATAAAAACTCTTCACATGGTGGCTTTAAGTGAACTCAGAGGAACAAGAACATTTAAAACAAGACAATACAGGTTCAACAGGTCCAGTATCTTTATCTCACCTCTAGTATTTACAAAGAAAGTCTACATGCCAGAGTTAAAATGAGAACATTAATTAGATGCTTTTAACAACAGATATGAACTAGAATACCAGCAGTTTGACAGAACTGGCAGTGTTTTCTTAATGTTTCTGCAAACTGCTGATGTTATCTTGAATTCATTTCTGTTGTTTCCGCAATGCTGCTAAGGCTGTTATTAAATGTTCCACCACTAGTAAAACATTCCTTCATGTGTTGTATTTGTGTCTCTCAGGGTTTGGAGATGGGAAGTACGTTTCTTTCGAGGACCGGCAGTGGCACCAGCCGTGCTTTAAGTGTTCACGTTGCTCCGTGTCGCTGGTCGGCTCCGGCTTCTTCCCCGACCGCGACAAGATTCTGTGTACGGACTGCAACAACGACGACTGACCGCCACTAACCACACCTGCAGCAAATATCAAACACTGCTGACACTAGCAGAAAGAAACTTCTAAACCTCAGCCTTTCACGTGAACACTGCAATATTACTAATTCACTCACCACGTAAAGCTGATAGCTCAATATATACAAGTCAAAACTCTCATCAACCTTTAGCACATAAATTAAAAAGTGTCCTAGATGTATATCTTTTTTCTTTATTGTATGTATTGCACATCAAATACTAAAACCTAAATGTAAACCTTGTTTAACACTTTTTTCATGACTGCTAGACGGAACCAAAATGTTTATGTTATGACCAACGCTTGGCAAACATATTTATTCTTTTTATAGAAAATTACAATTTATAAAACTGCCCTTCTTCTTCTCCCACTACTTGCTCTATGCAAATTGTTTGTTGAAAATGAATTGTTGTAAAACATATTTTCTTTTCTTTTCAGTTTAAAAAAGTTTACTGGCGTACAAGCAATAATACTAATAAATGTCATATAACAGAAGTGTGGTATATGAATTGTTTAATCAATGACATATTTGTCTATATGAACATTCATGTGCACAATACATCTCATAATGCACAGTAGGTGTCAGTTAGCCTGCAGCATTGGTTCCCTGCTGCACACAGAATACACAATACACTCAGAAACTGTGCAAAACTAGTCTAAAATTATGCCTCAAAGGTTGCTCTTTGTACACGAGCGTTTATAGTCTCATTGAGAACCAATTATCAAGCCACACAAAAATCTTAATTTCTCTTGTGAGGTGTATCAAGGAGCTGAAACTAAATATTCCTTTTGCTGATACTTTGGAAACATTATATCATGAAAACATTATCATCTTAAACTATCTAAAAAGAAAGATAACTAAAAATCAGGGAGAAGGCTCCTTTAAAAAACCCTGTCCCCGTTTTCCCAAAGATGATTTTCTGTGGGTCGTCCCATGCAGACTTTCTCTTACTATTACTTACATAATAAATATTTACAGTTCAGAACCTCTACTGAACTGCTCTGACTATGTTTATACCGAGGCTCTGCCAGGCTAGTGTCCATTTCGGGAGAAGGGAACAGCTGACAAGATGATGTAGTTTAGGACAGGTTGAAAAGTTCCATTAAAGTGATTTTGGCCGATATGTTACTTTGTTTCTATGGTCTTAATGCTAACTGAAATACCTTGTACATGCTCTTTCTAGCCTTTAAAGTGTCCAGAAATATTTTATTATAATAAAGATGCATTCTTTTGGGAAGCAGCAAATTAAAATTAAAAGTCCAGTTAAGTCAAGAAAGTTCCACAACTCCAGAAAAAGCTATTAAGTGGACTTTGCGTTAAGATGATTTAAAATTATATTTCATAATTGAAATAAAAATATACATAATGTTAACAATAAGAACATTATATGAAAAAATATATGGATTTGGACTGTTTAGTCAGCCCTGACAGGTGCTAATGTAAAAATATGGCCGCCTCTTCTCACTCCAGGCGCCTGGTATTCCCTCATAAACTGAGAAATGTAGCTGTCAAGAAGTGATATACATTCCTGTTACTTCCGGCTTTTGATCATCATTTATGACGCAGTATAAAAGTGTTGACTTTCTGCAACAAACATGCTCTTTATATGCCGTTAAAATCCAATTACAAGATTAACTCCAGATGAAAAATAAAAGCGCCATATGGTGCTGTTATTTGTTTGAGCTTTTCCCATGACTCTTCCTGAAATATGTTTGACCTTGTTTGAGAGGATCTAGGAGAACATGTCTTGTTTGCTCCCAGGAGGAGGAGGCAAAGGACGAAGGATTGGGTTGAAGCTCAGTGAATATAAAAGATTTCGCATCATCCCGCTCAGTGGCTGGGGACTCAAACTCAGCTGGATCCTGCTGGCGGAGGCTGTTAAAGTAATTAGACATTACTCTGACTGACTGACCACAGAAGAAGGAAAGGGGGGCTACTCCTCCCTCGAGACCCTGCAGCTTCAACTGTATTTCCTAAAGCCTTTAGATGACTGTATGTGTGTTGTATCAACAGGACGTCCCCCTATACAGCCTCTGTTTCTGTGGGTTTTACACTGTTGTAACTTTTGAATGATGATGTCCAGTTAAACTTAAAATACCCAAACACATTTGTCTACCCCTTGTGGTTTCTAGTTTTTTTTTATGTCCCTGGTTCCATCTCTCTTTCTGCCACTATACCAATATAAAGTGGAAGTGGATTTTATTTGTGCTGCTCACAGCATTCAAAACTAAAAAGCATCTATTTTAAAAACTGTGTGTTACTTTGTTTAATCCGCTGCCCTGACTGTCAACAGTTTACACAGGGACTATTTCTTTGGTTGAACATAGCGCCATTGAAAACTGTTTACAGGAATGTCCCTGGTTTATCATCTACAGTATATTCTTTTTTACTTGTTTTTTCCCCCTTTAGCCTCACAAAGAAAAATTGCAATTTGGATAAAGTCCTCTACAATGGTATATGTAATTTTATGTTTTAAGAATCTTTGAGTTTAGAAGATATAAACACAACTCAAGGGTTTTAATCACACTCTGACTGCCCTTTAACATTGAAGCTGCAACAACGCCACAAGATATGATAAACAACACAAGCAGACATTTCCAGTAAAGGTCAGCAGGGTTGAAATGTTGTTTGCAATTATTCACTTTCTGACTTTCTGTTGAAGGTATCATTATTTAAAGCTGTTGTTTTTTCACAGTGGGGCAGACACTTGACTGAACACATGCACACAACATGCACAAAAATCATTGAGTAGGGAGCTTCCCAAGAGACACCCACAATCTAAATTATTTTGTGTGTAGCCACCTCCGGGGGGTGAATTTGATGCAACCCCCATCACATTTATTTCTGGTTACCTACTGCATGTATTTTGTGTTCTTGTACGTCATTCAAATGTTCTAAAGAAATGTGCATATGTTTGTTTGTGTGAAATAAATAGGTAAATATTGCAATAACTGGTTAAAACATGTGTGTACAAAAGGTTGAAGTTATATCTGTGTCCATTTTGTGACTGGATGATATATTGTAGATGAGATTGACTTTGGATGGGAGTGTTGATGGATTCATGTGTAGCGGCCGTGTTTCCATGTGTTAGCAAGGTATTGTTAGCATGCATAAAGCCTCACCTATGCTATTGTATGTGGTTATTGGTAAAGTACAACAACTCTTTATGTATTTTATTTATTGTATTTAGACATCCGAGTGACAAGTGTGTGAAGTTGTGCGCTCCCTGGTGAATCCCGTTTTCTGGTCAAACTGTAGCTACATTTAATTATATAATATTTTTGTTGTTTTGTTTTCTATATCAGTGTCCTAAACCTGTATGTTATGGATGATTTTGTTGTTTTAATTCCTTTGTTTGGCCTAATGTCAAATTGCAACAAATTATTAATATTACCAAAATAAACAAACACCAAAGAAGTTATTGTGTCCTGTCTGAGTCTCAGTTCAGCAGGCTATGTGTAGCTATGTCAAGAATGAAGATTAATTTAAACTTTAGACTACAATTCGCACTTTTCTAATTTGTTGTAAATTGCTAATCTGGACTCAAAAGTTTGTTAAAGGCCATACAGCTGAGTCATTTCACTTTAACTGCAGGAATCCTGTTTGGCTTCCAACAGCTCAATTAAAGTTTTGCCTTGGTCAATTCTTTCCAGATAATTTCCTGAAGTGACAGGAAATGAAACAAAGATTTGTTGTTTAGGTGTTGAAACACACATTGTACATTCATGCCTCATTACTCACACGCCCCATGGTTAAACATGTGGAATGTATTCTGGTGTGAGTGTGTGACTTTCCAGCCAGATTACATTACGTAGTTGGCGACGTTGAATGAGACTTGTGAGTGAGTCACTGGCTGACATGTAACCCTGGTCTCAATCACAACCTCTGCAGTGTATGTGTTGGATGTCTGAAGGAGACATGGGAGAAGACGAGGAACTAATACAGCTGGAAGAAAAATGTGCTGTATGTCTCCAAATATGGAGGATATATTTATTCATAATCCAAATTGAAAGTCCAAAGAGCAAAAAAACGAAGAAAATGAAGCGAGATCAAATTAAAAATAGTATTATTTTACTAGCTACTAGGAAAAATCATGCCATAATTACATTTAAAAAAGAAAAAGGAAACCAAAAAAGCAAAGATGAAATGTAAGGGATTGCCCAGTTTGGGATCACCAAATTCATTGCTTTCATTCTCTGGGGATCACGAATGTCTATGCAAAAACAAAAAAGCTGCAATAGGCTACATACAATATATGTTGCAATATGCCTAATATATGTTGCAATAACGCCAAATGCCTGTTAGAGCAGTACAAAAATGACCAGATGAAATGTGACTCTGAGATGCAGCCTGAAACCAAGAAGTGCATTCCATTGATGGACCCTTCCCAGTCAGCCTCTCCATCATATGTGTTTGTCAGCAACAAACTAATGACTAATGTGCTAGTCACTGCAAGATTCAAGTCTTTCAAGTTTTAAGGCATTTTTTTTAATCCAGAGATCCAAAGAAGGAAGGATAGAGCAGTGGCTCACTAAAACAGCCTTATCGGAATAGTTTCACATTTTGGGAAATATGCTTATTTGCTTTCTTCCTGAGAGTGGATGAGAATATTGATCATAGCATGTAACACAAGGGGAAAACAGCAAGCCAGACTAAGCAGCACCTCTTAAGGGTGCCGTAGGTAGGATCTATGGGTAGGATTGTGAAGATCCAGGACTTAGCCAAAAACTTTTAACATCAACTTCTCAGTCCCTCCCCCCCTTTCTGCTAAAGCCCAAAACTGTCTCCTAAGCCCCTCCCCCCACAAGGGAGAATGAATGTGTGTGCATGAGCAGTGATTGACACACAGTTAGACAAAATTATAAGTTTTGGTTTTACGGGGGAGTTATTAGCTGGAATATTTCTTGGCATTCCTCTTTGGAGAGAACTACGGTAGGCTAGCTGTTTCCAGTCTTAATGCTAACCTGCTGACTCTAGCTTTATATGCTATTGACACATATGAGAACGATATCGATTTAACTAGTGGCATAAAGCAAAAGAGAATTTCCCAAAATGTCTGAAGATATTACTAAAAGTAAATAGTAAATGCATATTTGACTTTGGATGGATGGATGTCCTTACCATTTCCCTTTTTATATTTAAATTCCCCTGCCATTGATGATATGATTGGGAGTATTTTATATTAAGTTCCATCAGGTTTTATTACAATGGAATCAAAAGATCAGAAGTCTCAAACAGGGTCATATATATATATATATATATATATATATATCTTGGTTTGTTCTCATTTGGTTTGTTTATAATTCTCTCAAAATCTTGCTTTACCTAAAAGATTATGTAACAATATTTGACCTCACCAACCAGTCCTAATTTTATACAAATTTGATTAATTTGTCTATTTTTTGTTTCATGCATTTGTCTTTTCATTCTTTTCTTGAGGGGAACATTGTGTAACATCTTTTTGTCATGTGTAACATTTTGCTATTATCAATAGTGTATTGTCGATGCTCAATGATAGCGTAACACTGCTTATATTCCATTTTTTTGTGTAATATTGTCAGAAGTGTGTTGTCCAGATACATTTAATATTAAAATTCATTGTGTAGGATTTGTACAATCTTGACTGCAGCTAAATGCCCAATCTAAACAAGTGGATAAATATGAATATGTAAAGTATCAAACTGTGTGCATGTCATTATTTACAGTAGTCAAGCATGTGTTTTGGCACTGCCTAGTGATAAATTGGGATACTGCATGCTGACCTAATATAAATGAAAAACGTGATAAAAGCCACAACTTCCAAACATTTGCTGACCAAATAGTATAAAAGAAACAACTTTTCAAGTGCTTAAATCATCTACTTGTTAAAAGGGCATTATATATTCAAGTTTACAACTGACAAAACCCAGGAAACACTGTGTAAATAACACGGTGCTGTCGTTAGCTTGTGCCCTGAGGCGCCTGTTTATTTTAGTAATTATTTTCATAAAACAAACTGTCAGAAAAGAATTTGCTGGCTATTCTGTATATTAGTTAGGTAAACACTGATAATATTTGGACTCCATTTCATAATATAACTATGGTGGCGTGGGAACAACATCCAACAATAGGACAATTTCACAAAGTTTCACATGCATGCATCTGTCAGTGATTGACACAAGAAACAACAAGATTCAGGCTGATTACTGCAGCCAGCAGTGACCTATCAGCTGCTTTACAACATCCAATAATACTAACTGCTGTGATGAGTGACCCAAAGCACTTTTAAGAAACAACCAAAACATATTCACGAATTTTATTTTATCCAAAACTGTGTAAACCATGTAATAAAAGAATCCGGGTTATTCAGGGGTTATGCGATTTTGTGACACTAAGAGAAAAAAAAAAGCATAACTTTCTTACAATAGGAAATTAACTACATAATAAATATTTTTTTTTAACACTATACAAAATGGTGTGTTACTGGAGGTGGGCCTCATCAGGCCTAAAGTAACATGCAACACCATATTTCTACATACTCGGTAGGTCAAAACCTTAACCATGACCAAAGGTAGGTGGCAGGGGGGGAATGTTTCAAGCAATACATACAGTACAGGCTGAAATATGACAACCAAGAGGGAAAAAAAAAGGCATACAAAGTTCATAAAGTCCAAAAAATCTTATGTTCCTCTACAGGTATCCTCTGAATGTGTGTCCAGGTGTTCCAGTGGTCTTTGTTAAGTTGAATAGTCCTGCAGGAGGACCGAGGACAAAGAATAAGAACAATTATTAAAAGGTAAAGACAGCAATCACAAGCTGCAACAATAAGTCGATTCATCCCTTGCTAGAAAACAAAATCAACTATTTTAAATTATTAAATCATCTTCTGAGTAATTTTGTATTTAGCAAAAATGCAAAACATCTGCGTGAAGATTCAATGCTTTTATTTGTAATACATGATAGTAAACAATATCTTTGGGTTTTGGACTGTGGGAAATTATCACGACCATTTTCATTATTTTCTGCCATTTTGTTGACAGAACGATTAATCGAGAAAATAAGTAAATATGTTATGACTAAATATGTTTAGTCACTAATGTAAGTAATTGTTACTTTCAGCCCAAATAATAGTTTTATTAGATAAATAAAACAAAAAGAACTCAACTTACAGCTCTGGGTTTCTTGTTAACCTTCATGTCAAATCTGCAACCAAAACAAAGAAAGGCAACCTTAGATACTAATACCGTAAGATCATAAAACTGGTTTTGATGGGAATTATGTTAAGGAGCAGTACTACTACTGTATCATGAAGCCCACAACAAGAACACTAAATGACCATGTGTTTGTTCTTGTTTGTGCACAAAGTCTGAAGCCAGCCCAACATCTGACAACTCCAGCAATGTTTTATTTAATTGCTAGAGTTGGGGGAAGCACACTTGAAATGAATCGTGGGTCAGAAAGATATGAAAATACCCCAGTAACAAGCAAGCAAATCTAATCAGAGATCAGAGTGCTGGATGCTGATATGCATTCAAATGATAAAGTGTTGGACATGCAGTATGACTGAATAACTAGCAGGCTTGAACTCAAAGTCTAGGTCAACAGAAGCAGACAGAGAGCAAAGGAAACGGTGGAAGAGTTGAGGATGGGGTTTACAGCAGGCATGATGTAAATACCACAGGAGCAGGAAGTAAAATTCAGACTTACTCAAAGTCATAATCAAACATGGCAGAAGGACTGGGGGTGGGGGGCAGCATTAGGGGAAGGAAGAGAGCAGCAACTGTTAGTTCACCAACCTGAGTCTAAAGCCCTACGTCTACATAATACTGCAGTCCGGACTTTACAGAGCGAGAGAACCACTCCGTCACAGTGTGTTAGGTGGAGCACCTGCTGTGTTACTATGTGGTTAGAACAGTGAACCTCGATCAGGAAAAACATGTTGACATTAAATAGGTGGTTAACACAAACAGCCACATTAAATATCGCAAGTGTAAACAATTCTACTCAACAAACCACTCAGAACAGTTTGTTCACCCAATCCAATGACAGTGGCTCTTATAATAACAAAACTTAACTTACCAATAAACAATCAGTGTTTACATGCTTTTAAATCGGTGTGTCAGAGCCCCCAAAATATGAGAGGTTCCCAAAAAGATTTAAAAAGGTATGAGGTGCATGTAAACATACTGATCAGCTTATTAATAGACTCAGCTTCTTAATCAAGAAATCCTGAAATTGGATGTTGATTACAATCAGCACAATCAGAAGGAAAAAGCAGCAGAGATTAAACAGCTGACACAGTGCATCTTCATTATGTACCTGTGTCTGTTTTTGTTCTTCCTTTTCTTGTGGCTCCCGTGATGGCTGCCTGAGGAGGAGGAGGAGGCAGCTTTCTGAGGCTTTAGGTCCTGCAGCGTTGAGTCCACATCTTCTGTGTCCTCCTGGCTAGGCTCATTCTCTTGGTTCTGGAGATCTGGAGAGGCGTCGCTTTCCGTGCCGCTACCTGCCTCACCTGGCGGGACCCACAACCCAAACGACAGCACAAACTGTGTCAGAAAGTACTAAAGACTGACAGAGAAAACTTTTCAACGCTGCTTGGCTTGAGAAAGTAAAAAAAAATAAAAAATAAATAAACACTCACGTTTTTCATTCATGTGATCAGGTATCCCACCGAGTGCACATACTGCCTGTAAATCAAAACAGAGAGGGCAGCTGCATTAGTAGTTGTCATGGTGCAAATGAGAAACCAATACATTGTGTGAAAACATACAGTGAGAGAGGGACTTACTGCAACTGATGTGACAGATGACTTGCTGAATAAACGCTCTGCTTCCTTGAATTTCCTATTCCTTCTATCAGTCTTACTATTGGAGTTCCTGTTAAAATTAAAGAAATATGGTTAGGTAAGTAGGTCATGATCAAGTGGAATGACACAAAGTTACCACCATGCACCTGCTCATTAATTCCATGACACTATGACAGTGTTGAACCATTTTCTAGTCAGTTTTCATCTTATAGCAAAGCTTAAGAGGAAAAAAAAATTCTGGTTTTCAGTAAACACGTGCCTTGTGCCAGTTTATTTTGAGTTGATTGTGGCTCTTGTGACAGCAAATTCCCTGCCTGCAAATGTTTCCCTTATTTTCTTCTCTTCTATACACAGCCTGATAGTAATGTGTGATACTTACTTTTGGTTGGTGAGGTATCGGTCCCATCCTCTGATGATGTTGCCATACATCTGGGTGTCTTCTAGGTAGCTGCCTTCAAATGCATATATTTGTCTTTCCAAGTTTACCAGTGTCTCCTATGGTAAAATAATAAAATAAAATAAATGCATAAATACATTGTCAGAAATGTGTACATATTGCGTACAGATGATTGGAGCATGTAGTTGAGTTGTACCCCAATGAATAATGAACTATTGGGGTGCAGGAATTCACATTACTGAGCCTGGGTGAGAAGACACAGGGGCAGCCTACTGTTACAGTTTTTTTGTGTGGATATGATGGATAAGGACTTTATAGTACGAGGTTATACAGCTTGGAGGATATAATGTAGGTTAGGGTGTGTGTTGTTGTTGTTGTTATTTTAAAGGAATTAGATTGTACGTCTATTGTCTGATCAACACTCCGGAGCAAAAGGTGGCGTTAATGCACCAATGAGCTGGATGAAGAAGAAGAAGAACATAACGCGAGAACTCTGGCCAACCGGGCGGCGAAATTACGAATCCCACTATGAAAGCGTCAAGACCCGCCCTCCAATCACTACTATTGGCCATTATTTGTTCAAGTCCTATCCCCTGACCAATCCGCTATCCTAACCTTAACCACTCGAGGTGAAAAGCCTAATCCCAACCAATCGAGTTGCTTCGTAGGGCGGGTCTTGGCGCTACCATAGTGGGATTCGTAAATTTGCAACCGGGCGGCGGCTAAATTGTAGCTTATGCTAGCTAGTTAGCATATTCGCTGCAGCAATGCCTGCCTGTGAGCGCAAAAAGGGTAATATTTTTGAAATAAAATGTACTCGAGAAGCTAGCAATACTTGAGTGTTTTAATTAAACATTGCCAAAAGAGTCGACGTGAGATAGCTGGAGTAATGATGATGTAGCGCTCTCTACAATATTGTCTTAACAGCAGCTAAGCTAGCTAGCCAAGTTAGCAGGAGCTACTAGCTAGCTTTACTAGAGTGAACCACGAGTGAACTGCCAAGAGATAGCCACCGTTAGCAATTGCTATCATTAGCTTAGCACTTAGCCAGGCCTCGGCTAGCAAAACGATGAGATTAAAGTTAGTTAGCTGTATTTCTACATAGTACAACACAATCAATGCCGCTATCATCTTTGACAAAATTGTGGTAACGTAGACTCACAGCGAGTTCTTGTTTCCTCTTCACCAGTTCGGCGAGCTCCCGGCGGGTGTCCGGGATCTGTGGTGGAGTCGCCTTCGCATGCATCGCCATGATGGATGGAGCTATCTGCTACAAAACAGAGGCGGGTTGGTATAAAGCGCCTGATGGACGGCGATGTTACCGAGAGATGGCGCTGAAGGACTACAAGAGGACGTCAGATCAAACCACCGCTCTGTTTTTACGTCACCATAGCAATACATCCATGCGCCATAGCAACGCGATATGTGTGGAGTTTTAATATGGCTTCAGATTTACTGACTTTCTACGTGTTAACCAACTGAACCATGGGCAACATGTACCGAGGACTGATTAAAAGTGAGTCTGTGAAAACTTTATTTCATTTTTTAGCTAATGACTATAATATTGTTATTATTATTTTGATTTGAAAGCAGATAGGAGTCCGGCTTACACCGGTTCAACTTCAATACCAACACAATACCAAAGAGTGGTGATAACAAATAAAGAAAAGAAAGGTTTTTCATCTCAAGCTAGGAGATTCCCTTCACAAGTCTGTCTGGTAGGGACTCTCCGAACTATTACAATAAAGTATCAGCTAAAAAAAAACTGTTAATATATTTAAACATAATAATGTGTTTTGTTTCAGAATGAAAATCCAGGACCAGGCAGCTATGGCTTTATTTCCAGTGCTGAAGTCAAAAGTCCTTCCTTCTCAAAGAAAGGCACCACAGGCTTTGTTGCATCCAAGGTCAGGTCCCCTAAATCAAGTAGCCTACAGTGATTTCAGGTGCATGCTGAGCAGGGCCATCACAGCCAGGATCATAGGATTATACAGATTATATGAGGTCATGTTAAAAAAATCATATACTTATTTGAAATCGTATCTCATATTTTATTTAATCTGTTATTCATTTAAGTGTTTAACTAATTTGATGTAAATGTCTGTAAATGTTTTCCAACGTGACTACCAAATTCCCACACAAAGTAAAGATAACATGAAAACATTGGTATATTATGGCCCTTTTATATTCTGCTGATTGCCTTGAATACACACAAAAAATGTAAAAACATAAGCAGGAGCATTATTTGTCATATCATCCTCTCCAATAGACTGCCAGGCCTTCTATTAACCCACAGAGAGGCATCCCAGGACCAAATGCATACAACCTGCAGCGCTCCTTCATAGACAAGAATAACTTCAACATTGGCGTCTCCAGGGTGTTCAGGTTGCCTGTGGCTGTGCAGCTGGATGGCCCAAAGCACAAAACTCCAGCCCCAAATCAATATGATGTATGTATGTGAAGTATGCAAGCTGCTTCTAAAGACTTTGTTGCGCATCTTGTAGTTAATGTTCAGCTGTTTGTGTCTTCTGTATGGACAGGTCAGTTGTGGTAGTAGAGAAAGATTCTCCACAGTTGTTGGTACATCAACTTTCCTGTCAAAGACTGGACGTGACGCTTTTTACCTAAACAAAAATGGGCCATCACCATGTAATTACCTCTTTTTCTTCTAACTTCTGCATGCATCATCTGATCCATCTGTTTCTCTTAGTTGTAAGAGAGTTAGTTTTACATCTTACATCATACATTTGTTAAAGGCCACTATGACGTGACCAGCCACTTAGTCCAGCACGGCTCCAAGGCAGTCTTGTCCCCCTTCAAATCAAAAACCCAGAGAATCCCTCCTCTGGTGGACAACCATGTACCAGGCCCAGGAGCCTACAGTCCCCATCAGACCCCTGCACCAGTGAAGAGGACCGTCCTGCCGTGAGTAAACACACAATATTTATCACTTTGGTTATGTGTCTAAATTTTAGTCTAAAAATGTAAATTCTATTAACTGTGTTTCAAGGAGGGGATATTATTCGGCAATATCAGCGCCTCCTTTGATTGTCCCTAAGGACCCTCCCTTGCCAGGCCCTGGGCAGTATGACATAGGGGATTATACCGGCCTGTCTAAGCGTCCCATGCCCACTGCTGCGTTTGCATCCAGAACTGAAAGGATACCCCAAAACCCACAAGCGGGCATGAGGCCAGGTCCAGGTAATTCCTAAAAAAACAAATCCAACATACTTTTTTATTTTTAAATACATGCATTTTACAGGACATTTTAGTTATTAGTATGTATGTATTTTCTTATTTCTGTGCACAACTAAACAAAACAGGTGATGAACAATAAACACAAGGTTATCTCTCAAGGTAAAGGGTTTCTTTTACACATCATTTTATACACAAATACACGTTTATATATATGTTATATATGCTAAGATACTGACTTCTGCAGTGAGGTGGTTGTGGTGTGAAATGCCATAATTTTCGCGCCCTAATTTGCTCGTTATATTCACATGCTAATTTGTACATCTTTAAGTAAATACATTGGGATAGGTTTGCATTATACTTGCATCCTTACTCTGGGAGCTGTTGAAATTGAGTGTGGGAACGTAGGAAATCTGCTGATTTAAGGATATGTAAATGAGCCAGGATAAGTAAAAGTAGGTACACATCAAAATTGAATGACATTTCACCATAAAGTAACTCCTAGAAGCTGCCAGTATTCTTCCTTTCACCCATCAGTCTCCCTTCTACTTATCTACATCAATAGGCTCATTTCTTCTGAGCAAAATTAGCTATCAGGCTTAGTTGTAATTAGTCTTTGTTGTTATATGGCTATCAAACAAGCATGTACGTATTAAGTATTGTTGCGTTTATAAAGTCAGGGAAGAGGCTGGAAAAATGTAAGTGTTTGCCTTTGTATGTGTATTGGTTATGATGCTCTTGTAAATAATTTACATTCAAGGGTCTTGACCCTTGACACCTATAAAGTCAGAAAGGTTGGCAAAGGTTGACTGAGGTAAAGTTTTGTTGTACTTTAACCTGTGTTATTTATCGGTTATGATGATGTGCTAAGCCCACATTTGCTGCCTGTTACACCACATAGCCATGGTTATCCTAAAAAAGAAAATGTGCAATACATTCATATTTGAAGCCAATAAGTAACCCAGAGAAGTAGATTAATACAAGTAGCACAAAAAAGCATTTTTTTTGAATGTTTGAATTCTTCCCAAACACACCAAGCTGTGACTTATTTAAACAGCGAATGCCCCTCCTGGACTTTTGGGATTTCATGTACAATTCTTTTTCTGTGGGTGTAGCTCAGGTTGATCATTTGCCTGACATTACTTTCTCTGGCTATCGGAGAAAGACATGCATGTCATCTTGTTTTGATTATTTCAGTTGTGTCAAAAGATTGCAGTGTGAAAGCATTAAGTTCAACAACTTTTCCTTCTTTCCAGGTTTCTATGATCCACACATTTCGCCTAAACAATCCTTCTTTTACAACGACTCCAGAGTCTGGCTTCCTGCATGAAGCTTTCAAGAAAACCGGCACTGCAGATATGAACATTTTTTACACACATGAACTGTGATTATCCATATAAAAATGCTTACATGCAAGGTATGTGGTCTCTGTTTTAAATATACATGGGTTCCTGTATCTCTGATTTTTTTAGATCAGTATTTGGTTGAGAGAAAAAAAGCTGAATGTTACATTTTTGCAACTATGTACTCTCTATTTCTAAGTTTAAATAGGCCAAATAATAAATAGGTAAGAGGTATTTTGGAAGATGAACCCTACTGTATTTATCCATAGTGGTGATGGAAGGGAATGCCAAAACACTTGAGCCATATGTTTTATCCTCACCTTGATTTCCTGATGCTCTAATCTAGAGATGATATAGATAAAGTGTTACTGCAGTCCCCGACAGCTGCTGGTCCAGTCAGTGGTACGCCACAGTAACAGCTGAGAGCTTGAGAAGACAGCACTGTGCCAACTGCTAGAGGGCAGACAGAGGGGTGGAGTGTGACTGTATGTGAGCAATGTAACTGACTGGGTATGAGGCAGGGCTAGTGTTTAACCCAAAAGACAAATGGACACATCAGTCATCAGCCTTTATCAGACGTGTTTATTGTGGGAACAGTGGCTATGTCACTTTTCCGAAGTTTGACGTTTTGGGAAACATGCTTGTTTGCTTCCTGGCATAGACTTGATTGATACCACTCTCATATTTAAAGCAGCTATAATTCATATTTTCATCATAACAATTTATCAGATGATGTGAAAACAGTGTGACAATGTAAAAAGGGGCCGCTCGCAGTGATGAACCTGCAGAGAGTTTGCACCTGAATCTGCAGCTCCCCTCGCCTTTAGGGAGCTTTGTAGTGAGTTTCAGCTCATTTAGTTGTCTGGCCCACAACTTCACTGTTTTGGTTCACTGTCCCTGCTATCATAGCGTTGTTTTGTTTTCTTTTTTTTTGTCTCATCGGCTGTTAGCGACTAGTTAGTCTATATATCAATGAGCGTTTCATTTCTGGGGTTGTTCAGGTGCCGCCAGAAATTCCACCGGATGTCCCTCATTTCGGCCAGATGTCCATCACCTTCCGCTTTCTTTGTGTTGGCATTTTTAACTCCGGTGGATTTATGAGGACTCTGGTTAACTGCTCCTCAGATCTCTGCAGGGTAAATCCAGACAGCTAGCTAGACTATCTGTCCACGCTGAGTTTTCTGTTACACGACTGAAACAACCTTTGAACGTACACACGTTCCATCAAAACAGGTTTCTTCCCGAGGCTATTTTGCAGCGGCACCAAGGCTCCGTCTGGCGCTTAGCGCCGCCCATGACGATTGTGATTGGTTTAAAGAAATGCCAATAAACCAGAGCACGTTTTTCTCCCATCCCAGAATGCTGTGTGGACTAGCCAGACCCTACTCCGCAGCGCTGTGGAGGAAGATCTGGCAATGTGAGACAAGCGACTGGTTGGTGAACATAGTGGTGCATTTAGCAGCTAAAGAGTTTGATATTTCCCTCAGGAGCCAAAAAGACCAAAACCAGAGCTAAAAGAGAGGGAATGTTGAACTTGCATGCATCAGGTAGCCAGAAACACGACTCCAAATGTTTATATGTAACTGCTGTATGTGTAAGTAAGCAACAGGCTTGCTATATCAACTTAAAAGTGATGATATGTCAATGTTGTAATATGACCCACTGCATCCAAATGGCCAAAAAAATATATATATATTGCAGGTTAGATAAGATAAGGCTATCGCCAGCAGCCAGTAAGCTTAGTTAAACTAAGCTTAAAGACTGGAAACAAAGGGAAACAGTTGGCTTAGCTCTGTCCAACAGTAACAAAACCTGCCTACCAGCACCACCTTGGCAACTGCAAAACACTTCAGTTTTTGTATGGCTTAAACAAACAAGATAAAACGTGTTAATCAGCAAGCTTTAGAAGTATTATGTGTTTTTTGTTACCTGTAGACAGAGCCGGGCTAGCTGTTTCCTCCTGTTTCCAGTCGTTATGCTAAGCTAAGCTAACCACCTGCTAGCTATAGCTTCATATTTGCCAAAGCGATATTAACATGGTATCAATCTTCTCATCTAACTCTCTGTCAGAAAGCGAATAAGCGTATTTCCCAAAATGTCATATTTTTGAGACAAGTTTTAGTTGTGGCATTTGTTTTTCATCAGTTGCAGCTGTTGACATGGAAATTAATAGCATGGATAGATATCAACTGGAAATTACAGAATAGAACAACACGGTGCCAAAGAGTTGATATTTATACCGCTAGCTTTTTTTTCCATCTGCAAAGACAGAGGATGCTATCCAGTTTAAACCACAGTGTCATCTGCTCGCAAGGAAATCAGTTGGAGATTTTTCCCCCAGCTCTGCTCTCGATAACCACACCAACTGCAGACATACTTGACTCCCACACTATAGCAGCTGTTGTTATATTCAGACTCTGACTTCAGCAGTGTGCTCTCCAAATATGTGTACTCGCCCTGTAAAACCAAACCATTGTGCACTTGTTTGCTTTTTTTTACAATGAAAAGAGCATTTTATAACTCCCTTTTGCAGACAGAAATGTGCTCTCCCTTCTGGTGAAACACACAGGGAGGATCCAGACAAATGTTTTAAGTGTAACTGCAGGCTTTTTAGTCAGTGGTTGCCTTTGTGGTAGTGTGTAGGAGGGGCAATTAACTATATGGCTCTATGGGTTTATGGGAGGCTCTCTGAACCTCCCCATGTCTCAGTCAGGTGCAGGCGAGTATGGACATGCACTCCCTCAAAGGAAGTCTCATTGAGAAAACTCTTTGTTGTAGGAAACATCGATACATGCGGATTGAATCAGTTGCTCATCAATTTTAGCTGATTAAAAATCTTATGCATGTGTTTTAGTGCTCTAACCAGGTATATTAGGTTAGATGTGGCTCTTACTGATAGCAATAATAGTCTGAGGGATCCAGTAAAAGTAATTTGTCTTGCTTAAGTGATGCTGCCTGCATCAAAGTGAAGAGCTAAATATGTCAACTTATGTCTGTCGCTTGACAGTATGTCAGTGGATTACAGGCACAATTTGTTCTGCTGTCATTTTATGAGTCTTACATAAAACGCTTAAAGAAAACATGCTGTATTTATGGAATCCTTGAGAATCCAAAATAAT
Source organism: Gymnocephalus cernua (assembly GCA_023631565.1). Classification (NCBI taxonomy): domain Eukaryota; kingdom Metazoa; phylum Chordata; class Actinopteri; order Perciformes; family Percidae; genus Gymnocephalus; species Gymnocephalus cernua. The sequence goes on along the minus strand of CM042438.1, from coordinate 9,563,181 downwards.
ATGAGAAAAACACGGTCAGTGTTTCAGGATTTTCCTATCATATTTGTCCATCATATCTTAGCCATGCTAGTTGTGATTGGGATGGCAATGTGCCATGAAACCCTGTACAGACATTCATGCTCCCTGTAGGATGAACAGTTTGACATTTCTTGCTTTTATTGACATGTTTCGAAAAAACTATTAGACAAAAACTATGTTGATGGATTGAAATTTGGTGCAGATATTCATGGTGCCGAGAAGATGAATATTAATGATGTTGGTGAACCCTTCATTTTTTTTTATCCAACATCATCATAAAGTCTATAGTAATTTATTTATTTTGAGGTTAGCCTTGAAAATAACAACGCCCCCTCTCCCTTCTATATAACACACGACTTACAGTATAGAAAAACAACACAAGTGTGATCAGTGTCATCAGGCACCTCAGTCTCAACCTGTCTGAAATCTCATTGTACTAGTAGGGGCATGAAAATGCAGCTACAAATAGTCCAGTGTGTCTACTGTATGTAGCCTATAATGTACGTGCGTAGGTTCTCATGCAGATAAACAAGATATGTGAGGTTTATTGAGCGCTGCTTGCCTTTCCTTTACCAATGTATTGCATTTCCTGCCCTTGCATTTCCAAATCTCATTCCTGCATCAACAAATCATTTTTTTACCAGAGACTCCAGACTCAACAACAGAGCCATTCGCTACCTCCATTAACCCTGATGGATCTGCTTCTCTTCCCTTTTCATGTGTCGCAGGGCCACCAGTGGATTGATTAGCAATGTTTCAGCACATCACAGTCTATCTTTAGCCTCTATGTACCATGTTTAAAGGAATACTTCAAAATGAAAGGAGCTATTATGTGCTCAGCCATACATCAGCTAAAGTTATTTTTAGAAGGATAGTTTTTGATCATGGGAGGTGTTTACACTGGCCAACTTTGTATTCAGGCTAAACTATAAGGAAAGATGTCTCTAGCATTAGCCGCAGAAATCGAAGAGTCCTGAGGTCTATGAAGTCCTTAGTGTCTTCAAGCTAAGTGGGTCATGCATATTTTATCTCTCTGGTAAAGCTCACATACATTTGGCCTTTTAGCATTAGCTCTAACATCATGTTGTATCCTGCTCTAAAAAGTCTTAAAATGAGCGTTTAGGGAATTTTGATTATGCTTAAAATACAACCCCAAATCAGAAAAAGTTGGGAAGTATGGAAAACACAAATAAAAAAAGAAAGTAGTGATTTCCAGATTTACTTTGACTTGTATTTCATTGCAGACAATACAACAGCACATCATTTAATGTGTTCCTCATGATTTTTATTGTTTTTTTTTTTTCAAAAAAACAAAATTTTCAGAAAAAATTGGAACAGTAAAGCATTTACCACTTTGTAATGTTGTCATTCCTTTTCACAACACTTAAAAGACGTTTAGGGACTGAAGACACCAAGTGATGAAGTGTTTTTTGTCCCATTCTTGCTGCAAACAAGTCGTAAGGTGGGCAACAGTACAGGGTCTTCGTTGTCGCATTTTGCGCTTCAGAATGCGCCACACATTCTCTATTGGAGGTAGGTCAGGACTGCAGGCAGGCCAGTCAAGTACCCGTATCCTCTTCCTCCGCAGCCGGGACTTTGTAATGTGTGCAGAATGTGGTTTCGCATTATCTTGTTGAAATATGCATGGACGTCCCTGGAAAAGATGTCTTCTTGAAGGCAGCATATTGTGCTCCAAAATCTCTATGTACTTTTCAGCATTAATGGTGCCATCACAGAAGTGCAAGTTACCTTTGCCAAGGGCACTGACACAACCCCATACCATGACAGACCCTGGCTTTTGGACTTGTTGCTGGTAACAGTCTGGATGATCCTTTTCTTCTTTGGTCCGGAGCACACGGCGTCCATTTCTCCCAAAAAATACCTGAAATACTGATTCATCTGACCACAGTACACGTTTCCACTGTGTGATGGTCCATCCCAGATGCCTCCGAGCCCAGAGAAGTCAACGGCGCTTCTGGACACTGTTAACATAGGGCTTCCTTTTGGCACAGTACAGTTTTAACTGGCATTTGTGGCTGTAACTACGTATTGTGGTACTTGACAAAGGTTTGCCAAAGTAGTCCTGAGCCCATGTGGTGATATCGCTTATAGATGAATGACGATTCTTGATGCAGTGCCGCCTGAGGGATCGGAGATCACGGTTGTTCAGCTTAGGCTTGCGCCCTTGTCCTTTACGCACTGAAATTCCTCCTCATTCCTTGAATCTTTTAATTATGTTATGCACTGTTGAAGGTGAAATAAGCAAATGTCTTCCTATCTTTCTTTGAGGAACATTGTTTTTAAACATTTCAATAATTTTCTCATGTATTTGTTGGCAAACTGGCGATCCTCGGCACATCTTTGCTCCTAAAGGACTAGACCTTTCTTGGATGCTGCTTTTGTACCAAATCATAATTACAATCACCTGTTGACATCACCTGTTTCAAATCACATCATTATTTAACCAATTTACCTGATTACTAGCCCTAAATTGCTCCTGTCCCAACCTTTTTTGGAATTTGTTGCAGGTCTGAATGACAGGAAAGGATGTATATTTACAAATGAAATTAAGTTGATCAGACAAAACATGAAATATTTTGTGTTCACATTGTCTGCAATGAAATACAAGTCAAAGTACATTTAGAAATCATTACTTTCTTTTTTTATTTGTGTTTTTCATACTGTCCCAACTTTTTCTGATTTGGTGTTGTATATTTATACACAGTTCCATCCTTTGTGTCCTGCAGATTCAAGAAAAAAACGATGGTGAACACAGATGACCTCATTTATAATTAATCAGAATTTTATATTCAAATGATCCACAGAAGAAGAAAAAAACGCAGTGGGTGTGATTCTGGTCAGACTATTTATAAAAATATGACACTCCTCCTTAACCCTGCAGAAGCCACCTTTATCTTCATCTATGAGAGAAAATGTCACGTTAAAAAATAACCATCACTTTGATATGATAATATTAATCACTGATGCAAAAGGGTTATAATATATGTCCAAGTTATCCAATAATTGTCTTATTTAGGTTTTCCTGAAATCAGCCACTGTATTTCAATAAGAAACAAACAAACAATAAAACAGTGTTTAATGCTGCCATGGTGTCATATACATTTAATGGGTTTCATCAAGATTTATTTATTTATTCATCCTCTTGCTGCTCTCTTTTTATCACATAAGACTGGGTTGTAGATTTCCTCCTGGAAGACTGAAAAAGCAGTGGCAGAAACGTTGTGTCAATTGTTAATGCGCTTTTTATCGTCAATTTCACGAGGAGCATACAGGCAGATAATACCTGTTAGTTATACATGGAAAACATAATTTCATTATAAAGTGTGGAGCATTTTGTGCTTTTAGCATATCCCTAAAGAAATCATGCTTTGCCTACAATAGGCTATATATCATTGTTTGTCCATTCATTGGTAGGTTTATAGAGCTATTAGAAGGCTACTTTGTTTTTGTTTGTTTTTTGCTTATTGGTATTCCAGTATTATTCCAGTGATAGCCTATTTCTTATTGCAAATTAATATTACAATATTTATACAGTATTTTCCTAATGGATCTCTTATCCATGAAGTGAATAATGCCTTTGGCTGTTACACACCGTTAATTAACGTATGATTAATTGTTGTAGTTACGCATACAGTCCGATGTATACGCTGTTATGACAACTCGCCTCGGTCCAGGCAGCAGGGCTGTCTTCAGCTGCTGGAAATCATCTGATGGTTCAAACCATTCACGGGGTCCAAGAGGACACTGTGTTCTATTACTGCGGCTAAACCCGATGAATGAGGCCTTACGGTGAATAACACGTTTTCTTTCACGTGTTTAATCGTCTTCGATCGATCGTTTGGTCTCGTCTTCAATGTGTGAATTCGTTTCTTCCCTTGCGAAACAGTTGGTACAGTCCAGTTGTCCGGCATGCGGTTTTTAACTGCGATCGGTGGCGTCAAGCTAGCACGAGGAAGAAAATGACTACAAACGGAAATTAAGTAATGTTGTCTTCAGAATAAAATATGGTTCCTTTAAAATGGAGCCAATGATGTTTGTGATACCTGAAAGTAAAACATTTGTAATGCAATTGTTATATACTTTTCTATGAATGATAATTTCAACAAAAGTAGTATGCATTTCAATTCAATTAATGTTACATTGGGACTGTTCTGCTTTGCTGTGAAGAAACTTCTGGGACAATAGCTGTATTTTGAACATGATTATAAATAAGTTTGTATTATGTACCCCGTCTTGTCTGTTTAGTGTTGTACATCATTGTTTGTCTAATTGTGACATGCCAAAGAACTGCAGACCAAAATTGGTTTCAAGCATTTGTCTTTGATATTCTATGTATGCCTACAAGTATCTACGATATCATGCTGCTACAAAATAGACCAATTTGTTGTCAGACCTTCTGATCAAAGTCCCCACGTCTCAGAAATCTTTTTGAGTATCCTTCCAAGATGATTGTGTTTATTTATTTACTACAGCCTCCTGTTGAAATGTATTGTTTATCTCAATTTTGTTTTGTTATGGCGTAAGTGTACGTTGAATATTATGCCATGCCACTTATTGTTTGTGAAAATCCCCCCAAAAATGCTGTATTTACGTTTGTTTTTTATTAGTACTAAAAAGTGGCAACATACAGTAATAATAACACCAGAGAAACAATTCTTAAAAAAGGTAAATCAAGGTCCACTTACAAGCTTTTTTTCTGGAGCCTTCACCTGCATGTCGTGGGCCTCCCTCAGCAGATGGTTTTCTTAGTTGTCATGGAGATGGCTCAGTCTTCAAGGTCACGTGAATCTCCAAGTTAACTTAGCGAGCTCCATCTGTGTAGGAAAACCACAACATGCAATTGAAAGCTCTGGAAAACCCTAATTTATGACCTTGAGTTTTACTTTTGTCTAAATACGTGGCTTTAGAGTGCGTTTCCTTTTATTCTGAAAATTCTGACCGGAGGTTTTCCTATTCTTTGTAACTTAACTCCGGTCCTGCGGCTCACAGGACTCCCTAAATCTTTTTATTCCCACACTGTAGATTTTCCACTGAAGAGCTACTTGATTGAACTGAGTGTCTAATTAAAACAAAACACTGACGACAGTTTATCATAATTCAACATTTCATTCATTCCCAGCCTTTTTCAGTCGGATCCTGTTTTTATTTCCACATTATTTTTTGCTCACTTTTTCTTCTATTCCGGTTGGATTTACAAAGGGCGTGTTAGGGGCGATCTGTACCGGGAGTTTCATCTCCTGTACTTGTGCGACTCTGAGGAATGACAGCAACTGGGAATCGATCCGCCTGAATGGAAACAATGGAATATACAGAGCTTGGACATAATTTCGAGGAGAAGCTGACACTAACAGACAAATGTGAGTAGCCTATAACACCCTACAGTCAACATACAAAAAAAATAGGTCATGAATAACGTTACTGTAGAATTAAACAGGGTGGGGGTTCTGATTATAGCCTAAATGTTATTTCTTTCTTTAATCTTTTTATCCTACCTATTGTAATTAAAGTGTGTCGGTATTTTTCAGTGTATCAGCCTTACTGGGCAGTGAACATTTTAGATTCAACAGCTGCAGCAATGCAACACATCAGATTCCTCCCACTTAAAAGATGGGATGTTTGTCCGTCCTGGCAACCCTGCTATAATTCCCCCACACTCAGACAGCGGCCTGTCTGCATCTCTAACAGGCGGGTCCTAACCAGCAAGACATCCTGGAAATGCTGCACTGAGCAGTGGTCTCCATTACCAAACACGTCAATGGTGCACAGAGGGGGAAATGGCCCACATACACAATCAGGCAAGCTGGTGCAGCTGGAGACACAATAACACACTATTAGTGAGATATACTACTAAACAGATCCATGCAGGAAAACTCTTCTTTTATCTCCGTCAGTGTCTTGCTCAAGAGCACTTAAGCAGCGCGGATAGCTACTAGCTTCAACATCTGCATCTCCAACTGGTGGTTTCTCACACTGCCCAGTATCTTTGTAGCTGGTCCAGTAAAGATTTAATTCCAGTGAAACCCTTATAGATATATAGCTGATATTAGGGAGTCTTATTTTCCTCTTGTAGGCAACTGTAGGCCTACATACTAGGTTTTAATAATGTAAATATTCCATGAAATGGGCCAACCCTAAACATTATTTCAAAAGCTTGGAAGAGAAGGATATATGGACCATTTAATTAGGATAACAATCACTCTAAATTAACCAGTATTATAGAGTAAATGCTTTGACTGTGATTTATGTTTTTCTTTTCGTAAACAATGAAGGTCTGAAGTGGTTTGAGTTCTTTATTTCTGGTCTGATTTTCTCTCTGGATTTGGTTTATATAATTTTGTGTGGTGCCATTTAAGCATCACACACTTATAAAAACACCTCCATCACACATCTCCCCTTGACCTGTGTGCTGGTAGAAGGTGACTTTCCGTGCATTGGCAGCCCTCCCCCCCATTTCCAGCTGATGTGGAGAGCATTGGATGGAGGGAGTAACGTCTGCTGCAGCTTTTTATCACAGCAAAGGCAGGCTGTCATGGTGCTGGCTCGCTGCATGTGTGGCTTTCTGTATGTTCAAGAAGAAGAATAGGAACTATGTATCCGACAGATACTGGAATTCTGAGGACAATGATCTTAATATTTGGGAGTTCATAACAATATAGGCCATTGTAATAGTTTTTTTTAAAACATAAACACATAACATTAACAAACAATCTTGATACAGATCCATTAGATTTGTTTTTTGTTACTAAGTAATGAACACAGCGAGACATTTATAGTTGAAAAATGAACTTGTCAGCTCTCTGATGGTCAAAATATGTAATGGTGACGCTGTTTGACATTTCTGCAGTGCAATTTCTTGTTTCTTATCCGCTGATATAGACTGATACAATGCAGTAGTCTGGATGATATATCGTTCTAGCTCCTAATAGAAATTCCTTAACATGAGCATAAGCCTCCAAAATAAAAAGGCTCCTGTTCTTGACTTCCTTTGGTTAAACTCCTTATTGTGGTCTCTTCTGAAAGTAAACCTTTTGCTTCAGTGATATTACACTGGTAGAGTTGTGATGCTTTAAGTGCTTTTACATGTTTAGTTTGTCCACTTTGAGTAAGACTTTAACTGGATGCTGCTTGTTCAGTGGTTAAGACGAGGGAGATATGTATGTTTTTGAGGCATGGTCGTCAACTCTGAAGCTGTCTTTTGATGCTTAATCATAATTTTTGCTGTAAAAAGTGTGTTAATTGAAATACTCAACAAGCTTGTATTGTTCTTGAGCAAATTCACCCATCAATAAGGGAAAAAGAAAGCATGTTTTGGTTGCAGGCCTTCCAGTCAGAGCTGCAGCACGCAGCAGGGTTGATCTACATGTGACGTTATCAGGAATGCTAGACGCCGAAAAAGGCAGTGATGTAAGATAAACAGAAACATTCTTTCTCTCTGACTCCTTTTTGAGAGCTGTGAGTCTCATTGTTGTTAAAAAAAATAAAAGAAAAAGAAAGATAGAAAGACAAGCAACACGATTTTGTTTTTTTCAGCCTAGTGTGCCTGCAGAGCTGTGAAAGGGGATCATAATCCCATTTGAGTAAAGTGATTTATTCAGGTCTGTGGTTGGCAGACCTTTGGTTTAGCCCTTATGCATGGAGACCATCCACATCACTAACACACACATACACAAATGCATACACATTCACCCCTCGTGACCTCATTAATCTCCCGTCATCCCTCACAGCCCCTGAAACCAGCATTACGCCACTTAATCAGAGTCTGTTTTTCTGTCTTCTGGTGTTACTCAGTGTCCATGCTACAAAGCAGAATAGAGTTGTTTTTTTCTTAGAGGAAACACAGCTAGCAGCTTCCTTTCTTACTAACTCTGGAGTCAAACCAAGACATGACATGTTCAAAGACACTCTGTCTGGCTCACAATAGGAGTGGCCCCGGCTTTTTGTGTGGTGCAGACAGAAAACCTCTGCGCTTGTTTGTAAAGGAGTTTACATTACGTTATCTTTGTCACTGACTGCAAGGCTGGAAAAGCTACAGAGTCTCAGTGTGAAGTTAAATGCTCCTCTGTGGAAGTAATCATGAGATGTGGACTCCCTTTGGCCCTCAGTGCTTCCCAGTCAGGCTGACGTTATGTTCTTGGCACGCATTCAACATCACAGCCAGGCTGGAAATGTAGATTTAGGCCTAGAAACCTTTCTGCCTCCGGCTTTTAATTTGCCACTATCATCAGTCATCCTCCACAATTAAACTCAGAAAGGCAGTAACCTTGGCATATGTTTCCATCCACTAAATTGAGTTGAATAGAGCTGCAACTAACGATTATTTTCATGATCAATTAATCTGCAGATTATTTTCTCAATTGATCTCTATATTGTTTTCTATGTAAAATGTCAGAGAATAGGGAAAACAGCAAAGATGTATACTTTACAATAATATTTTAGCAGCAAATCCTTACATTTAAGAATCTTGAACCAGAGCGTGTTTGTCATGAGGGAAAACTAAAACGGAAGACAAAGCTCCTCTCAGCTTCTGCAGTCCAGCAGGGCTCAAGTTCTCACAGCTCTGCTAACTGTGTCTTGTTTGCGTCCTGGGGGCTCGAATGCTTGTGTATGGGGGTGGGAGGCTTGGGTGTGGATAAAAGATCGGCTATAGAAGGACTCTGAGAAACTGGACAGGGAGTCAAGGTTTAGGCAGGGTTGTTGTGGTTTGAGTGGATCCTTGAAGAAGAAGGGAGGAGGAGACCTGAGTGCTCGCTCTGCTCTAACTCCACGTCAGCGCTCCCTGAGACCAGATGCTATAAATCACAGCCATGGTGCTAACTGCTTGCACAGGAAAGGAGAGGAAATGCTCCATTCTGCTGCAGAGCATGAAGAAGGATGTAGCATCCTGAGCGCTTATGCACAGATTAGTCATGTTTCCCTTTGTATCAGGTTTTCAAAAAAAGCAGAATTCATGAATGGGATGTTGATATTAATTCTGTTAGCAGCATAATCCTGTTAGGGAATGGTGGGAGGCAGAGTTTAGTCATAAAAGGAACTGTCATATCATATTTTATAGATTAGAGTCATTGTAGCAACACCTACACACGTGTGACTATTTTAGAGCTGATGTGGACGCAGTAATAAGAGAAATCAGAGGCACATAAAGTGTGGATCTCTTTCTGATTCACAAATACTCCAAATGGTTCACAGTTAATCCAAAATTACCCAGTTTTCAATCATGATATTTTTGTCGTGCACTTCCTAAATATCACTTTCGTACTCTTAGTGCTAATGCTGACTGCATATTTCTACCTGTTTTATTCTCTGTTTATAACCGTTGCTGCTTCAGGAAAAGTATCACTTCCTGATTGCACATCAGAGGATGTTGAGTATTTTAAAATAAAAGCCTCTATGACTGAGTCAGACTTAAATCACTGTTGTGTGATTTGAACTTGACTTTGACTTTAAAGCGGCCATATTATGCTAATTTTCATAATTGTATTTAGAGGTTGTACCAGAATACGTTTACATGGTTTAATTCTCAAAAAACACCATATTTTTGTTGTACTGCACATTGCTGCAGCTCCTCTTTTCAGCTCTGTTCAGGTCTCTGTTTTAGCTACATAGTGAGACATCTCACCTCTATACCATCTGTGTAGGGATTCGCACATGCGCAGCAGCCAGGTAAGATCACATCAGCTAGCTGGCTTTTTTCTCTTACTTCAAGACAGGATTAGCCGGAAGACTTCTTCTAAACAGGGCGCACTTCCAACTTTGAACAGCTCACCCTGAGACAGAAAGCAGGAATCATTCAGAAACCTGTATCTCACTCAAAACAGCATGGATGTTTTTTTCCCCAAGTTTGTATGCGTGTGGAAGCACCAGAGACACAAAATAACACCCCAAATCCCAGAAAAAGTGATTTTTTTTCATATTATGGGCACTTAAAAACCAAACCCTAAGATTAACTAGAAGGGAACTCACAGAGTGCAGACCTCCGCCAAGGCCATGCCCTATCTGGCAATGTTAACTCATTTTTAATTACATTTTTATTTTAATTGGCAATATTTTGATTCAAATCTGGAAGTATTTGATGAAAGAATAATTAATCAAGTCATTAATTTAGTCATTTTTTCAAGCAAAAATTCCAAATATTTCCTGTATCCAGCTTCTCCATTATGAAGATTTGCTGCTTTTCTTTGTCTCATGTGTTAGTAACCTGAATATCTTTAGGTCTTGGACTGCTAGCTGGATAAAACTGTAGTACTTTGAAGACGTCACATTGGATTCTGATTAAGTGTGATGGACATCTTTCTCTATTCTGACATTTTACAGACCAAACTATAATTTGCATACAAACTGATGAAAATAATTGCTAGTTGCACTACTTTTCGATCGGTACCAAAAGAGCACTGAGGTCTGATATCCAGCTGTAGTTACTGGGAACAGACACATGAATTTGGCCATTAAACCCGGTGCTGCTCTGCACTTGAATGTATCTTAAATGTTCCAGATGAAGAGTCACTTTGATGTATTACACGGCGTACTACAGTATTGCTTCTGTCCTCAGGGCCTTTCCAGCTAACCCAGAGGCACTTCCCTCCTGCTCTCCTTTTTTATTCTGCTGTTCACTCCGATTTTTTTTCCGTGGGTGTTGAACTCTTCAATTAAAGTTTAATTGATCGATATTAACGCATTCATCTTAAGTGTTAATGCTCTGCTTGCTTCAAAGGAGACTCCATAAGCTGTCTTTCTTCAAAGGAGATGATACATGAAAATGTTGAGTATTACTTTAGGAACCATTCCCTATGATAGCAAATTGTAATATAGGCATTCAGCTGTATCCATGTGGTTCCTGTCCTGTACTTGTCCCCCGTTACCCATGCTGCCTTGCAGTATGTACTGGATGTTTTTGTTGATGTGTCACTCTAACGTCAGGGGAATCACTTACATACTCTGTACTCCCCCTTCCTCCTGCTTTAAAGGGTGTGTGTGTGTGTGTGTGTGTGTGTGTGTGTGTGTGTGTGTGTGTGTGTGTGTGTGTGTGTGTGTGTGTGTGTGTGTGTGTGTGTGTGTGTGTGTCAATAACAGCCCTGATGTAGCTACATCTCAGTCACAGGACCCACAGGCTCTAATATTAGAGCTCAGATGATGGCTGGTGCATGCTACTAACAGTCTGTATGACTGCAGCCTCATTTTAATCTGGAAGACAGGACAACAAAACTCATAATAATATAAAATAAACATATTTACTGTATGTGATCAGTCATTTTGACTTAAAACAGATCTGACAATGGTGCATAGTCCCCACACCTTGCAAAGAGAATATTTTGGTTGTGTGTGTAAGGATACGTCGTCATGTCAGACGTTTTCTTTCTTTCTTTTCAAACCCCTTCATTTGTTTTTCTGCTCTCCAGATGGCTATATTTGAACAGCATACCAGTTAAAAATGCAGCGTCTCCTGCTGCACCAGCCAATTCATTATATCTCTGCAGTGTTTCCTTCAATGACGCCACTCGGCTTCTTCCATTACCCACACACGAGTTGCCGTGACCTAGCAGCTCCAAGACTATGTTGCAGCTCTCTGTGTCCTTTTATGCCCTGAACTGATCCTTGAAAAGCTCTTCTTCAGGATGGAAGATGAAGACCAGGCTGCAGCAAGATGCCGGTAAAATTTTGCTGCAGCTGGTCAGGTTTTCTCCTAGTTGAGCAGACACATCCTCTTGGTTGCCAGACTTGATGTGTGCATGTTGATTTTTTCATGATGATGATTGTTCTTGAAGCAAAACACTACAGAGTTGATGCTGCATCACCCTCTTCCTGTTGATTTAATTGAACGGAGGTTTTTAATCCTCATGGCATTATGAAAGAAATGATTAATTCAAGTCAAGTCAAGCTGTCAATACTGGATGCAAAAAGTCAAAACATCAAGACTAATAACTGTAACAGTGTTTCTCACAACATACAGAAAATTAAAATAAGTTTGATTTTATTTTATGAAATAACTATTAAATAATTGAATAATGACATTCAAAAGAAATTTTTATTTTGGAAATATATTTACAACAATATATCATTCTTACAGAGTTCATCTGTACTTCCATTTGGCCCAAAAATAAACACTTTGATTTTCACATTCAAAATATCGTGCAACAATAAAAAAAAATTTACATATGGAATTAATTTGATTTACAGTATATCACCCGGCTCTAGCCTCAAGGTACACGTCAGTTTTTCCATTAAGAATATTTTTTTTAACGATTCCCACAGTCATCCTGTATCAGGATATCTATATTTCTCATAATAGCTTTTGAACTTAGTGAAAAAACATCAGGTCAAATGGTGATGGAGCGCAAAATGACCTGTTTTGTTGTGAATGTATTCATTTTTTCCAGCTGTCTCAGAGTCATTTGTTGACCTGCTGTGATGCAGCACTGAAACCAGACCTCAGCTGAGATTAAACTTAGTCCGTCATCAAACCTCACCACGCTGCCAGGTCAACAGTAGTCAGCCAGTCAGATACAGTAATGCCCTACTTAATGAGTCCCAAACAAGTGGTTGAGTGTAGTGGGGCAGCTGTTTTCTATATACACTCGATTATGATGTTTGCATTAGAAATGTCCATCACAAAAAGACGATCAAGACTTTGTTTTATACTAAATATTGACACCAAGTTCTTTGTTAGAGTCTGAAACTGTTATCTGACCCGCGGTCAAGGAGTCTTTGTCTTCTTGGCAAGGTCTCTCTAGAAAAATAGTTGGTTAAATAAAGGAATAGAAAAGACTAGATGTAATTAGGCATATGGTTGCTTTGTAAAAACACAAAAAAAGATTTGCTTGCAGACTCTCTTGCACTCGGATGCAGTAAGTGCTGAGTGTCTGAAGGAGGCTGCGGTAATGAGAGAAATAAGAGAACAGACATGCATCAGCTGCAGTGAGACTATTTTTTTTTACTGCAGATCTCTGTTTGCATTTTGTTTCTGTCTTTTGTTCCACTTAACTTCTCTGTTTTATGTAACTGAGTGTTTCTCTGAAAATATCTCTTTACTTTTATTTAGGCAAATCACTTAGTGACTTCTTTTTTTCAGTGGTGCTGTACAAGGCTGAAATGCTGACACGAGTTTTGCCCATAATCCAAAAATGTCAATACCTTCAATACCTTGATACCTTGTTATTTTTAATTAAAAAAAAGCCAAAATTCACAAATTAAACACAAGCAGCTGCACAACTTTGCCTTAAACCTGCACCCCCAGGGCTAACTTGATCTCTTGTCCGTCTCTTTTTCTCTGTCATTTAGAAGCCAAACTTCTACCTTCTTACCCTACAACCAATGTGTGAGAATGACTGAGTATGTCTGTAGCTGCTTTATTGTTATTGCCTCCTTCTCTGTGCCTTTAACACAAAGACTTTGAGGTAACTTATTTACATCATGTGTCTTGCTTGGTGTTGATGACCTAATGGTGAGGTCATGACTGGAGGAAGTGAAGCTCCTTGACTACAGCCTCAGTCACAACAAACCACGCCAGAGCTATTTTCTCTGGAAGAACTGGAAGAAAAGCTTTTTTTCAGCAGTACCTCGTCATTTAAAAAATGGTTCAGAAATATTCCCTTACTCGCTGCAAAACCTTCAACCTTATTTTTTTTAGTATCCACCCTGAGCTGGTGAATAGAGAAGCAGGAAAAGTGAATAATAGATTATCCATATATGATTTATGCTTGGCTCTGTTGTATATCTTTGTGACTGGGTAACCCACTTCTTTGTGGTTAAAAGCATCTGGAAATCTCTGTGGCCTGCCACTTGCCGTTCTGACTACATCTATTTTAGCTCTCAGACCCATACACCCTCTGTACTACTTGTAACTCTTAATAGCTTATCCTGTATTCAGAGACGGGAGGGGTTCAGATAACAAGAGAATGGTCCTTCACTCTTCCTTCCTTCTATTATGATACCCTACAGCATCTTGTGTCAGGATCACTCCAATTTTTGGTTGTTCGGAGGCAGAACATATAGGTCATATGGGTTAGTATAAAGAGACAGACCACCAAATTACAAAAAAGGGCATGTTTTCTCATTCACCTTATCTAACATTTTGGCCATCTACTGGTGAGAATGTTTTTGCCTGGGGCCGGTTAGCCGTAGCCTACGTCTTTTAGCATCATATCAGGCAAGTATGTGCATATTTAAGACAGTTTTACAGGATTCCTATTTTTTTAAAAGCCAATTGGAAACATTAAAAGTCAGCTGGAGAGCTTATTTCAAGTTTTAGCATGAGCATTAGCTTATGCTAGCTAGCAGCAGCTGATAAAAACCGTTATGTCAGGTGACTAAATCCTTAGTTGTCAGCTAGAAATGAGAAGCTTATTTTGTCTAGTTCTGTGTGAAAACAAAGACTGTGTTTAAAAAAAGGGAAAACTTGACAGGCGTAGCCACAGTAGCTAACGGTGGCGTGACTTAGCCAACGATTAACTATGTTGACTTCTAGCCAGACTCCAAAGAGAAAACGCTGCATTGTTCATAACAGCTGACACAGTGGCCATAATTGAAACCTAGCTTTAAAATGAAGGATTCTCTTCTATTATCAGTACAAAGAAGCCCCATTTCTTCTTCTGTGATTAGTAGCTGTGCATGTTGTTGTTGCGTGTTGCTGCGACCTGGAACTCATTACAAACACAGCTGTTGGTTCCGGTGACCTGTCACAGCGTAACGGGGCAATCTGAGGGGTTCAAAGGGTTCTCTTAATACATCCATGGTTGTGAAGCATTTGTTTTGTGAGGCCTGAGGTTCTCCTGTGACTTCAGAGGCAGTTGTGGGGTTGGCATTTTATTTGTTGGCTTTTTTTTTATCTCATGCATGGTTGAATTAGGACTCAGTGACCTTTTGGTTTACTGTGTTATTGTTGTTAATCATGAGATGGAGTTGGGGAAGTGGATTTTCAGTTTGCTACAATGGACAGCAGATACCATTTTCCTGCTATAAAGGTGTAAATCGGTGTAAAACGAATATTTACTTGTATTATTTTATTTTGTGAACATTTCACACACACACTCCCTGGTTATAGCTCTCCACACTCCAAACTGGAGGCGTG
Organism: Gymnocephalus cernua; assembly: GCA_023631565.1. Taxonomy (NCBI): domain Eukaryota; kingdom Metazoa; phylum Chordata; class Actinopteri; order Perciformes; family Percidae; genus Gymnocephalus; species Gymnocephalus cernua. The sequence goes on along the minus strand of CM042438.1, from coordinate 9,548,081 downwards.
TGTTTTGGCTGTTGTTTCTCTCAGCACCACCAATGTTCTTCCTCTGCTTTTCCCTGGGGCGTGGATTCTTGTTGCCCAAGAGCATTTCCGATTTTTTTTTATATCCACAGAGGAAGAAGTGGTGGAGACGTGCATCAAGGCCACATTTGCTCTTTAACAATGTGTATGCAATCAGATACTGTAAGTCCTGCAGACGGTTGTGAAATTAACAAATTGTCAGATTAATCTGAGTTTGTACATTTTGTGGAAGTGAAATCAATCCGATATTATCCTGTTCCTTTGACTTCATATACAGTATTCAATCTCTTGTCTTTTTTTGGGATGATTTTAATCCCTTGAGTCCTTGGCACATGCAGACCATGCAGACACATACAGTACAAAAGACACACATCTGCTGTATAAACACATGCAAGGGGAATGTGGATGCCAGGGATTCCTGAGGTTGGCCTGACCCAGATCCAACATGTCCCACTCATCGCACGCACGCACGCACACACACACACACACACACACACACACACACACACACACACACACACACACACACACACACACACACACACACACACACACACACACACACACACACGCGTCACATACTACATACTGGCTCTCTCATCCAAACAGTAGAGTCTGACCTTCTTCACACAACATGGGGTTCTGCTCCCCTCCACCTTTAAAATTAAGACGGATTAAAAAGATGCTTTACTTTTAATATTTTTCATATTCACTGTACCTACAATCTGAACAAAATCATAGTAGCCTTTTAATATAGTATAGTTTAAAATTCGCTATTTTATTACAGCATTGAACTAATTTCTCCAGAATATACAAATGCATCCCAAACTAGGCGCATGTAAGGATTGAAGTGAGCGACTTTGAATACATTCTTTACGCTCAGTTACCAGTTTATTATGTACACCTATATTAGTTAAAACTAAGTTCATGAACGTTATATTGTTATGTAATTTAGTCTGCCTCATTGATATAAATGGGGTAGACTACATAATCGAAACATTGGAGCTTTCAGAAAAATCCAAGTCGAAAACTGGCAATAGGCCTTTTTCACAGAAGACATTTTGACATGTCACATAATATAAATCATGGCTGAATTCAATTTATGTTGTGGATCCTTGCGGCCATGTAGACTCCGAAAACATGAGTTACTGGGACACTTGAATAGAAAAGAGCCATTGTTAATGTTATTAGTATTTTTGGGAGATTCTTTATTTGAAAGTTGACAGTAGAGAGGTGACAATGGGGGAAAGAGGGAGAATGACATGCTGGAATATTGAAATCACAGTATATGGCATCTTAATCACTAGGCTACGACGCCCCTTAAAGATGCATTTCTTTACTTTCCCAATAAGCTGTTTCATCTATAACTGAGCTAAATTAGGCTAATCTTGACCACCCAAAATACTCATACCCATAGTAAGAAAAACAATATAAATATCACCCAAGGTTTCTTTTAGTAAGAATGTCCATGCAGTAAAGCCAGACTAACCGCTAAGAGAAAATGTGAGATGGCTTACTGCCACACTTGCCACACATGTCCGATGCCACCTGTATTTTCATCACGCTCTTTGTAAGGGATACCCCTCTTACAAACTCACTGTGTTTGGTCTGCAAGTTGTTTTCATGCACAACCCATCTCTTACATGGGCCCCAAATTAATACGAAGATCTACTGGAAAATGTGACACACCTCATATTTCTGGGACCATTTTATTGTTGATTTTTTTGTTTTCATAGCTGTTTTTTTTCCCACATTGCTTCTTTCTGTCAGTCGCTCTACATCCATACAATCCACAGCTGTCACACCTGTTCTCGGGAGCCTTTCAAAAAGAAATTCTGGGAAATGCAGTGCACTAGAACTAGAGGTATACGTATCCATACTCCCTCATCTGTCTGAGGGAAACCCTTGTTAGAGTATCTAAGGGTTAACACATGTTTCCTGACCATCACTGGTAGATTTCAGTCATGTTTAGAAGGTCACCATCTCTCATTTGGACGTACTTCTCTGTTTTATTCTATTATTGGTTAAAACCATTTATATGGATTTGGATTTTACCATCCAGTGTGGCCCACACACAAACAATATGACGTTTTCCTGCCCAGCCTGTGCAGTAAAGCTAGTGTACCACATGCTGCAGTTTGTGGTCACTGTGCCGTCCCAAGGTGCTTCGAAAGAAGCCAGTCCCTTTTATGGCCGACATTCTCAGTATGGTGTTTATCGCTATTTATAAACCCAGAGTCTGTCACAGTGGCACAGAAACCTGAGATGGCTGTGGCAGGACGAGGAGCTCTGAGGGAGGGGGAGTGACGGGCGAACATCATGCTGAATTTGTGTTTCTGTGTTAAATGGAGCCTGTCACATGAGTGGCTGATCATGTGCAATAAGATGACTTGACGATGAACATGTATTTCTGCAAGGCTGTATGGATGGTCATTGTTGTTGCAGAGACACAACTGTAAAAGTGTGTTATTATTAAGGCTGCATGTTTTAATTAAGGTTTTCTTCCATTTTATGATTTTAGTTTTCACAAGTAGTAGTTGTTATTATATTGGAAGCAATAATTGTAACATTTTTAAATTGAGTTTCACCTATAATGAGGAGTTTCTTTTAAACAACTGTGCCAACAAACATTGAAGAAGTTATTATTCATGGATTTTGTAGCTGATAGTATTATTATTATTGGTCTTACTTGTTTTTTGGGGGTAGTCATCCTCCCATAATGCTTTGGGGCCTGTAAACAGGTAGTCTAAAGTTGCCATGGATTCAGTGAGCTACAGTACTTGCTGCAACCACTTGAGCTACGTTGTTTAGCTTGTTTTTCTTTACATTTTGTCTAAATGGCACCATTAAAAGTATGCCGAATAAGCTATTAGCAGTTCCTGTTTGCAATGTACTCATGGATGCAGACAGCTATCACTGAATTACTTTGATACTGAAGAAAACTTCAAAACGCGATGATTCTCAGGCAAGTTCTGGAGTTGTAAGGGCCGTTTCTTTCTGCGATTTCTAAGTAGATGGATTTTGGGATAATGATATCCTTGGAAAGTGTAAGTCACACGTATATTTTTATAAGCAATGACAACCCAAAGGGTGAACCATATGACATGGACAATAGTACTTGGAAGATGCAGTATGCAAGAGCTAAAAAGAGAGAAAAGGAGAGGGTCTTTCTCAGACTTTATGTGTATGGTGTTTTTCTGACAGTGTTATGGTGGCAGTGTAATCACCACCACTTGTCAATGTGCTTTTTTGAATATGTTTGACTTGTTTTGCCAATCTTTTAGCTATAAACTACCTTTTTCCCAAGAATATTTAAAATTCTAGAAATTCATGTGATCTTAGTCATCCTAATCGTCTCTCACTGTGTCAGCCATATAAGGCTGGTAAACTGATCAAATTCAAAAAGTCAGCCACACTTGGTGAACAAGTAATCTTCTCAAGTGAGGAGGAGCACTGAAAATCCTCTTTTTGCCAAACTCCTATTCCTTTTTTCAACATCAGGTAGAAGCAGTGCCCCCGTCCCACGCCTTCGCCGCTTTTTTACCCCCCAGTCTGACAAGCTGGTCTGTGACCAGCGCCATTCGGTCGGACGGAGAGGACGCTGGCGCTGTTTATTCGCCGCTTCTCTGCCTGCTCTGATGGCTGCTTGCCCAGAGTGATAGAGAAATACACTATCTCTATGGCTCTGTGCTTGCCGATGTCTGGGTTACCTCCACCCCCCATTCCCCCCCATTTCCACCCCATTTCCCTCCCCTGTTGCAAGTCATGTGTTGAATCGTGTTGTATGTGCTTACTGCCGAGGTTTTCCTCCCCTTTCCTCATGTTATGCTGTATTTTCCTTACTTGTAATTCTTCCCTGTAAAGCGACTTTGAGTCTATGAAAAGCGCTATATAAATTCAATTTATTATTATTATTATCCTGTTTGAACATGATCCTGCATCCTTTCTTACTCTCTTATCTCAACACACATGGGCCCAGTGTTAATCTGTGATTTATGTGGTTCAGTGAACGTTTGGACGGGCCCGGAGAGAGCGTCATGCTCCCATTGTTGGTTGACTGGAGTGAAGAGTTGCAGCCTCTCACCTTCCTACCTCACTATCTCTGAGCTCAGTCTCATTATTTCTCCAGATCTGGACCTATCTCCTACTGTCTTTATCTTTCCTTATTTTTCGGGCTTTTCAAATCCTACGCTTTCTCATTTGTCCTCTGCCATTATGAAAACAGCCTGCTGCACCATTTTTCCACTCTCTCATTGTCTTCCAGCACTCCTTTCTCTATACATCTCCCGTCTCACTCTCCACATGTCCTTGTAGAAGTGCACAAATTGTCCCTTCTTCTTCCTGCTCCAGTCCCCCCCAACCATGCGTCATTGCAGCTCTGCTCAGTTTGTCACCGACTTCTCCAGTGTGATAGCCAGAGAGGGGTAAAGGGAGGGAGGGAGTCGTACAAGCAGCAGCCAAACTCAGTGATGATATCAGCAGGAGTGTAAAACAAAGTCGGAGCAGGGATTGAAACAGGATGTGTTTTGTGGCTTTTTTTGTTGCCTCTTTGTTGCCTTCCATAAGGGTCACGGGCCAGGAAGTCTAGCCTCATGACCGGATCTGTGTGGAGCCATCAATGGTGCTCATGTTAGGACGCTTTCATACCGATGCCTAGAGGCCTTCATGTTACATAAAGCATGATATTGAATGTAGAGCTTTAGAGAGTTATTTTGATTATCATTAAATCTGTAGGTTCAAAGGGTACTCTACCAACTTTACATGTCAGTGCAGAGTACCACACAGCCATTTTGACTATTCTTTTTTTAATTGACCTCCCAACTTTATGGAAGTCTAATAATCACTCACATACTCGTTTAACGGGTTAGCCTATATAAATGTCCATTGAAATGTCCCAGAACCTAAGCAACATCTTCAAATTGCTTGTTTTGTCCGACCAACAGCCCAAACCCCAAAATATATCCAACTTACAGTACTTTAAAACTGAGAAAAGCAACAAATTGTCATTTCAGAATCTGAAACCAGCAAATGTTTTGCATTTTACTTTAGAAATGACTTTAACAATTGCTTAATTATCAAACTATCTTGATTCATTGTTAGCTTTAGCAGCCATGAGCATTTTGTGCCCCACAGTGCAGTCAGGGAATTTATAAATAAGTTTAGGTGGCTCTTTGGGGATAATTAAGCCAAATATCATTAGTTATTCCCTAGATAACCACTATGTAAGCATTATTTTTCTTTAAGGAAACAAGCTGAAATACTTACACAACAACCTTTAATGTTTTCTTCCGTCCCTACAGGAAAAATCAATGTGTATCTTAGCCGCTCCGTCTTTTTTTTTAATACTGTAAATGTGTTGCTTCAGCTACACTCCTTAAAAGATAACAGAGATGTATTCCCACCCTTGTGTCTCACCTACTGCTGGTGTGTTTAACGCTGTTGACAGGATGACTAAAAACCTTCAGGGACGGAGGGGGAAGTGCAGCGTCTTGCTGCGGATCGACTGATGTGTGTGAATTGCGTATGAAAGAGATGTTAATGATTTCAAATTAGTTGAGAGTGTTGTGTTAATGAAGTCGCAAAGGGATTTCCAGTCTTATAGTGAAAGTGTGTCAGCAATGGATGTAGAGTAAAAATCTCTCGCGTTTATTGGAAGCATCATCTTGGAGACTTTGATGCATTACAACGTCACATAATAGACAAAAAGCATCAATGACAGCGCACAAAAACAGTGTTCTGTGTACATGGACTTTCAGGATGATTTAATGTTGTGACATATCAGATAATTAAACACATCACACAACACATCTGTGGTATGTTGTTATTAATCAGGTAAGTTTGTCTTTTTCCATCCTCCAGCTCTTCCTCTGCAGACAGAGTCTCAGTCCATCCAGAATGGGGACAAGTCCTTGGGGAAGGAGATCTTGACTTCATACGACTCAGCCATCACAGACCTCTCTCCTAAAACAGACTCCAGCCCCATAACAGAGACCCTCACCAAGACAGATGCGTCCTCCAAGACAGATGTGAGGCCATCCACCCCGGGCAGCAGCAGCAGCCCTCAGCCCAAGAAAGGTAGCGTTATCTATGTTTTTGTTGTTTAATATTTGTTATATACGCACAAGAGTCAGTTTTGGTTTAGCTAGCAAAACGACAATGATACATCAGCCTGCACTCTCTGAAGATTTTGCACAAGGTTTTTGAGCCTGGGTGCAGGGATTTCAGCCACCAGAGCATGAGTAATGTCAACCACTGATGATTTTGGGCGATAAGGCATGGCTCGTTCCAGTTAATCCCAAAGGTGTTGGACTAGGTTGAGGTCAGGTCACTGTGTGCAGGCCAGTCAAGTTCTTCCACACCAAACTGGAAAAACATTTCTTCACTGGCTTTGTGCAAATATTCATTGTCATGTTGAAACAGAAAAGAGCATTCCCCAAACTGTTAGCACAAAGTTGAAAGCAGACTACTGTCTAGCATATCATTGCATTCTGTAACATTAAACTCCACAGGGTAGTCCACGTACTTTTGGACAGATAGTGAATGTTTTTAGGCAGTGAACATCAAACCCAAATTTAATAAATTATATTCCTTATTCTTATTAAAAATTAAACAAAGTAGTTAGTTCAGTGTGTGTATAGAATTATTATTAGATTTTAGCATGTTTCTAGTGGTAGTAGAAGTAGCAACATCAGACTGTGAAAATACTTTATTAAGTTATGCATTGAAAATATTACTTAAGTACGTAAGCATTATCAGCAAAGTGTACTTAGAAAGTAAGTAAAAGTACTGTGAGTGTTACTATTATATTAATGGAGTATTATTACTGCTGATGCATTCATGTCTTGTTGTAGCTGGTCAAGATAGAGCTGATTAGAACTATTTTATATACACTGTTAATATATTTTAAGTACAAAACATGATGCATTTTTATCACGTTTTATAAGTTCATCATGTGTTTTGTTTGCAAAATCTTAGTCTGCATTGTTAAGCTGTCAGATGAATTGTAGTGGAGTATAAGTATACAGTAGCATAACATGGAAATACTCAGGAAAGTACAAGTACAAGAAAATCACAAGGACATTTTCAAATTCTACACATTGCGGCTTTGAATAGTTCTATGCTAATATTTCTCAGCAGTAGTTTTGTTGATACATGCTTCTTTTTTTGCCATATATAAGCAATAATTATGATATACAGAAGGAGTGCTGTACTGTGCAGTACTGGCACTTGTGTGCTTCATTTGCGGGCAGATAGCACAGATCGTGCTGGGATCAGATAGGATGCTGGGTTCCAGGTATAAAAAAGGTAATTCAGGCAGAGCCCTGCAGCAGGGAGATAATGCCAGACACAATGCAAGGTCATAGTTGTTGTGATGGCAAATACACAATATCTACAATTGCAACTGTTTAAATTGGAAGCAGAAAGAAAGTGCTGAAATTTTCATCCTTATTTCTGTTACATACTGGTTAATTTGCTACCCTTTTTTCACAGTACTAGTTGTTTAATTGCTGATGAAGTGTAAAATTTAGAGTCAGCGTTTTCTCCGACTGCTGCTGTCCATGTGTCTGTGTCAGGCTGTGGGCTCATTTATTTTCTTCTTCATCAAAACCTTCACATAAAACACTGCAGTGTACTGAGCGCACTCCCACATTCTCGGAAATAAAAGTTTAGACTACAAGTACAGGACGTAAAGTGGGGTATTTTCTATCCTTCATGTTTCATTTCTGACCTTGCTTCAAAGGCAAAATCTACCTATCACACACGTGAAACCTAAAAGCATTCGAGCATGATTTTCACATACTTTTTGTCCTAATGTCCTAGTTTCGATGTGTATTGAGTCATTCCTCTCAGACAGATGGTAGTGGCTGAGAGCCAAATCATCATTTGCTATGGGGGGAGACGGGACGTATAGTGTGGAGGAAGACTGATGGTGGAGGTGGAGGGGGGACGGACTGATGCATTAAGTGACGTCTCAGTAGGGACGAAACCTCCAGGACGATGAGATTTATTTTTCTCTGCGCTTCATAGCTTCTGCATGTTAGCCAGACTGAAGTGTGCAGCCGTGAAGGAAACTCTGAAAGGTGGGGAGGAAATTTAGGTTGCCATGGAGATGGGGCTGAAGTGCTGCTGGGCTGTCTGTGATTGGTTGAGAATGCGCAGCATACATACTGAATAGCACGGATGAGAACCACAAAAGGAGACGGGCACCCCAGGGGTCCTGGTTTTTCCAAATGTGTGCACGGCTCTTCAGTCTTGGCTTTTCACTGCCAGTTTGACAAATCCTCATGTTACACCACTGCGTCTTCTTAAAGTGTATCAGGATTCATGCTGATTATCACTGCAGATGAGAATGGCTGAAAAGCAGATGTGCAACAGTTACAGTTGAAGAGTTTTAACATTGTCACTGTACAAAGAGGCGGAGCTGCATTGACCTTGAAACTGAATCAATGAAGAAAACCTGCAGATCTGAATTAAAGTTCCTCGAGCATTTTTACTTCTATGATAAGTCTTAAGGTTTTATACATGTATCTGTAACTTAAGCCAAATGTGTGAAATCTTTCCATGCAAATCAATTTGGTTTGTAATTTCCAGGTTAAATTTCTACCCTAATCAATAGAAGTCTATCAAATCTTGGTGGTGGTGCTCAACAACACCTTTTTCCAGAAACAGTGTCCCTGTTGCTCGGGATAATCCACAGAACATGCTGTCAGATGTTTTCAACTGGACCATTTCTCTGTTACACAGCAGTTCCACTAAAAACTGTTTGCAGGATTGTGTGTTAATCAAATTAACGGGGACATTGTTTCAGTAATGATGCATTTCTGTTGAACTTTTAAATACATTTTCAATGCTGTGCCCATCACAAATTTGTAGCCCAGGCGTTCTTCTTCAGCTACTCCCGAGGGATTCCAAGAGATTCCCGGACAGATGGGACATGTAATCCCCCTCAGCGTGTTGCCTGGGGTCTCTTCCTAGTTTGAGTTGTTCCTGGAAAACCTCTAGAGGCAGGCGTCTAGAACGCATCCTAATCAGATGCGTGAACCACCTCCACTGGCTCACTTTGATGCAAATAAACAGAGGTTCTGCTTCAAGCTCCTTCTGGATGTCTGAAGCAGTTCTCCTCAGCTCTACTGCACATTTTATTGTCTTTGAGCTACCTGCTCAGCACCAAACAGCAGCTACTAGCTGGTGAGCATACAGTAGTAGTACATTTTGCAGCTAAAGAAACAGATATTTCGCTCAGGAGTTGGTGGAGACCAAAAACAGAGCTAAAAGACAGTGAATATTGGACTCAAAGTCATCTGGTGGACACAAACACGACTCCAAATGAATGATAATGTTGCTCCTTAACTGCTGGATGTGTAAATGAGCAACTGTTTGCTAACGAGTTTGCCACATAAACTTGCAGCTTGTTTGCTCTGCCCCTAAGTGGGGAAAAGAAATCAGTTATTGCTGGTTTAAGTTGAAAGATTTAACTGAACGTTTTATATTTTCTTTTCCCCTGCAGATTCGATGAGCTCAGAGCAACGACAGAAACTTGCCAAGGAGCGGAGGGAGGAAAGAGCCAAATATATTGGTAAGAAATGATAAAACAATCAAATATTTTTTAACTTTGAACAAATTGGATTTTCTTTTTTAAACTGGTGATGCATGTAGCGCTAATTTGTTGTAACCAACTTGAAGCATGCACATCTTCTATTCTTAATGTAGTATTAACTTTCCTCTGTCACTCTGCTCTGACGTGACTCACGGTTATTGTTGTCTCTTATTGTTTCTCCTTGCGTGGCTTTCAGAACAGCAAACTCAGCTGCAAGGTAAGGGGCTCCACTAAAACCACAGCCGTCATGCCATTTGGGAATAATCAAACTTGTGATGCCCTTTCTTCTTCCCTCCATGAATCGATTATGTTTTTTATTTGGGTTTTCTGTCATCATTAGGTGGGAAGTTTTGAACCCTGTGAACCCTCTTCAGTTTCACTTTTGATGTAAATTTCCACTCGTGTTTTGTTTAAATTTTACTTTATGTTCTTCTCCATTCCCACAGACCGTGCATGTCCCACACCTATAATCATGGTTTTACTTTGTGGCTGCAGAATGAAACTTTCCTCTCCTATGAAAATACTGTGCTAGTCCAAAGACATATCTAGTTTTCAAACACAGGGCTTCTCCCTGTGGATGAAGGCAGTCAATCAGAGCAGAGCCTGGAGGGCGTTTCCTTGCAGAGACGTCCCATGAAGTCCATGGTGTGAAAAATGAGCTCTCATTACCATGAACTGGGTCCAGGCCTCTCAGACAGATTAGATCTAATTACTACTTTCAATAGCATCAATAATGTAGTCATGCCGCAGAACAGTTAAAGGGGAATTCTGCTGCCTTTTTATCTATAATATCTGAGGTTTACTCAGCTTCAGTTGGTCTGAGATAAGTTTAGTTTCCTGCAGTGTGCTTCTGTCTGTAATTACATGGTACAACAATGAGGCTTATTTAATATGGGGCATGCAATTTGTTTAGAACAGTATGCACATTTTCATTAATCCCTTAAAGAACATATATATTTAAACATATTGTGCAGAATGAGCACAGTGAGCACTGTTATGTAACTTTGCAACTTTGCAATGAATGAGCTTAAAGCATTAAACCAACATATTTTTCAATCCTGCTGCACGGAAGGCAGACATAATTGGATTTCTTTCAGGAATTGGATTTATGGAGGAGTGAAGAAAGCTTTCTCATTGTCGATGAGGCTCAGACTTGTGCTCCTCATTAGTGAAGATGAGCTGTAGAATACTGAACTAAATACAAACCACGTCTTTTCCTCACAACACAGCTACATCCTCGCAGAGATAAATCCACTAAAAAGTATTTCTAATGCTGTCTAACTCCCAGCAATATGAAGTAATATTGAACATGTCATGCCATTACTTTGGTTGGATCCAGCATGTAACCCACGCTCATCATCATCATCCATTGTTTAAACTCCACCATGCTGAAAATATGTTGTGTAAACAGGCTTACATGCAAGTGATAAGAAAGATGCAAATCTAAGATGTACTGTAAGAGAGAGAGAGAGAGAGAGACAGCTGCTGTCCAGCATAGGTCCAGTAGGTTTAATTTAGAAGGATTGATTGCTGTTTAATTGTTGCTCCAATAAATGAGCCACAGCAGCGGATGTGCAAAGAGAAGCAGGCGTCTGCTGGAGGGTGCTGTAAAACACAGCGGGAAACTGCTGCGTATTTACTGTAATCAGGATTATAGTGTAATAAAACAGTGTCTTCCATCTGCTTCACCCATTCTGTTTGAGTATCAAGAGTTTAAGTGATTAAACACTGTTGAATTTGACGAATTGACTTTGGGACATCATACATGAAAAGAAGTTTCTTTAAATCACTGTTGAATTACGGTACTATATTTCAAATATGTTAGCTTTGATTTATCTTTTTATTGTCCCTTTTAATAACCTTAATGTTTTAGCCATGCTAGCGCCGTGGCTCTAGTGATGGTAATGTCTTTCTGTCGATCGCTCCATCACTGACGGACATATTTTGACAACTATTTAATGATTGCTATGGCATTTGGTTCAGATATCCATGGTCTCCAGAGGTGATTTTAGTAATTCTATGACTTTTCTCTAGCGCCAGAGTTTTCATTTATCTAGTAAAATATCTCCACATCTACCAGATGGATTTGGACATACATACATGGATTGTTGACTACCATGAGGTTTGTGGGTTTGAGTAAAATGTCTCGACAGCTATTGGATGCATTGCCATAAAATTTGGTATTGTCATTTATGTCCCATCAGGATGAATTGTAATAACTTTGGTGATCCCTTAAATTTGCATCTAGTGCCATCTTCAGATCAAAATACTTGGGCTTATGACCAAATACCTGCAAAATTAACAACATTCCCACCAGCCTCAGGCGTATTTTATGTTTTATGCTAATTGGCAAATGTCAGCATGCTAACACGTCACGCTAAAATGATGAACACTGTAAATATCACCTCCTGAACGTCAGGATGCTAACTTTGTCATTGTGAGCAATGAGTATTATGACCTTAGCTAAAAGCATTGATGTGGAAGTGCAGCCTTACAGAGCTGCTAACAGGGCTTTAGACTCTGGCTACATGTACACTACTATGCTTTGGTTTTAAAACAAATATTTTTTGCTACGTTTATGAGTTGTGTCCACAATACTCCGAAGAGAGATACAACGGAGAGATTTGGGAACTCTGCTGCCCCCCGTTTTGGTATGAAAAGTTTGGCACAAACGCACAAGACCTTTGGAGTCTTATCGGTTAGGTAGGCTTACATACCTTTCAGTAACAGTTCCACCTCATTGTCGGTCCAAGAAAAGAAAACCCTGGTCTTACTTTTTGCCATTTTTGTTCTTTCTCCAAAGTATTTTCAACTTATACGTACATAATTTAAACCACAGACTATTGTCAGACAATCTGCTTCCTGTTTACACCGACACGCACCTTCCCATTGTATGTGAATGGTCATGTGAAATGCGTTGTCACACGTGTTAATATGGACGCAGATCAGTTCTGCTACGGAGCTAAAACTCTTTTATGGATAGAGATCGTTTTTGTCCCAAAATGCAGCTTAAAAATGAAAACGTAGTATTGTAGATGTAGACTCTATCTTGTTATCCTGCTAAGCACTTTCTAAACATTATTTAAGAAAGGTGCCATATAAGAATTGTTTATTATCATTTGGCTAATGTTATCATCATTGTAGGGAAAGAAATAGGCTGGACTTTGCTAACAAAACACTATTCAGATAACCACAACATTGAAAGAAAAAACTCAGACAAATGTGATCCTCAGCAACCTAACTTTCTCATGACATTTTTATTACTCGCTCTCTCTCTCCTCGGCTTTTCTGTCTAAATGTTAACCCCTCTCCCTGTGGTCACCCTGCAGCGGCGAAGAAGGCCCAGTGGCTGGAGAAGGAGGAGAAGGCCCGGCGTCTGAGGGAGAGCCAGCTGGAGGATCGCAGGAGGAAGCTGGAGGAACAGAGGCTGAAGACTGAGAAACGCAGAGCTCTGCTGGAGGAGAAACAGAGACAGAAACTAGAAAAGAACAAGGTGAGAAAATACATGAACTCAGGAGGTAGTAGCTCAGAAGAGATGGAAGTGTGCGCCTGCTCTCCAAAATATTTAGTGTTAATTGAAGTCAGGGTGGAAAAGTCAACACTTTACCAGTGTTTATGCAAGCTTAATGTTTAGTACAGCTTTTGGCCTCTGGAAAATTGCTTATGTAACAGGGATTTGGCCCCATCTTGAATATCAGTGCCAGGTATTGGCAGCATACAGTTTTCCAGTGGTCATAAGTGCAGACTTTTTATTGACTGTAATTTGAGTTGAGAGTTATTGATCACAGCAGTGGTTCCCAAACCCTTTGGTTTCTTTTTGACCTTAAAATGAAACCCATGCCTTTGAGAGTTCCAGGCTAGCACTTTCCTCTGCTTTAAGTCTTTATGCTAAGCTGAGCTAATCACCTCCAGTTGTACATCCAGACTGATACCCCCATATAACCACATTACACTTTATATACAGATTGAATAGACAACATATAACATGTTAATTAGTGAGCTTTAGAGGTGCTGGTGGGTGGACTATGTTACCTTTGAACAAAGCCAGGCTAGTTGTTTCCTCCTGTTACCAGTATTAATGCTAAGCTAAGCTAACCGGCTGCTGGCTGTAGCTTCACATTTACAGTGCTTCTTCACAAGTAAGCAAATTAGCATATTTCCCAAAACGTCGAACTATTCCTAGAAACTGTTGAAAGAATTGTTCCGAGTGTGAGTATGTGACTCAGTCGTGACTGCATGGTCCCTCCAGGAGAGATATGAGGCAGCTATCAAGAGGTCCACCAAGAAGACGTGGGCTGAGATCCGCCAGCAGAGGTGGTCCTGGGCGGGCGGACTCAACCAGACCTCCCGCAGAGAGAGTGAGTTTCAAAATGAACCACAACCACACGGACACTCAAACACAATGAGAGGAATATGTATCACATCCTCACTGTAACTCGAGCCTTCATGTTGAGCAACGCTGCACAGACTGTGATTCACTGGTCCGACTGATGCAATTCAAGGAAATAACTTCTAAAGGGTTTTCTGGCATAAGGGCGGGGTGCCAGACCTACTCAGTAATTTAAACTTTTTTTAATTCCTTAGTGTTTTTTAGGCAAAAGTCGGTTTTGAGTATAGCTATAAACATTATCACAGAGGCAGAGAGATGACCAACAAGGGAGCTATCATGAACATGTTTCATTAGATTAGCAGTGTGAAGTGTGTTTTTTAGGGAGCTGTGAGCTTATTCCCCTTTTCAGACCATGAAACATGTGACGGGCTGCCTCTTTTTTTAACCCGTGACACTGAGGTCAAGACAAGTTTCTCTCCTACAAAGTGTGAAAGATCCTGAATGTGTGTGAGAGTGTGCGTGTCTGATAATTTCTTGCAGCAGAAAAAAAAGCAAAAGGCAGTAGTTACTCTAAATGTGATTTCTAACTATACCACACCCTTCCCACGCTTTCCTCAAAGTTCCTCCCCGATTCCCTTCAAGTCTGAATTCAGGTTCTCCTAAATGTTAATGAGAGAACCTCAAAGAATGGTGAGTCCCAGATCCAGACCGAGGGGAGTCGGCAGCCCCCCACCTCTTATCAGTCCTCAGCTGGGGCCGCCTGCACTCCGGCCGCCTTGTGAACAGTTGTTGTCTGTTGCGTTCTCTCCGGTGCAGGCAGATGCTCGGCCTCCACGGTCAACTTGCCGAGACAGGTGGACCCTGTCATTAACAACAGGCTGTCCAAGTCCTCTGCCACGCTCTGGAACTCCCCCAACAGAAGTAAGGACAACCCGACGTCAATGTCCACCAGGCTTCCTCTCCCTTTCCTATTCATCCCCCCTCCACCTTCCCCACTCCTCCTACCCTAATCTGGTTTTTTGGTTTTCTTCTTTTATTATTATAACTGTCGTCTCTGGCGGCCTGCCTGCCTGCCTGCCTGTGCTTGGTGACTGGTCATTTACCACCTACTCCCTCCTCTTGTCACGCTCTCGGTCTCGTGTGCATCGTGGTTTTTGATTTCAGTTGGTGGTTGTCATTGATTTGAGCCTTCTCTGCATTTTGATCAGCCTCCCTTTCACCTCGACATCACTGAGCCATATTTTGTGATATATGTTTTGTTTTATAGGTTTATAAGTTCACATCTTGTCTCGACACCATCTTTATTGGTTGTCCCCTCCACTTTACTGTCGGTGGTTTGGTGTGGTGGTGATATTGGTGGTGGATATTATATAGTGTGACTGTTGCAAATGAAAATAGAGCAACTAAATGCACATTTATTGTATCATACTTTTGTGTTATGTGTTATTTTATGTAGATATATAGCCTGTTTCCATAGAGATTAAGCCTCTCTTCCGTGGTTAGTTATTTACAGCAATGTATTGCTGCCAGCAAGACAAAAACATATTTGCTCACTTTCTCTTTATAACGTGAAAAATGTTGTCGTGTTAACTTAAATTATTCTGCTTTTACAAGAAACTTTATGTTGTTAAATCATGAACTTTCCTAAATTACACTAAAGCAACATAGTTACAACAAGAATCCTAACAGTAAGTTGGCATGTTGCTATAACAAAGTCAAAGTGTGTATAGCCATTGTAATTAGCTAATTAGACACAGTGGTGCTTTCAGCTTAATGCTAACATCAGCATGCTAATATGCTCACTATAACAATGCTAACTTGCTGATGTTAGGTAGGTTTAATGTTTACATTCAAGCGTGTGAGCTTGCTAACATTAGTCGAGACTAACACCAGTCACTGGGGTCACAGGCCACAATTACAGGATAATGTGATGCATTTTATTACTCATGAATTCATCATTTCATTTTAAGAGGATAATTGTGTTATTTCTTCTTTAAAGAATTCAACAAATTATCCAATATTTGTCGTTGAGATATTTCAGTCCGGACCAAAGTGGTTTACCGACCGACACCAAGCCATGTTGCTAAAAGTGTGTCTAAAACTTCCATACGTTGTTTTGACAAAAGCGTTGACAAGAAACGTTTCTTGTAAGACCAGAATAATTTGGTATGTACTAAGAACAAGGAAAATATTTCAAAACAACATAAAACATATCTTGTTATAACACTAAAAAGACCTCGTTATAACAAGAATCTGAGCAGATTTTTTTTGTTGACGGCAGCAATACGCTGCTGTAATAACATAAATATATAGATTGACTTGTTATATCAAACCCATTTCATCAGACTCCTGAGTTGTACATAAGCAGCACTGTCTTCATCCCAGATTCGTCACGCCTCATAACATGTTTCATAAAAGATCGTATCACCCACAGTGCAATCAGCAGTTCAGCTCTCTGCTCCCCCGTCGCCACAATAGAGATCCAGATTTTGTGCTTGATAATCACTAATAAAACAGAGGCTCCAATACTGCGGGATAATTTCAGAGCTAAATCATATTAGAGTCGATATCAGAGCTCATGTTTCTGGCCTTTGGGAGATGCTCTGCAACAGTGTACCAGTAATAGTGTGTCAGAGGGAAGGGGATGACGTTTATAGATCCAGGCATCAATCTACCTCCAGGTGAACAGTCGATCACCAGGCAGCTCAGCTCAGCGCAGCCTCCTCTTGCCGCATTGGAGAAAGAAGAGGAGGAGGAAAAAACACTGTTGCTTAGCAACGGGAGGGAGTTGGGTTATCAGTTAGTCATAATAAACATGTGAAAATTATCCGTCCAACGTACAGCAGAGGTGACTGTTACATGAGAAAAGCCAGTCTATGATACAAGGAGTGTTTTTTAGTGTTAATGTAAAGCGCGTGGAAACAACATGACTTGTGTCGTTCTTGGCAGCGCTGTTGTGATTGCACTATTATTGTGTGTATATGCCCATATATATATATATGTATATTATTGTGTGTTTGTAGGTGTCATGCATACCAGCAGAGTGATACACTACAATAGAGCAATGAGAAGAAGCAGGACACATGGTCCAGTTGTCACTAAAAATACATCTTTGCACAGCATGGTGTCAGTTTTTGTTATGAAAAACAGGAAAACTGGACTGTAGCTGTCGCAATCCATTAGATCTCATGTTGAGACGGTGCATTCTGTGTCCATCTGTACGTTGTTGTCTCCTGTGCAGTCACATGTTTTCTATTGTATTTTACTGTTTCAGAGGACCAGGGCAGGACAGCAAGAGAGATAAAACCTACATGATGTTTACTCAGTGAAATGCCTCAAAAGGCTCAAACATAACACTTAAGAGTCTCTAAATCTGAGCTCTCAGTCTGCATCATTTATCATCTCTTTCTCTCTCTATTCCCATTATGGGGTTTTCTAGTAGTTGTAAAAATCATACACAGGCATCTATAGTTTCTAACAAGACTGATTTGATTCTGCCAGAATCAAAGATGGTGCCGACCTCTGACTAGAAGCAACTTTATTCTCTGACATTAAGTTTGCTTTACTCATGAGAGAATGATTTATTGGTGTGTGTGTGTGTGTGTGTGTGTGTGTGTGTGTGTGTGTGTGTGTGTGTGTGTGTGTGTGTGTGTGTGTGTGTGTGTGTGTGTGTGTGTGTCTGTGTGTCTGTGTGTCTGTGTGTCTGTGCGTGTGTGTCTGTGTGTCTGTGCGTGTGTGTTTCCACCCGTCATTACAATGCATTTGATTATATCCTGCTGTTGTTGGACCTATACATGCTATACATCACTTTACACTCAATAACAGTTAGATGCATACTGTATAAAACCAGAATGGTGTGTTATGCTAATGTTGAACTCACCAGAACTGCATTGCATTGGGTTTGATTGAGGTTGCGTTTACGTGATTTTTAAGTGGTAAGTAATGACAATTAACTTGGGTTTGCTCCTCTGTGTGTTGCCTCATGTTATCTAATGTCTGGTACTGTGTGGCTAAAGTTCAATCATTCATCCTGTACGATTTCTCTGTATCTTTGAGTCTGAGAATGTCTGAATAGCACATTAATGCAGCGTAAAACTCCACTCCACATCAGACTGTGTTCAGTGCGTGCGTGCGTGCGTGTGTGTGTGCGCGCGCGCGTGTATGTGTGTGTGTATGTGTAAGGAAAGATGTGCAGCAGTCATCAATGATTCCTCCTCCTGCAGTGTGCGTGTGTTCACCTGTTCGACAGTGTGCAGGATATAGCAGGGTGTTTTTGTGGTGAGTACCTGTTAGCAGATGTGACAGTAACCCGACACTGACAGCGCCCTCTTGTGTCAGCCCGCAGCCTGCGTCTGAGCCCGTGGGAGAGCCGGATCGTGGAGCGGCTCATGACGCCGACTCTGTCCTTCTTGGCCCGCAGTCGCAGCGCCGCCACCCTCCTCAACAACAGTGACTCTTGTGAGTGTGACAACCCATCTGGATATTTGCACTCAATGTACCCAACCTCTTCTTTTCTGTACATCACTGCAGTGTGCATGGAGGGAGGAATAATACTCTGTTTGGTCACCTTAAGATCTCTTTTTAGGACATTTCCTAGGAGGAAAAGAGTTTTTTTTACCAAACAAATTCAGTACTAAATAACATATTTTTTATATTACTTTCTTTGTTTCAGTCTTTATTTTTCCCCTCTCTATCCTGCTATTTCTTTTTTTTTTGGGGGGGGGGGGGCAACTTTGAAGTCCTTGAACTGTTCAGAAAAATTGTATATACCTTGTGGTGAGATTGTTTTCACAGCAATAATTATTTTCCTTATCTAATTTCCCAACCCAAAGATATTCTGTCTTTATTCCTGTTTTTATATATAAAACCCTGTGGGGATGTTTGGTTTGATTGAAGATAAGGCTGCAATTTATGTTTATCTACAATTGCAGTTAATCTGTCAATTATTTGTTGGATGAATCAATTAATTGTTTAGTCTAAAAATGTCAAAACACCACAGTTTCTCAGATCCCAAGATAACGTGCCATTTTTATCAAAACAGACTAAATAAAAATAATAATCAATTTACAATGATATAAAAAAACTGATAAAAGCAGCAAAATCTCACATTTGAGACACTGGAACCAGCTAATATTTGGCATTTTTTCTTTACAGGTGATTAATGGATTATCAGAATAGTTGTTCAGAATAGTAGTCTTATTGATTCCTGAGGGGTCTTTGTTGCTTTAAGGAATAAAGCTATAAAAGGCACTAATGGATAACAATAAAAAGAAGATTAAGCTTAATACATGAAATCAATAACATTCTATCAAAAAACTAAAATAATTGACCTCCTCCTCAGCTATCATTACTGAATCTGTCAGCCAGATTCAGTCGTTGTCTCGCAGTGTGTTGTTTCCTCACTCAGAGGCTTTTTATTATCACTCTGCATGGTGTGTGTGTGTGTGTGTGTGTGTGTTGGGCCCCTGACAATCGGCCCTGCTGCCGCTCTCTGCATGTTCATGTGTTACTCAGACTCTCATCACTGCTCCCGTTCAGCCTCTGCCAGCCCGCTGAACGCCTGCTCCCATCACCACCCGCACCAGAACACCGCCGAGCGCTGGAGGGTCTCCTCCGCCAGCACGCCGGACATCACCCAGCGCCAACGCCGGCGAAACTCCACACCGGTAGGCACACATGATGACCCATCATACTAATGAAATCCCTTCTGGTCATCCATCAAACCTATTAAACGAGAATGGAAACCTAGATTTGGACTTTAAAACTAACACTAATCAATGCTTTATATAAACCAACGGGTCATATGAATGTAATGTGGAAGGTTTCGCTTGTAGTGACAAAATACAGATAGAATTATCCCCTGACTCAGTTCCTGAGTGCAGTTCCTCTTAGCTCTACTTAACATTTTAGCATCTTTCAGCTCTTTGTTTTGGTTTTATGCAACTTTACTGTTTTGATTAAGGCTCACTGCTCTCATGGCAGCTGTTGGAAAAGCTCTTAAAACCCATTGTACACTTCCTGCTCAGCACCATATCTCCATCCGGAAGTGGTAGAGACCAAAAACAGAGCTAAAAGAGAGTGAATATTGAACTTACATATGTCAGGTGTCTAGAAACACGTCTCCAAATGAATGAAAATGTTGCTTTGTGTTTGCTACAGTAACATGTTTAATCATCACCTTTAGACAATAATATGTAATATATCTTGTGTTTACAGCTTGTTGCGCTGATCTGAAGTGGTAAAAAGTATTTTTACAGAACCCTAATTTCACGTTTTTGTTATTAAATAGCATTTACAATGGAAATAAACTGTCATACCAGGTTGTTTTTGACCTGTGTTATGTACAGTATACTGTTAATAATGTGGAGCGTGTAACATTGTCATTTGACAATACGGACATTTAACAAAAGACCTTTATCTGCATTATATATCAGCCTCAGCCTGAGGTAATAACTGTTCATTTATGACATGTCTTTCTTCAAGGTGGACAAAAAGAAGAAAGAGAAGAAAGACAAGGAGAG
Organism: Gymnocephalus cernua; assembly: GCA_023631565.1. Taxonomy (NCBI): domain Eukaryota; kingdom Metazoa; phylum Chordata; class Actinopteri; order Perciformes; family Percidae; genus Gymnocephalus; species Gymnocephalus cernua. The sequence goes on along the minus strand of CM042438.1, from coordinate 9,527,614 downwards.
GGAGAATGAAAAAGAGAAGAACGCTCTCACAAAAGTGCAGAAGAAGAGACAGACGACATCACCCACCACCACAACCCAGAGATCCAGGCCAGAGACCAGGTATCACATAAACTGCTTCATCCTCTGAGCAGAGTAATGTCTGACAGATGGTCCAAGGGGCTACGTATAATCTAACTATTTAAATGGACTCTGCTGGACACCGTTCAGTCAGAAGCAGAGGGCCAGTCTGCCAACAGCAGGTCTGTTTGTGTCAGACAGGAAGGGTTTTTTCCTGACTGATGCAAGGGGGGGGAGAGATGTCTCCCTGCCTCCTCTCCTCTCGGGTTACACCCCCCTGCAGCCAAAGAATCACTCATATCTTCGACATGACCCAGTTATGCAGTGCACTGGGAACCTCATTACCTTTTCCTACACGGCTGTGAAACCTCATCTCCTAAGCCGCCAACTCTCTCTTTGACCCTTCATCTCCTCTATTCTCATCAGCACCCCGAAGCCCAGAAACAGACCTCCGTCACCCGCCGCTCCCAAAAGTCGGCCCCTGTCCCCTCTAGTGCCGGCGGCCTCCAAGACCCCCATGGGCAAGAAGACACCTCCTCCTGGCACCAAGCCCCGACCCAAACGGGCACAGACGCCTGCCAGGGTGCAGGCCCAGACGGTCACTGCAGTCGCTGTGGAAACAGGCCACCAACCCCAGCAGCCTAACGCTCCAGAGGAGAAAAAGGGTGAGTGTGGTTGCCATGGAGACGATAGCCGAGCTTCAAGGTGACCTAAAGGTGACCGTGTTAAAAATAAGGGTGATTACTGCAGAGTGCCTGTGCCAGATTCTAACCAGCTCTCTCTTTAATCTACGACAGCTAGTCACCTGTACTGAGTCTGACTGGTTTCTAACTGGAGTGATGTTGCACACTGTCAAACCACAATTACGCTGGTTAAATGTTGTGTGACAAGCACCAGGCTGTTGTAAAATAACCACAGATTAAACTTGTTGTCTTTTTGATTGAAATACATGAAAAACTCTCTCAGGACCGTCTGTCCTCCTCCGATGTCTCTATCCAAAACACCGGATAACCAGGGGTCACCTTCTTTTTAATTAAGTTACAATAGACCTTTTTTACAAAAGACATTTTGTCATAGTAGGAAAAGCACAGGTGTACTGTATTTAATAACTAAGGGGAGGTCCTGGTATTGTGCATGCTGGCCCACTGGAATAGCGTACTGGAACACTTTATGTCCAGAAAAGTAAATTAAATTCAAAGAGAGCCATCATCTGCTCTTGGCAGGATATTTGAGCTGCTGTAATTATATTTGACACTGCAATATGTTTCCTCTGAGGAAAACTTTCCCAAACTGTGATGAGAGCCTGCATTTTTTAATTATCTAAAAAAAGAAAAAGAAAATTCAATGTTGAATCATAGCTATATAATAAATACTTTCTTCTTCTTATTATTTACCATCTGGCAATCTCTAGTGATTTTTCCTCATCTTATTCTTTAGATGTTTTTAATAATCATGTTTTTGGTAAACCGGATGTTTGCTTCCGTACTATTGTGTTTTTTAGAAACATTAGCAGCACATGTCCTCTCTTTGTCTTCTCTCTAACAGACTCCAGCAATGTTCCTGCCATCGTGGTGTCCTCTGCACCGCTGACACCTCCTTCCCTCAGCCCAGCAGTTGTATCAGCGGCCTCTCCAGCTGCTCCAAACGTAATGCCGGCTGCCTCAGCTGCTTCTCCTGCTGCACCCTCCACTAGTAATCCTGCTCCTTCTGCTGCACCCGCTGCCACTGCCACCGCCGCCGCTGCCTCCACCACCCCGGCTGCACCAGCCAGCCGGCCCTCAGCAGGCACCAACAACCCAGAGGAGGCTGCTCGTGTCCTGGCAGAGAAACGCAGACAAGCCCGGGAGCAGCGGGAGAGAGAGGAGCAGGAGCGTCTGGAGCAGGAACACAGGAACAGGTCAGACTTAATGTAATTACGAACATCAGTCTGGTGTTGACTAGCGAATCAGTGCAAGCTCCTTGAGCCTGTCGCTGTGAGATCCATGGCTTCACCCACTTAGTGCGATTTCTCCTTATTTTTCGCCTGCGACATCCTTCTCCTTCCACAAGAAGAAGCCCGCGAGCTGACAACACCAGTATCTTCTTGACTACTATCAACACTCTCTGATGAAAACAATGACTAACGACAGCGTGCGCCGTCATTTCCGGTTTAAATTTTTTGGGCGACAATACAGATTAGCGCCGCCTGCTGTTATGGAGACGTATTATGTCACGCGCATGCGCAGAACATCAAGTCGGCGTCACTTTGGTGTGTTCCGAGGAAAAGACAGTCAAACTGATCATTCGGCTCCCGTCTCCCCGAGGTTGTCCAAAAAGTGCCTCGGAACACACCGAAGCGACCGTATGTGTCACAACATGGGATGAGTGTAAGCTTATTGTGTACAGTTTTAGCCTCAGGTAGTGAAGAATGACTTGTGAGAAATGACTGCTCCTTTTAGGTTTATAACCCCACAAACTGCTGATCTATGTGCAGATATATTATACAAGTATGTTGTATGTAACACGGATACGTCTTTCCAGGATCCTCCGGGAGGAGGCGATGGTCCGGGATGCAGAGGAGAGGAAGCGTAGAGAGGAGGAGGCTCGATTCATGGCTGAGCAGCAGCGTCTGAGGGACGAAGCCCAGCGAGCTCAAGAGGAGAAGGAGGCACAGGAGGAGAACGAGAAGCTGCAGAGACAGGTCAGTGTGTGACCGGAAAACACATGCATGTGATCTAGTGGATGAGGTCAAAACAGTTGTAGTTTTCCTCGTTCCAACCAGGAAAACGTTTAGTCTGTAAGGCAGCTTAGTTTTGATTCAGATGATTTCATGATGTTGGTGAAATCATACCTTAAAATCTATTTTCCACACTGCCGATACCTAGTGTTGTTCTTCATGTTGTCTTTTTCTTTTTTCTTTTTGAAAACAGTTTTTTTTGTTTTATAACATGAAAAAACATGCTACTGTGCCTTTGTTTTATAAAATGAGGTGATGAGTAATGGGGATCCTTAATAAACAATAAACAATAGCGGGAATTAAACCTCAACTCAACTGTGAATACTGTATGCACTGAAAACCCTCTAATTTTCCATTACCAACATGAATCCCTTTGATCCCCACATGCAGTAAGCTTATTTACCATCTGGGCAGATTAATGCATGCGAGGATGCATGAGCTGTCGGGGGGTTTGATACTGTACGTGAGCCCAAACATCTGACTCACCCCCTGACTGACTATCTGGCATCTGGGCAGATTATAGGAGTCCAGAATATGTGCTGCTGTCACGGACGATGCGTGAGCCCTGTTAGTCAGAGGTCCCTTGTCTGCCCGGGCAGATGCCAGCTGGTGACCTCCATAATGGGGATGAGCAGAGGCTGAGGGAGCCATTGTGATCGGGGAGATAGTGACAGGCCTGTGTTGCCTCTGTCTCGTACACTTGGCTCTGCAGTGGGCTGATAGTCGGATAAGCAGCGTCAGTGTATGCCATGCCTCAAGCACTTAGCTACGCTCGACTCCCCTTTTCCCCTTCAATCGGACCATTGTTCCACGCTGACAGCTCGAGACTAGAATGGCCGCATATTTTTTACAGCTCAAGTGTCGTGCTTGATGTAATGGAAACTGAAAATGTGTGTGACTGTTTCAGATTTGTGTCTACGAAATCAAAACTAATTGGTGCAGTAGAAGTCAGCGCACTGTGGTGAAACGTGTGAAACTGCCGATTTTAAAAGGTTACAACAGTTGACAGATGGGATTTATGCACACATCATAATTTTTGTTTTCATTGCTGACTTCACCACATCTGTTTGGTTGGTGCTGACTCTAAATACCCAGTGAAGCATGTAATGGAATTACTCAGACAATATCAACTCTGGTCTGAAGGCTGCCGAACAGACTGGGCATGTGCTGCCCCCTGGTGGTCAAGAGTTGTCCTCCATTACAGTACAATCGCATACAATGTGAACACCAGTGATGGAAGAAGTTTTCAGGTCCCTTACTTAAGTAGCAACACCACACTGTGAATGAAGTCTTGTTTCTTTAACCAGACAAAAAAAAAACATTGTCAATGTTTACTTACACTTATTTAGGCATTCATTTATATTATATAGATAGATAGTTGTTTGTTGCACAATCAGCACGTCTCATGAAAAAAGATACAACAACAAAAAAATACACAACAACAAATACGGTAGATATACAGTATGGTCATATCTACATAAACATAACACACATCTATCTATACGTAGTATTTTAAAGGGACAGAACTTCTGCCAAAGCAGCGTTTCTTCTATGTTATAATAATAATAATAATAATAATAAATAATAATAATTTGTTATGCAGAAATTGGTCTGTGGCCATTTATACGTCTAATGAAAAAGAAATGTATTATTGACGAAATGTCTGTTTTCTTTATGATCTATCTCCATAATGTATATTTAGTTTAATTGATGCTCTATTTACATCTCTAACCACAAACCACAGAAATAGACTAAAGAATAAAATGCAGTTTTAATGCAGTTCTAGCTGCATGTGTGACTTTTCTATTAGCCATTACATGGTTTGTTTTAACTGTGAAATTGTTACTTTTGTCAGCTTCATAAGAATGTTTTTGTTTTCTATTTTCAGAGGGAGGAGGCTGATGCCAAAGCGCGCGAGGAGGCCGAGCGTCAGCGCCTCGAGAGGGAGAAACACTTCCAGAAAGAAGAGCAGGAGCGGCTGGAGAGGAAAAAGGTGAGAAGAAACAGAGCAGAAGAACTTCACAGTCAAGTTCACACTCGAGTTCAACCCAGTACTTCCTCCATTTAAAGAAACATCTAACTAAGCAATCTCTCTGTTTGATCTGCACAGCGCCTCGAGGAGATCATGAAGAGGACTCGGAAAAGTGACGCAGGAGAAAAGGTTAGTGTGATTCCTTTTTAAACAGAGGAAACTAAACGTCCTCTTGACTTTTTATAACAGATGTCTTTTTGTTCTTTATCATCACAGAAGGATGTTAAAGCTTCTCCACAGGTCAACGGCAAGCACACAGAGCTCAGTAAGGGTGAGTGTCACAGTTTCTATGTCATATATACGACATACTGAAATAAACTAATAATATACAAACTCATTATTGTTATTATTTCTGCAGCAGCTGGAAACCTGCAGAGTCCCGGTGCAGCAGTCGTCAGCCCATCAACTGTGTCCGGTACTGTTGTAAACGGCGTCCAGCCCGCCGCTCACCAGAACGGCGTCTCGGCCAACGGAGAGGCGGCTGACTTTGAGGAGATCATCCAGTTGAACAAGAGCGGTAACCCGACGCAGACTCAGAGCGGCCTGGTCAGCGAGCCGATCCTGGCATTCGAGGGCGGAGAGCCCTTCCTGATGAAAACAGGCCCCATGAAGCCTCAGCATGTCGCAGGTACAGTGAAGAGACACCAGATGAGACTATGATCATACAGCAGAGAATTGTAAACAGTGTATTGGGCTCAGTTTATGCTTAATGACTTTTTGGACATAAAGGACGATACGTGTTTTAAGTTTCTCTGGAATCAATTAATCATGAGGTCAATAAAACCCTCTTACCATCCAATCTTAAAGTTCAATCCTACTTCAGTGTTCAGATGTTGTTTCCCTAAATTAATTCAATTCCTTAAAATAAAGAAATCTCTTTTTATAATAATAATATCATCATTTTTCTTCCCACATGGTTTCATTTGAATGAGTTTTACAGGCCTAAACAGAAAAAAAGGTATTCAGTATTTCACAAGAAAATGCAAAAATAAAAATGCAGAAATTAGAGAAAAGTCTACAAAAATGATGGTATCAATTTAACCATCTTGTGACCCCTCATATTTATATTAGGGACCACTTTGAGGGTCCTGACCCCAAAGTTGGGAATCACTGTCATAATAAGTCAAACATGTAACCCTTTCAACTAAATGTGTATTTTCTTTATAGTCTAAAAGAAGACTGTTTAGAAGAATGTTATTGGCATAATAGACCAAAATCTCAAAATTGACTAGTGCATGAAAAAACAATGTTTTGACGTGCCGTATCTGGCCTTAAACTTTTCATCATTACCTCCCCTCTGTTGTTCTTTCCCTGCAGAGGTCCTGTAAGTCCTCACACATCTCCATGGAGACACGCCTTATGTCTCTGCTTGAGCTATGAGATTCATGCCACACCACAGCGGCTTCTAAAAAATCGTGTGCCAAACAGACTATGAACTGCGCTGAATTCACGTTTCACGGTATCTGCCACAAGAGGACAAAGAGGAGCTTCTCATCTGAAATATAAAAACGTGCAACATCAAGTATTCTCTGTCTTCACCGCGTGTTCTGGTGCAGCATCTGTCAAATTTTATTGAAATGTCACATGCAGATTTTACGGTGCACCTTAAAGATGACTGACTGTGTAACGAATTTTAGAAAATACTATTTTAGAAAATACAATATAAGACCCTGGAAATACATAATATTTGACAATGGTTGTTATTATTACCGTTGTTACGATATTGTTATTGTTATCTTAAGTTGAACAGTGTGTGTTTGTGTGTTTGTTTGTGTGTATGTGTGTTTTTTTTGTTTTGTTATTTTTGTCTTGAATTACTGAGTTATTTAACATGGGGAGCATTGTAAGGACCGGCCACAGACAGTGTATGTAAATGTATAATGAGCCCGGCTGCCTAGGCCTCCTGTTACAGGGGATCTGTGAAATAAAGCTTTACGAAAGGGACTCCTTGTCTGTCTATCTGCATTTATGTTTTTATTATTAGAAAACATTAGATTTCCACTCTACCGGCAGAGATCTGGAAGCAAATAATGCTGTAAATTAATGTTAGAATACAGATTTTTTTTGTCAGATTTTGAAATAAAGCTGCACAATTAAAGTATATTAACATACTGCATGAACGTTGTTGCATCACAAGGAAATGAGACAGTGGTACATTTTACAAGTACAATTTTGAGGTACATGAGGGAAATACTTTTTATTCCACTAGGTTTATTTGACAGCTTTAGTTTCTAGTGGTGGCTAGTTAATATTTTACATAAAACACGCATGATTAACATAAATCACAACATAGTTAAAGATTAAACCGGTGTTTCCCAACATTCTTGGCTTGGTCTGTTTGTGGCTTGTCACATTTGAGATGTCTATGAGTTGTTAACAGTTTCACCAAATATATTTTTACCGTCTAAACTTTACATTAAGAGGCCCAGAGAGGTAAGCGTATCCAATATTGCCCAAAAAGCAAAGATTGGAGAAAAATCCCTAACAGGTTTACCAAGTTTGTAGCCAAACTTTGTTTTTCTTTCTGAACCTGTTAATCATCTCGTGACCTGTCAGATTTAAGTTGTGACCCATCGGAGGGGCCTGACCCCCAGTTTGGAAAGCACTGGACTTTACTATCTGACTGTATGTAAAGTAGTTGGAAATAGCAGTTACAGCAGTAAAATGCTGCTTACATCATGATTGCATTCATAAATCCGTATTAACAATCGATTATGTGATATACAGTAGTATGCCAACGTGTAATGTTTCTGCAGAACGAGTACTTTTACTTTTGATACTTATGTTACATTTTGTTACATTTTGTTACATTTTGTTTATGATACTTTTATACTTTTAGTAAGATTTGAAATGCAGGACTTTTACTTGTAATAGAGTATTTGTACATTGTTGTATCAGTACTTTTACTTCAGTAAAGGATCTGAATACTCATTTTAAAAATCTAACTAGTTTTTAAAGTAGATTCTTTTACACAATAATCTTATTCTGGCTGGGAATTTATTTTGCAGTTTTATTGTACTGCAGTTGCAAATTAAATGTAACTTTCTTGCTAGTTAAATTTAGCCTGCAAGCCAGAGTAGTTCATAAAGTCATATAGTGCATGTTTATGTCTGTTTATTTATCTTCTCTCAGTCTCAGGTATCATCTTGTTTGACTTTAAGGAAAAACAAACAAGAGACTGAACATATCTCTGAGTGCAGGTCCAGAGCTCACGGTCCTTTAGCTGTATTACAGAGTAACATGTTCAGAGAGACCAGAAGGTGGCAGCACAATTAACCAATGATGATCATGATTGCACTACAATTTTGCATAAATTTCTGCATCTGTAAACACTACTACCAGATATTTTTGCAACCATTGTGGCGCATTATGAGTGGTTATGATGGTGGAATATTTACAATATATGTATTTACAAATGTTGTTTTTTATTTATGTATTATCTTCAGAGAATTTATATTGCACTTTCATAAAATCATGGGAATTATAAGACAGATTTTAAAAAAGAATGATAAACCAAGCAGCTGACTTGTATCACAAGTAAAGATCAAGCTTCAAAAACACTGGATCCTATATTTCTCAAAACACATTTACATCTCTTCCTTAAACATGCCTCTCTATAGATTTGACAAAACTCAGAAGACTTTATACAACTGTTTTCATAGGATGGTAATCTAATTATAAAAAACCCTATAATGCAATAGAAAGCTCTTAAACAAAAGAGTGTCTTGATTTCAATTCTGGATTTGAAAACAACTAAATTTTATTTTGCCTTAATTTGACAGTCAACAGTTCAGAGAGACATTAAACACATTCAAGTGTCTCTGGGAAAATGGGATTTTATGTATGAAAGAATAAAAAAATTAAAAAAAAGTTAGATTTTAACACGGTGCTTCTGTTTTCAGTTACAGTGTTTGTTTGGCTGTGGCTTTATGCCACACGGAGCAGAGAACTGACCCCAGGCAGCTCTGAGGTGAAGTCCAGCCAAAGGATCAAAGGTGTGTGCATGAGATTTGCTGTCCACTTGCTATAATGCACTCTAGCAATCAAATATTAGAAGCCTTGTGGTCGCTCTAGTTTTCCCTTCAGCTCCAGGTGACGTAGTCCTCAGACAGGACTCTCATTGCTGCAGCGGCCAGTCAGTTTGGGTCACAGTGCATCTGCCACAGGGTCGCTAGCATATCAAATGTCTTACAAAATACACTGAAGCTTGTTTCAGTGTGACCACGCTGCCATTTGGCACAGAGATGTGATTCTGGACAGAAACCCGAAGGGGAGGGCATGTCTGTATCTGTTTGCTTTGGTTTGGATGGTGACTTTGTAATTTGTAATTAGCTTACTTTGCAGCGCTCCATACAAACAGTCCACGCTGTGAATATTCTATTATCTTTACATTGTTTTCAGTGGATGTTTACATGGTAACGTTACTCCAGTTTCACCTGCATTAGACAGGTGCAATGCCGAGACAGGCGCAATGCAGCAGTATTTTTAACTCATTGATGCCGATGTCTGCCGGTCGGTCTACCATTTTGGCCCAGACTGAGTATCTCAACAACTATTGGATTGATTTTCATACAATTTAGTACACACATTTATGTTTTCCAGAGGATGAATCCTACTGTCTTTGGTGATCTTCTGACTTTTTATCTTGCCGCCATGGGGTTCACATTTTTGTTTTCTAGTGGTCTTAAGAACTATTGGATGTATTGCCTTGAAACTTGGTGCAGAGATTCATGGTTCCCAGAGGATCAATCCTACAGACTTTATTTTATCCTCTGGCCTTTCCTCTAGCTCCACCAGCAGGTCAAACTTTTCACTTATCTACTAACATTTCTCAAAATCTTGGACAGACATTCATGGTTCCCAGCTCCTGTATCATAATCACAAGTAATGTATCATAAGTAATCATGAGGCTAACTTAACTTGTTTATGACCAAATACCTGCAAAACGAATGATATTCCCATCAGCTTCAGCTGTACTTTGTGCTTTGTTCTAATTAGCAAACATTAGCATGCTGGCATCAGACAAATACAGTATGAATAGAACCCGTTCTGTCTGAGTAAGGTCATCCAAATAGAGAATGATGTTATCTTATTGCAAATGTTTTTCCTCTTCATGTTCCTGGACGGTTAGGTTTTTGCATAACCACTTTATAACTGTGTTATGAATGACACTTCATTTGATTTGACGCATCATGGTTTGTATATGTTTGAATATGTGAACAATGTGAAGTCATACATACCTTTTACCTTATTTCAGGATGCTATCTCTTGTCCCACATTGACTCTGTTGCTTTATGGCCCAATCAGTGTGGAAGCAGAGATATCAAGCTGACTGAGGAGCTTCAGTGTTTCTGTGAATGGGCCAAGGCGGAGCATTATCGAGCTATACTGGCTGCTTAAATTTACACTGGACTTCAGCCAAAAGCAACAGGATACACGTTTAAAAGCATGTCATGTAGCTGAGTGATCCAACCTGCCCATCCTTCACAAGACAAATGAAATGAGATCATTGTTGTGTATGAATGGTGTTGAACCTTTAATACAAAGTCCACATTTTACATTTTCCCTGAAGAATCACCAGCAGACCCTGCAGACATCTTAATGTGTGAAAGCAAACACATTCTGTAACTCACAGACCATCACTTCAAACAACATCATTGAAAACGCTTCCAGAAAGTGAACTATTTATAATTGAGATGTGATTTCACCAAGTGGTTGTCAGACAGTTGGGGGACAGCAATCACCGAGGTTTCTTCTTCACACGTTTCTATAAACGAGGAAGCAAAAAGACGTCTCACTCTTCTCTGTTCACGGCACTTTCACTCTCCCCTGCAAGGTGAGCCTTTTCTTTTCTCTCTCTCATGTTCACATGTTTTGTGCAGCTATGTGTTGTTTTTTTTAATCACTGCTGAGTTAGTACACATTGTAATTGTAATTTGAGTTGTAGGTTTCAATGTCTTACTCTCTTTTCTTTATTGAATTAAATGAAGCACAATCTTCCTGAGAACAAAACGCCAGAGGGAGAGTACACAGGAAAGAAGGAACAGAAATAAAAAAGTTACAATGAGAGGAAGAATTAAATAAATTAATAAAAATAAATATAGACATTGCTAGCAATCAGTGGTGTAATGTAACTACGTCCATTTACTCAAGTACTGTACTTAAGTACAGTTTTGAGGTACTTGAACTTTACTTGATTATTTCCATTTTATGCTACTTTACACTTATACTCCACTGCATTTATTTCACACATACTAGTTACTTTTTACATATAAAAACATATAATATGCTTGTATGATATAATATGCAGCACTCTATTACTAATCTATGCAGTAGTATACCAAGTATCTAAAACTGGCTCTACTACAACATTAAAATGCTCTTGATTCATTAGTGACGAAAACAGAATATTATAATATAACACTGTGAACATTCTGCATGAAGTACTTTTATTTTTGATACTTCTGATACTTTTTTGCTGATTAAACTTCTGTATTTCTATGTAACATTTTGAATTCAGGACTTGTAATGGAGTATTTTTACACTTTGCTATTTCTACTTTTACTTAAGTAAAGGATCTGAGTACTTTTTCCATCACTGAAAGCCATAGACTTATTTACGGTCTTTACAGCTTTTTTATTATTAGTTATAAGATTTAGTGGTCTCTAAGTAAGTTCATTGTGTTTTACTTTTGATACAATTTTTCTTCAATAAGCGGAAGTTCTACTTGTACTTCAGAGACATAAAAAATAAAATAAAATAAACATTAAGGTTCTTTTAATGAGAAAACATTTGAAATAAAATAGAAAGATCTTACCACTAAATAAAAGATAAGGAGGTCTTGGAGCCAAAGGGGCATAAGTGCCATGCTGGGCAAATATAAGTATTATATATCAACTGAAAGCTATCAGTGAGATCGTTTCAGTGCCAAAAGGGCGTAAGTGAGCTTCAGGTAATGCTCAGCAACTTTCACCAAGGCTTTAAACATTCTAGGCTACAAGGAAAATCAACAGATGTTCTGTTGAACTTTTAAAAGCCTCTATAAACACATAAACTAATTAGTATAACTGCATGTAGTCAACCTTTTATTAATACATTTACTTACATGCATTAGTCTATTGGGAAAATGTTTGTGCCAAAAAGCTGTATCTCGCTCTTTTGCCATTTTTAAAATGTTCATAATTGAATACATATTTTTCAATTGAAACTGTAGCAATATTATTTTTATAATGATGCTCACTCTGATAACCCTAAAAAGATCAAATATCGTGTTCAGTACTTGGCAACAGCAGATGATTCAATTTTGGCAAAAAATAGTTTTGGCTCTCTTGTAAAATCTGACATGATGCATTACATTAAAGGCCAAGCCCTAGATATTTTATGTTTTGTGTTTCTAAGATGCACGCTATAATTTTTATTCTTGCTTGTTTGCTCTATTTTGAATGATGACAAATGCTCCACAAGTTTCATGTTGCAGCTATAATCCCTTTAATCTTACTGACTTTTACTTCACTTTCATCTCATGACCTCACTGGTCAGAGTTGTCCTCTGCCCCTTGGAATTCAAACCTCCAGTTAGACCATAAACAGTTTGTAATGGTGAGTGACAGACAAGGAGCCACGTCTGGTCTCACATTGTGGCCAAAGGAGAGATTTGTCGGGAGTTAATTTTAACTTTGGCACGTCCAAGTGTCCAACACCTGTGCTGCAAAGGGAAATGACAGTGAATAGAAACTGTTTGCATATCTTTGTAGAAGGTCAACGAGGAGTGACTTGATCACGGCGTGCCATGAGGAGTTGTGAAAATTCAAACCAGGACTATTATGCAGCTGTGGACTAGATGGACTAGAGTCTAGACTTGATATTGTGCAGAATGAAGGACAGACAGCTGGGTTTAAGGCTCAGCTGCACATCCTCTCAGTGCTTGAACTGAGATGACAGCCTTCAGGGGCATCAGGATGATTTGGAATGATGAGCTTTGTTCTGCGATCTTTGCAATATCAAAATGCACAAAATGACTTTCTTTCTTTGGGGATGAAGTTAATGATCACGTGACGTAATTTACCCTTTGCAGAAGCATAGAGTACAAGCACACACACAAAGACCAACAAGGAAGATTGAATACAAAATAAGACAAACATTGTGTCATGATATTGACACTCAACACTGCAGTCACCAATACCCAGTACTTGTACTTATTAAATGAATCTGTATTGTCATTGCACCGAGTAAGTTACTGAGACAATGAAATGTAGATGAGTGCATATGTATTGAATAAACTAAAATACAGTGTATAAGTAATGTCAATAATGAAACAGTGTATACATAAAAATATTGTTTATCACACCTGACTGAATGGTGATGCACAATAGAGATTAAAAGTGGGACCAAAACAATGATGTAAATATTGTGTATTAAAAAGGAAATTGAGACAACACTCCAATCTAGTTGTTGAGGATTGATTTCCTCGTCACTATGTGGGATTATAAATTCCCTGAGGTGAACAGATGGTACACAACACAACAAGAAGTGATTCAGTTCTACTAAACTTTACTAAATGTCTTGTTTTTTATATTTTGGTGAAAAACTTGACACAGATTCCTTCGCTTTTAGAAGACACTGACATTCATCCCATAGAAAGAAATAATTAATATCCTTACAAGTCAGCAGATTCTTACAACACGAATATGAAATAAGTCTTTGTGATAGATCTGTAATTCATTTACTACTTACTCTCACAACTCCAATAGAAAACATGTCAGTGAAATGAGACAGAACACAACTTCAGTAACTAAGTGTATTTGTGTTTGACCAAAGCCAGGTGGGCCCTGAGTGGTGTTCAGGATGGAATCTGCCTCTGTCATAGGAGGTGTTATGTGGCTTTTAGTCTGATAAAAATAGTGCACAGCACTACAAACAGCACAGACCCTGCAGACACCAACGTCAAGCTAAAAGACAACTGTGTGTGTGTGAGGGGGAGCACCACAGACGAACAAAAAAAAGACATACATTTCTAAAGCTGTGAGATGCTAGAGGATTGTAAATTGTTAATAGTGAATGGTCAGTGTGTGAGGATCCTGACAATTATTATCATTTAATTAAATGCATTCATTTACAGGGAGTGATCACATTAAGAACACATTTATGTGTGTCACTGATGTTCTAAAACAGTTTTTTTCTATGAAGAGACATAAAGAATGCCCTAATCAAATACATAAAGAATGCCTTTTTACCATACGTAAAAATGTAGATGTATTAAGCCTATTAAGGCTTATAATGCACAATTATTTTTAAGATTGGTGAGGGAAACTTAGATGCAAGTCTTGGAAAACCAAAATCATTTAGTTACATAAGTGCAGCAGGATTTCTTTTAAATTTTCTGACCAGGAACCAAATCTGAGATATTAGCTGGCAATTTGTTTGGTAATATGAGAATATTTGTGCCACTAATACACAATACAAACTGACATGATAGGGGCCTTAGTAGGTCACGCTGTATATTACCGGATCTTGTAGACAGACATCCAGTAATAAATAAAGATATATCAGTCTCTATCTGAAACAGGACAGTTGTTGGAAGCGCAAATAATGGGACTGAGACATTCCTACTTTCCAACGAGATAGACTTTGCTGTTAACAGTCACTTTAAACAGAAGGTCTGGTTAAAGGACCCCTTTGCTTTAATGCCGTATTGACACATCAACATTTTTTTTATCATCAATATTTCAGCTATAATGCATATATTGGTGCATATTCCCAGTGGTGGAATGTAACTAAGTAGGCTACATTCACTCAAATACTGTACTTGAGTACAATTTTGAGGTACTTGTACTTTGCTTGAGTATTTCCATTCTATGCTACTTTACTTCTACTCCTCTACATTTCAGAGGCAAATTGTTGTACTTTTTACTCCGCTACATTTATTTGACAGATTTAGATACTTTGCAGATTTAGTTTAATAATACTAAATATGAATCAACTAATCAATTATAATGTATTTTTATCAATTAGGCTACCCAGCAGTATGTTAAGCAATAAAAACCTTTATCTTTCTTTAACAGTCTATGCATTTTACCAGCATTTTACCATAGACCTATGCCTATTACACCCCTATGATTACACCCTGTCACTGCACGAGTGACACACCCTCATAGGAAAGTTTCTCCTCCCGGACACTTTACGGCACACAAAGTCTCGCGTGATTTGAGCGTGCCGAAGATAGCATCGTGAGCTAGCTAACTGTGTGTGTCGATCGTTAGTTACCGTAATATCTTAATGCCAAAAACACGCATTTTAGCAATTGACAAACGCATATAAGCATCCCCGGATATATCTTATGGCGACGGACACGGCAGACCGAGCGCCTGGCCTATTCTAAAGGCGCAGTGCGTCTGTTTTAGTGGCCTAGTTGTAACGGTGCCGCTGCTAACAAGCTAGCTAGCTAGGTTGCTAACATCCGTTTACACTCGTACAGTAAAACCAGGAAGGAGGGACCAGACAAGCAGTTTGGCCTCAACGGTTACTCTACTTCTGAAAACATTTATTCATAAACACGAGCTTCGTCCAGTCTTGTGAAAACGGGAAAAGGTAAATGTAATTTCATTTTGTAGCTAAGCTGATCAGTCAGTAAGTAGTACTCAGTAACTGCGTTGTTAATGGTAACGTTAAGCATGTTGTTAACGTGGGTGCTTTCAGTATCGATTGAGAATGAGGAGATTCAGGTCAGTTGAATTGGACTTTAGTATCGACTACGGTGTTGTGTGTCCCCGCAGCTGCACGCTAAGCACAGCTGACTTCATATTTCTTTAGTCTTTTGTTTGTAGTTCGTTATATCAGTTTATTTGCTGTTGAGGTGTTGGTACTTTTTCCTCTGCGGTAACGTTACACAGGTAACGTTAAGGTTAATCTTATATATCTCTTTGCACAAAGCCTTACATAGTGATTATTAACACAGTTCACTAGCTAAATATACAACCAAAATGACCATTAAACCCAGTGGCTTGTGTTGGTGACATGTAAGTTATGCTCAGTGGTGGAAGAAATATTCAGATCAAGATATTTTACTAGTAAAAAAAAAACTCGGTTGTTGCAGCAGTACAACAGAAACACCATACATAAATACTGGTAAGTATAGAAAAGAAGGTAACAAAAATTAATAAGAGGTACATGAACTAAAAGCGAATGTGTATATATGTATGAAGAAAAAAAAACTAAACTATACAGAGCATTTGGAAACAGATAACGTGATGAAGTGACAGTGGTTAGATTAATAGAGCAGAGTCTTAATATAATATTGCAAGTAAAATATAACGTTACTACCAAAATACTCATTATGCTGAATGGCCCATTTCAGAGTCAAATACATTTTAATATTGGATTATAATTATTGATGCATTAATGTGTACATAACTTAAATGATGCTGCTGGTAAATGTGGAGCTATTTTTTATATGCTGGGTAGCTTAATCCATAATAATATTATTATTAGAGTTGCATTGATTAATTGTTTAATCGATTAGTTGTCAACTCTTAAATTAATCGCAAACTATTTTGATAATCGATTAGCCGGTTTGAGTAATTTTTTACGACAAAAGTACAACGCAAAAAAGTTGGGACAGTATGGAAAACACAAATAAAAAAAGAAAGTAGTGATTTCTAAATGTACTTTGACTTGTATTTCATTGCAGACAATACAACACCACATAATTTAATGTGTTCCTCATGATTTTTATTGTTTCTTTTTCAAAAAAACAAAATTCCTATTTTGGTTCTTGCAGCACATTTAAAAAAAAGTTGGAACAGTAAAGCATTTACCACTTTGTGATGTTGCCATTCCTTTTCACAACACTTAAAAGACGTTTAGGGACTGAAGACACCAAGTGATGAAGTGTTCCAGGTGTAATTTTGTCCCATTCTTGCTGCAAACAAGTCTTAAGGTGGGCAACAGTACAGGGTCTTCGTTGTCGCGTTTTGCGCTTCAAAATGCGCCACACATTCTCTATTGGAGACAGGTCGGGACTGCAGGCAGGCCAGTCAAGTACCCGGATCCTCTTCCTCCGCAGCCAGGACTTTGTAATGTGTGCAGAATGTGGTTTTGCATTATCTTGTTGAAATATGCATGGGTGTCCCTGGAAAAGATGTCTTATTGAGGGCAGCATATTGTGCTCCAAAATCTCTATGTACTTTCAGCATTAATGGTGCTATCACAGAAGTGCAAGTTACCATTACCAAGGGCACTGACACAACCCCATACCATGACAGACCCTGGCTTTTGGACTTGTTGCTGGTAACAGTCTGGATGATCTTTGGTCCGGAGCACACAGCGTCCATTTCTCCCAAAAAATACCTGAAATACTGATTCATCTGACCACAGTACACGTTTCCACTGTGTGATGGTCCATCCCAGATGCCTCCGAGCCCAGAGAAGTCGACGGAGCTTCTGGACACTGTTAACATAGGGCTTCCTTTTGGCACAGTACAGTTTTAACTGGCATTTGTGGCTGTAACTACGTATTGTGGTACTTGACAAATGTTTGCCAAAGTAGTCCTGATAGTAGTAGTAGTCCATCATAATTACAATAAAACTCATAATGTTGACTTTTCATTTGAAATAATAAGCATGGATGTACTTTTGTGATGAGAGAGAGCAGGTTTTACCACTGGGACTAACGTTGTTGAGATACCTAACAAACGGGGACATTTAAATGGCATGGTACTTTAATTATGTGTATTGAAAGTTTGAGGTTCAGCAGAAGAGCAATGAAGGCCTTCGGTGGTCAATAAAACACTGAAGTATACTGCTTTAGATTTGGACAGATGGGAAACGGGGAAACCCTGCATGAACACGTAGCAACCAATGGCAATAGCAACTGTTGTCCGCTTAAACATGAAAGAGAACCAGCATTATTTTTCAACATTTGGTGAAAAAACACTTATGTGTTTGCATTGGCTTCTCAAAGGGAATCTTGAATACGATGCAAACTCTTCAGACACTAGTTTAACCTATGGAATAGCAGAGTGATGTCATAAGTACCAGAGACGTTGCCTTATCAAAATTAAGAAGTCTCTGTAGTAGTTTCTCCTTGCCCCACTGCATCAAAGCAGCACTACCTGCTCCAGGGCTGCTGCTTTCTAAGAGACTCTTAAAGCCTTTTTACGGTTGTGTGGAGGCTCCACGCAGAGCTTTTGCCGTAGCCTACATAAGTGGCCTGATGTTTATACTTGTGCGCTGGTGTGTGTGGGGAGTGTGTTTTACAGCGAGGAGGAAATGAGAGAGTGGCGGAGATTAGCTCTGGAGCGAGTACCGACTCTAGAGTCATAGTGAGAGAAACAAAGTGTCCGGCGTAGACATGGAATACAGTTGTCTTGATGATTTTTTAAAACTTTATAACAATATCTTGATTCTTTTTATTAGCAAAATGTACACTGTACAATTATGTATGTATGTATGTATATGTATGTATGTGTATATATATATATATATATATATATATATATATATATATATATATATATATATATATATATATATATATAGAGAGAGAGAGAGAGAGAGAGAGATATAGATAGATTGTTTGAATTAAATGTAATGTTTTCTTTTGAAGAGCATAATTGTTTTACATAACCTTTGGTATCTGATTCATTCCCCTTGTGAACATTGAGTAAAAGCATTAAGAATTGTTTTCTTGTTATGTTTTTAAGGAAAAGAATATTAATACTGGCCTAAGTGCAAAGATGTCAAAGGCTCCAGATTCTCCAGCTCGGTCCCGCTCCAGGTCCAAATCCAGATCTTACTCCAGATCTCACTCTAGGAGCCGCTCCCGCTCAAGATCCAGAAAACGTCGCTATAGGTAAATCCAGTTTTCTGTTTTTGACATTAACCTACATCATTACCTCTTTTTGTTGTGTATGTGGTGAATACATTTCATTTCCATTTATTTATTTAAAAGGACAACTTCCGGCCCAGCTGAGCAGCTGTTTTCAGCCCCAGTTGAACCGCGACAGGCAGTTTTAAATTAGTTTATCATTCAAGTAACTTGCTCTTTGCTTGATCTGTTCTTTGAACTCCTAATCTAGCCTACTCTGATTTTGGGTTGAACATAGGCCATGTCAGTTATAAAA
The DNA here is from genome assembly GCA_023631565.1 of Gymnocephalus cernua. NCBI lineage: Eukaryota > Metazoa > Chordata > Actinopteri > Perciformes > Percidae > Gymnocephalus > Gymnocephalus cernua. The sequence goes on along the minus strand of CM042438.1, from coordinate 9,508,690 downwards.
CAGTTTTCTAATGGAAAAACATCCAGCGTATAAATTATTAATGAATAATCGATTGTTAAGGCGACCGACTATCCCTTGGTGTGGAGTAATAAAGATGTGAGACCTCTGTAGCCCACTCCTCATCTATGCTTGAGGCCAGAGGCTTGAGGCTACAATAGCCGCTACTAGCATACAACAGCCGTATCGCCGATTCATCTGTTGAATGTTAAATTGCATTGTGGGTAGTCTGGCTTACCAAACTTACAGTGCTGGGATGTCAGGCTTTGTCCCTTCCCCTATCTCCGCTATCTATTTTTGCAAGGGTACCATCGCTGCATCCAGAGCTTAGCCCGGCCCAAGACGATTGTGAGTGGTTTAAAGATATGCTAACAAGTCAGAGCGTTTTTTTTACCCTATCCCAGAATGTTAAGCGGTGTAGCCAGCACCTACTCCAGCGCTGACACAGCGCTGTGGAGATAGTTCTGGCAATGCAAGACTACATTGTGAGTAATGAAGGCAACTTGTTTTGACAAGGAAGAGCAACACATGGCATAAAAAGATGATATCTTTAGTTCTGTTACATCGATTTTAATACTTGAAGTTACTTCCTTATCAGGCACCATTCGGGCACTCATTCTAGGTATTCTCTCAATTTGCATACATATTTTTCCTGTGTGGGAGTAAGGCTGACAAAACCTCGAGCTATATGCATCAGCTCACCTTCTTTCTTGTTAAGGCGCTGACACACCAACCTGATTATCGGCCGTCGGACAGTCTGGCGAAGTCGGTGACTCGAGTCTGTTTGGTGTGTTCTGTGCTGTCAGTTGGAGGAGCCGTCGGCTTTAATTTGGGCCAATTTGACTTGTTGAATCGGCCAGTGGGCAGTCGGACTCAATGACCGACCTGATTGGTGGAGTGCTAACCCGGAAATGACGAGCGGGATGAGCATGACGAACGCCTCTCAAAATCTGAATTGTCTATCTGAAATGAAGACGGATTCAGCAACTGCGTGGCCTATTTCTCGCTTAAAATGTTTTCAGAAACACGTTTCAGTGAACTATTTTCGTGAAGTACGAGATCGTATTCCGAACGAGCCGCCATTATGGCGGCTGGAGAAGCCAGACCCACGTAACGCTTTCGTCATTTCCAGTTTTCATTTTTTGGGCGACAATACAGATTAGCGCTGATATGGAGACGTATTACGTCTCACGCACACGCAGAACGTACGCTCAAGTCAGCGTCGCTTCAGTGTTCCGAGGCACTTTTTGGACCTCGGGGAGCCGACTGATCAGTCCGACTGCCTTTTCTGCTGACAGTTGGCTTTCAGGTTGGTGTGTCAGAGCCTTTAGGAATCTCCAGTCATCTGTATTTGTGACGTGTTAAAGTTTTAAGATGTCAACCCTTATATCCAATATAATGTTTTTTTTTATTTAATGTTATAGTGTTTTCCTTAAAGGGATACTTCACCGCTGGAAAGCTGAATATATCTTTAAATTGGGTGTAGCAGAAATGGGAAAAAAAATTTTTAATTGGTGCCTTCTAGGCCGAGAAAAGCCAGAAAATGTGGATGAAAGACACCAAATCCCAGAATGCACTTCGCTGCTTTGAGTCCACTCCCAAGCCACGCCTACCGCTTGACAGACAGACAGTGAGGCATTCGACTCAACTCAATGCGTTTTATTGTTATTTCAACCATATACACAAAACAACGTTTCATCGTGGCTCAAGTGGTGTTACACATTTAAAATATATAAAAACTACATTATATAATAACGACATACGAAACAGGCTACATTTAGTGCACACACACATTATAGGCTCCGTAAAGTTCAGCTAAGCATACCAGCATTAGGCTTGGTGGGCTGTAAACACCGAGTATAAACACAGCCGTGAATTAGCGTGGGATGTCGAATGGTCGCCATGTAACAGTCACAAACTCCAGCGGTTAGCAGTTAGTTGGATACAAAGCACCACATTTCTGCACCAGTCCGTGTTAACACAGCTCACCTTCATACAGAGCTACAGAGATACTAGCTCGGATCGTCGGAGGGCTAGCAGGCCTGGTAGCTGGACAGTCCGGTTCACTGTTGTTCAGCCATGTTTCCCACGAAAGCAAAAAACACAGTCTCTGAACTCGCGTTGGGAGCATCGTTGAAGTTGGATGTAGTCCAGTTTGTTGTTTAATGAACGGACACTTGCAAGCAGGATTGATGGGACAGGTGGCCGGCTAGCGTTAGCTCGCTCTGGATGTGCCTTTTCCCCGGCTAGCGTTAGCTTCCCACCTAGCTGACGTGGATGTCCCCTGTCCGGCTCGGGGCATCGAGCGAGACTGCTGGTCTCCGTGGCAGGCGAAGCTCTCGTAGTGGGCCGATTATTCCGTCTGTAATAACGTTCCCTGCATATTCTCCGATCTTTACCGATGTATCCCGGTGGTACACGTGCGGTAGTTTGAATGCACATAATTGTTGTAAAAGTTTGCTGCTGAGAAGATAGAGCAGAGCCCTGTTTAGCGAGGATTCAAGATGGCTGACATTTAGTTTTTTTCCGGCTGAGATCGGCTCGCTTCGGCTGATGGGCGGGTTTAAAACATGCGGAAGTAGGTCCTACTACTGGCTGTAGTCTTTTGCTCTGGCCAAAAAATCTTCCAATGACGCAAAAATCGTCATTTTACGTCATCGGAAGATTTTTTCCGGACCCCCCAATGCAGATATCTCCTGTCTCAGGGGGATATGAGGGAGGGACGCACGGTCATTCAGAAATACTACCGGGTTTCTACTGATACAAAGCTGAATGCTAAATCGGTGAAGTATCCCTTTAAGTGAGGGAGTGCTTCCCACGCTGGCTGCCTTGTTGTTGTCAGTCCATGTTTGTATTTGAAGCTCGGGAGTTAAAGCACTTTCACAGACAGTGAGTTGTTCTCTGTGTAGCATTGCTACACTGCATGTCAATGATTGTCAAAAGGAGTAGAGAGCGAGTACTCTTGGCCTTGTTGTATCTCCCTCCCCCTTCACTGCCTCCTCCCTCTATGGATTAGAGCAGGTTGTGTCCTGGGTGTATGTTTTGTCCAACACATAAATTAAAGCCACACAGACAGGCCTGCTTGTGGGAATATACTGTCTTTTGTTCAGGACTGCTCTGCTCTAATGAAAAGGTGCAAAGGGTAAGTATGTAGTTGGCATGTACTTGTAAACTTAATGTTTTTGTCTGTGGCTTTACAGGCCTTCAGGGCAGCTGCAGTGTTAACATTGTGTCAATTAAAGTCACATTTCTTATATCCCAGAATGTACATGCGACTCTACATTTCTCTAGTTTGGATGTCTTTTATTTGTAGTCTTTGATAAGTGAAGCTACAGTTTGCTGTTTTATTATTTGCAGGTATAGTGTCATGGTGATATGTTTGTCTGTCATCATGTCTTTTGTCTTCAAGTTGAAATCGCATTAAACTCGTTTGTACCGTTCTCACTTCAGAGGTAATTCTGCCTCTCGGAGTGAACGATGGATACAACTCTGTGCTCCGTGGAGATACTTCCCTGTCATCACTGAGCTTACATGGCCCCCTGCTGACACCTAATAATAGGCAGTAATAGGTCTCTGTCTCCCGTCAAGGCTACCCATGATATGATTTCGGGAACACCAGGGGCCATTGTGTACACATGATTTCAATCTCAAAGGTTACCACAGTAAAAGAGGTTTTGAGAAGTTGTCATAGACTCCATCTGCTGGTCAGATAACTGAATTATCAGTCTTATCTTAATTTTTTTAAAAACCTTTGTAAAAGTATAATATATTATAGTGTATAGGGCTGCGACTAACAACTATTTTCTATTAATCCTCCAATTACTTTCTGGATTATTTAAGTCATTGTTTTGCTATATAACCTGTAAGAAAATGGTGATAAAAAACCTCCATTGCGAGTTCTCGAAGCCGAAGCTGGCGTCTTACAAATTGCATAATTTGTTCAACAGCCAAAAAACGACAAACAGAGATGTTTAATTTACTATTAAAGAATTATAGAAAACCAGCAAATAATCCTATTTCAATAGTTGGAATGTGAAAAGTGGTTGCATGTGGGAGCATTCCAGTTGATGCTGTGGTGTGTTTTGGCCTGGTGTTCACAGACAGACTTGTCTGTTTCTGGTGTTCATTCAGTCTTCCGTCCTGGGTCGTTGCCGTTTCGCTTATATAGCGTTCCCTACAAGAGAAGGTTTTCTGGCTATACAGTCCTTTGCTTAAATTTCCAGACATGCGTGGCTCTTGACTTGCAAGGTTAAATAATTGTGTAAGGCCATAATACATGCTTTGTCCCCAATAACATCATTTTTCTTCTTTTGTCTTTTCTCTCTGTCATCCAGTTCCAGGTCTCGTTCCCGCTCTCGCTCTCACTCTCCGTCCTACAGAAACTATCCTACCAGGGACTATCAGAACAACAGAGGTGGGTTCAGAGGCTACAACCGAGGCTACCGGAGGCCCTTCCACTACCGTGGCAGAAACCGAGGCTATTACCAACGTGGCGGTCATTACCAGAACCGGGGAGGAGGCGGCGGCTATGGCTATAAGGCCAATTGGCAGGGTGGTGGTGGTGGTGGAGGCTGGCACGATCGCCACCATGACCAGGACCACCACTCACACAGCCCCAGGAGGGGGCGCTCACGCTCCCGCACACCCAGGAAGCGCTCAGGCAGCCGGAGCCGCTCCCACTACTCTGACCGCTCGTCTTCACGAGGATCTCGACGCTCCAGGCGCTCCAGCTACTCCTCGCGGTCCCGTTCCTCAACACCACGTCATCGCAGCAGCAAGGGCAAGCCTGGCGTCAAGGATGCTAAGGAAAAGTTAGAAAGTCCAGCGGAGAAATCGGGTCAGGCAGCCGACGGCAGTGCCATCGAGAAGGTATCTGGAGGTAAATGGATTGACTATGACACCAGCCCTCAACGAATCAGCCCAGAAATTAAAAAGGAGGATGCTCCCACTAGTCCTCCTGATGAAGGCAAAGGACCTGGGAGTGGCGGTCCTCTGTGGAAAACCATCGGCACCGTGTCCCCTCCATCAAAGAGCCCCACAAAGTCTGGACAAACGGCCTCCTTCAGCGGCTTTGGGTTCTTCTCAAAGGAAGACGCCAAATGTGGAGATAAGACTGTGATCTCTGCTGCCTTCAAAAAGTATGTTTATTATTTTATCCTTATGTGAAGTTTTCTAACAAATTATAAAATGTTATTTTTCTTTCTTAATGTTAAGATTTTTTCAAAGATCCCCCGGAGCAATACAGATTAAAATATATACATAAGACGCCGTATAATTATTGTAATGTGAGTCGTGATCTGTACTGTTTGCTTTACGGATGGGCTTTTTTTCTTATAAGTTTATCTGTTGTACAAGATCTGCCATTTTGTGAAGCAGGCAGTAGAGATTTAAAGTTATTGTTTTTATTTTTAAGTTTAAGAGTATTTTGACCGGGGAAAGTTACTAATGAGCCAGTATATTAACACTGAGAATAATGTCCCAAATATTTTTCCAAAGAAGACTCCACTGCCAGTGAAAAACTAAATTAGCCCGCCTGACTGTCAAAATGTAAATGTTCTCTCAACAGCTTTTCCTTACATAATAACCCCAAGTTAAAACTAATTTGCATTGTTGGTTTTTATGGTTTTAAGGGTTTTGGATACACTAGTGTAACACAATGAGAGTGAATACTCAAAACGTGCATAAGTACTATGTCAGTTTGGAGCAAGGATGTTGATAATCCAATAAATAACATTACGAATGCAGTTGTGGCGTTGCTGGTACTAAAGCTCAGTTTGGTTCTCTGTTTCAGGTTCTTGGCTGAGAACAAAAGCAGAAAGATGGCTGCTGAAAAGGAGAATGGTCGCGATAAAGAGGAGAGCAACACAGACGGAGATCTAGAGAAAGGGAACAAGTCTGAAGACCTTTTCAACATCTCGTCCACTTCTTTCAGCGACTCCAAGGAAGACAAGACCATGCCTTTCTTTGATGCTGGAGAAGAGGAGTTCCTGAAGTCTCACGGGCTGAAAGAGAGGGACATGGAGGAGGAGGAGGGTGAGGTCAAAACAACCCTCACAGCTCGGGACATTTTCGGGAAATGGGGGGATGAGCCAAGCTATTCAACGTCCTACTCGTCAGGTAAAGAGAAAACCCGGAGAGATGCTGAAGAGGCAGAGCCCGTAGATCACATGGAGGAGGAGTTGTACCGAAGCCGCAAGCACAGCTCCAAGAAGGAGGAGAAGTCCAAGAAGAAGGAGAAGAAGGAAAAGGAGAAGTCCAGAAGGAGTCCGTCCCCTCCTGCAACTTCCAGAGGGAAGGAGCGGCCGCTGTTTCCTGGAGCTTTCCCTCTTCGTGAGGAGTCACCTGTACGAAATCTGTCTGCGTCAAGGGACGACTTTGAGCTCAAAATTGGTTCTCTAGATGAAATGCCCAGGTATGTTTAGTAATACCTGATCATATACTTACCACTGCAATATTTCAGTATTGGCCCCGAAAAAAAGAAAAGATAAAAATATATATATTCAAATTTCCACTCTGTTTTTTTAATGCATAAATGAATAATGCACAAAAAAAAAACATGTCGTTGTAAAAGCATTTTGTATGTTCTAACTCCATTCAATAAGAATATCTGAATACGTGAATACGTGAAAAAAGAGAATATGATATAACCCTCTCGTCCTATATTTGGGCCAATATGTTAGATATTTTTACTTCTCATTGTTCAATGTTCTTCACCTCTTCTGTTCTCTCAGCTCTTCCCTGTCTAAAGAGCGCCTCCTGCCCCGAGAACTGCAGAAGCCCACTAAGAAAGATACAGAGTTTCGTTCCATTTTCCAGCACATTCAGTCAGCACAGCTCCGTCGCAGCCCCTCTGAGCTGTTTGCTCAGCACATAGTCTCAATCGTGCACTACATCAAAGGTAAAGTATCATAGGATTTGGTTTTGTCCAACCACTACAGACTAAAGATAACAAGACAACAGGAGTTTGGACAGTTGAGGAGGATCCACTTGACATTTCATTACTTGATTATATGTCAGTTATCACCACGGTGCTGCTGTTTCTGGAATAATAGTTTTCTATTTTTTATTTGCAGCTCAACACTTCCAATCCTCAGACATGAGTCTAAGTGAGCGGTTTGCCATGTACCAAAGAAAAGCTGCAGAGGTAGAAATGATGAAGCCAAGAAAGAGCCCAGAAATCCACAGGTATCTACAATGTCTAATCATCTGATCTTAAAGGGATACGCCACCGTTTGTTGAAATAGGGCTTATCACGGTCTCCTCTAGCTGTAGATAGGTGGGCCAATGCATTTTTTGTGCATGCATTGTTTTAGTCCGGTGCAACACCGGCAGCGCCGCCGCTAGTTAGCTTAGCGTGGTGAATGGAATCCTATGTTGCCGGTTAGCATGTTGTGAGTAAAAGTGAGCCAACAAAAGACAAAAAAACAACCTAATTACATGCACTGAGACAAAATGCGTTGGCCCACCTATCTACAGCTAGGGGAGACCGTGATTAGCCCTATTTCAACAAACGGTGACGTATCCCTTTTAAGGGATTTATTCAACAAAGCACTTCCATCTTTTTACAATCATTGCCTATTGACGGTGCTTTTTCCTCCTCTCTTAGGAGAATCGATGTTTCCCCAAGTGCCTTTAAGAGGCACTCTCAGCTGTTTGAGGATATGGAGGAAACAAGCTACAAGGTGACCCGCCATTTTGAAATTTGACGTATTTGGAAGAAGCAAATTTGAGACGATCTAAAGCAGCAGTGTTCAGCTTTGTGCTTTTCTTTCAAAGGATGCATATTTCTAAATCAAAAGAGCCCAATTGTGTTTTGTAAGTGCCAAGCAAGCCCCCAGCCTATGAGATATGGTTATTGATTGGGTATGTACGAACCCAAGCAAAGGCTATAAGGAAGTGAATTAAGATCCTGAGTCCAAGCCTCTCAAGGGATGCTTATCAGTGCCTTTACCTTGTAAGTATTTTTCTTAAAAAGCAAAAAATCAAGCTACAAAAAACTGTGAAATTCAATTTATTTTAATAAGCTACATGCATGCTGCTGGTTTCCACAAATACTTTGATATTATATTGTGAAAAGTAATTATTTAAGAATATTTTGTATTGTTTATTTGCTTTACTGCATAAATACCCATCATAATGTCGTGTGGGGTTTAAAGTAAGAATTGTCAGTATTCACATTTTGTCTTCACCACAAGAGGGAACACCTTACTTAATATATGTTGTGCATTTTTATTTGTAATGCAGTGATGTTTGTTTTCAACTTTTTGTAATTGTATTGTCACGTTTACCAAGTAATTTATTATGAATTTGTCCATTAGTATTACAAACAGCTGGTGTAGTGGCTAATTAACGCATATTTCTGCAGGATCCAAGTAAAAAGTTCAAAGGCGACGTGATGGACCTTCGCCTGGATATTGAAAGACGTAAGAGGTTTGGTGGGAAGGAGTACAAGCGTGAAGGAGGCAGGAGCCCCGGAGGCTCCCGAGGACCCAGCAGAGAGAGGTCCTCTGAGAAATCTGGGAAACACCACAAGAAATCCAAGTACGCTCAATTTGTTGTCTCAGTTTTTCCCTCAGGGAGGTTTCAGTCCTGTCATCAAACCAGCAACAAGGCAATAGGGACACAGCGTTTAGGGAAGTGGTTACTATTGTTACTATGGATATGTTGCCATGTTGGGAAAATTACAGCAGTGACGATTGCCCCTTCCTCCTCCTTTTTTCCCCACACATGTATGTCCACACATATTGAAAGATTACCAGTGACAAATAACATTGCGCTAACTTAAAAATGAAAGTGTTCTTGGTGTAAAGCTTTATGAATTTCCATGGGGCATTATCAACAGGTGCAGATGAAAATGCACACTTAGGGCGTTGTTTTTGTGAAGGAGGATTGTAAAGCTCATTTTTATGACACCTGCATTCAACTTTTATGTTTGTGCTCACAGGAAGGGTAAGAAGAAACGGGATCGCTCTCCATCCTCCTCTTCCTCCTCATCCTCTCCATCCCCTTGTCCTCCACCTTTCAGAGGTAAAGAGTTCATGGGAGGAGAGGGGATGGAGCAATCGGAGGAGGGCTACAGTCACTCACGTTATCCTCCACGGGACTACAGTGGGCCCGGAGACAGAGGCCCTCGAGATTATGAGGGCCACAACACAGAGAGAGGCCGAGGCCGTGGATTTGTAAGTTCCTGTCTGTGCTTTGTTTATCTCTTCAGCTGTATTAGTTTTTTTTCACTGAGGTACTGACATCTCATCTTTTTGCAATTCTTTGTCCTAATGGCATCACAGTAGACTACGCTTCTCTGCTCTGTTCCTTCCTCCTAATGCTAAGGAACATAATGTGGATGATGATGATAATGATGACACTATCATACATATTCCATGCACTACCTGATTTTTATTAAGGTAATGTAGCGTAAATCAGTGGAACTTCACCTCATCACTAAAAACAAATGCCTGATTTCCATCAGTATGGCTTTTTGTGTGATCTGTCGTTCTCATTGTCCCTGGGTCTATTTTTTTACTCTAACTTGGACCAAAAATATTAAATATTAAAGATTAAAAAAATTATTTTATCTTATTCTAGAAAATTGCGTTTGTCCCATGAATGCTAGTTTAAATCCATCTTGTTGTTTTGATTTCAGTTCCCCAGAGTCAGAGGGAGAGGGTGGAACAGGGGCAATTATCCAGGCAACAACAGCAATGGAAACCCTGCCAATATGAATCCTGCAGTGCGCCCTCCCGAGGAGGAGTGGGACCCTGAATACACTCCCAAGAGCAGGAAGTATTACCTGGTGAGCCTCTGGAGCTACTAATTGATTCAGTGGCACTCATAAGGCCCTAAAAACATAGACCTTTTTCACTGGAGACATTTTGACTTGTCCCAGTCGAAACATGTACACATTTTATTTACCTACTATGACAAGTGTCAAATGTCTGCTGTAAAAAAGCCTATCAAACTATTATGTTGAGCAATGTGATCACAAACAAACGTTCACATTTTGATTTATTTTTAGGCCAATTTCGCATAATTTTACAGCTGATAGGGTGGCAGGGAGCAAAGGGAGAGAGAGGGCAAGGGGCAAGTTTTTAAAGGTACATGAACCCAGTTCTTCTCATGTATCCCAAACAATTTGTCATTTCTGTTTCCTTGAAAGACCACCTGACCACCTGCCAATATATAAAGCTTTCATGAACTGTAGCTGAGGTCTAATTTCCACCGCTCTTTTAAAAAAACTTTTACTACAAAAAATCATGCTTAATGCGGAGAATGTGATTTGAGCTGCTGATTTTCTGAAGTTGGAACCAGCATGATTTTTCTATTAACCTATGTACTGTAACTTGAAAACGATTCCACCTTTAAACCACAGCAAGTATCCGTCAACAATGTAGCCTATGAAAAGCAGAGTCTCTCTCACTGCTAGTTTACTTTAACATTAGACTCGCACATCACAGGCTCAATAGGATAAGTCAACTCTGCTTTCATATCAGAGATCGGATGAGGTGGAGGTGCCTTTGAAAGACAGGGAGGGTGAGGCAGGGACATTCAGCACTGGGTTGCAGGTAGGTTATTGCAGGGTGTTGATTGATGCCAAAGTGTGGCAATGTAAAATGATGTCAAGGACCTACTATGCGATTGAAAACTGTTTTAACAGACAGCTCTCACATTCGCAATGCTTAATGTTTGCATAATGTGCAACTTAGAGAGAGCAGTGAAAACACCTTTTGTTATATCTATTTGGGGGCATATTAATTAGGGCCCGAGCCCCGACAACGTTGGTCAGCGGAGATTGCAGAGATAAAACAAAAGCCTCTTGTAGCCATCCCCTAAACGCAACAGAAAGTCAGCCATATTAAATTTACTGTCCAATTTTTGGATGTTGTTGACCATTTGCAGGTGTTGTATTTTAACATACTCTTCCTACAGATTTAACCCATTTGACTTCAAAATTGGTCAGTACAATCTAAAGACATTGGCAAAGTTAACTTGCGTTGCTGTAGAAGGGAGTCGAATTTCCATGTTGTGCCACGATATAGGATGTGGTTTGTAACTAGACTGTACATTGTCCAATCTGCCAAAACGTCACATGCTTAAGAGTCCAGGCCAAGGGACATAACATGCCAATATTGTGTCATAGTCATAGCGCCACCTACTGACTGGAAATCAGCATCATCTGATTTACATGAAATTGCCATAGTGTGATCTACATATAGATATAGAGCAACATAATGCATGTTTAGTGCTTGTTGTCTAACACCACATAGTGGTACAATACATCATCTCCAGCCCCTCGCACTCGGCGCAGAGTCCGATGGTCGCGGAAATACAGCCGCGCCGAGCCGCGTTCCGCAGGTGCCCCCGATGTGCGGAGAGTTGCGAGGGCCCGTTCATCGCTGCTTGCGGCTTTAATTATCATTAGTCATTGAATCACATTTATTGGAAAGTATCTGATGGTTATTTTAATCAAAGTTTAGGCTTTAATCTTGACTGAAGAAGCGACATGTTGCACAGCAAAAAAAAAAACTCAGCTCTGGACCAACTTAAAACTTTAAGATTTAAAATTTGAAGCGTTTTTGCAGTATTTCCATAAATATGAATACGGTTTAAGTTGGTCTAGTGTTGAGTTTCGGGGGTGGGACAAGACCAGCACTGGGCTTAACTATCCTGCTGTGTAAAGGAATTCTGACTTTAATGTTGCCTGTGTCCCCTTTCAGCATGATGATCGTGATGGTGAGAAAACCTGGGTAGACAACCGTGGAAGAGGCCGGGGTTCCTTCCCGCCTCGTCGGGGACGCTTCGTCTACCGTAAGGGGGGCAGCAGCCCGAAGTGGACCCACGACATGTTCCAGGGAGGAGAAGGGGGGGAGCTAGGAGATGACACCATAGAAGTAGGCCGTAAAGAAACCAAGAACCCCGGAGACGCCTCCGCTCAGAAGCAGTAGATCCACTCACTTCATCATCATCTACAAATTCATGAGCGCGTCAGTGTCTGAACGGTGACAGCGATGATTGGATGAAGGGGTTATTCTTCTTTATTTTACCTTCCACACCATCTCATCATTTAATTGTTAAAAAATGTGTTTAGTGAGTTTGAGCCTTCTCACAGTTAAAGTGAAGAAAGAACTGACTTGAATGAAGAGCAGCACCCTGTTACTTGTCGTATGTAAGGTTAGATTCATTTCAGAGTCTTTTTTTAAATGTAAAAGGTGAGTTTTTGTTTTGCAGCTGGTCGACTTAATTGTATCTTTTTAAAGGAGAAAATACTAAGGCAACAAAGATGAATATTCTCTGAAAACATGACAAAATAAATGCATTTGTGCCTTAGAAAATGAATATAAATAATAATAATACTCGTGTAGTCTCTTTGAAGGTACAGCCCCGGCTATGAGAGGTACACCTGTACCCGTGTTAATTGTGGGAATCGACATCTTATTTTTGTTTTTGGGGCTGTGATAAATCTTTGATGTTACTGCATGATACGTTTGATTCATACTTTGCTCCTCGGGACCAATCAGTAGTGGGCTCAGGGCTCATGATCGTCAAATAATCAAACATAAAAAGTTGCTATCTTTTGAACCCCTGAACGATGGATGTTTGTCAAATATATTATCCAAGCTTTTTCATATAGTGCCACTTCACCTGTAGTTCTCTGTAGGAAGTGAAGACATTTCTATGTGTGTGTTGCAGTATATTCTCATTGATTGTGGGTGTTTTCAGTTAAAAAGAATTGTAAAGAATTTGGCACCAAAATCCCTGGATTTTGATCAGCTACTGTAGGTTTTCTGCCCGTTATGTCAATTTAGTGGCTATCTTTTGTTTAGATTTTAATAATAAAAAGGTTATTGAAAGAGGCTAATACAAATACCTAAAGTAATGTAATCTTAACATCTTGGGAGAGGAAAAATAAAAAACAAATATGGTTATTGTTTGTTAAATATAAAAGTTGCAGTGAATCTCTCACATAGGTCAAAAGTGAAAACCCCTAAAACAAAACATTTTGTCAAAGGCAAGGATCAAAGTGTATATTTTTAAGAGGAGTTGACGCAACTAGCAGAACTAGTTTTGTGGATCTCGCTGTGCTGCTTCGTCCCACTTTTGACTGTACATACTGCATGTACTAAACCGAACTGTAGGACTTTTGTTTTTGTTTAATCGAAGGCTGAAAACTTTTGTACTGTTCTAAAGAGCTTTGGAGTACCTTGTCTTTTAATTTTAAATAAAATTTTCTTTGATTCAGGGCAGTTTGTGATTGTGGTTTTTGAAATTTACAAATGAATTGACTGTAGAAATGTGTTAAATGTTTTTTGATTTACCTCATTGTTTGGGGTCTTACATAACCCACTGCAGTATGTGTAAAAATAATAATGAAAATGGCATGAAAATTTCACTTTGAGTTTTTTTTTAACATTAATGTGAGTTCCCCCAGCCTGTCTATGCTCCCCAATTGGCTTGAAATGGTGATAGGTGTAAACCGAGCCCTGGGTATCCTGCTCTGCCTTTGAGAAAGTGAAAGCTCAGATGAGCCGTTCTGGAATCTCCTCCTTATGAGGTCATAACAAGCGAGGTTACCTCCCCTTTCTCTGCTTTGCCCGCCCAGAGAATTTGGCCAACCCATGAGAGAGAGACATCATGGCCTTCAAACAAGCAAAGTGGCAGTTGGTCGAGGCCACAATTAATTCTGCACCAAGGCTGAATTTCGGGAAAGAGACTTCAGATAGTATTAGTATTAGGGGACCACTAAGGTCTATATGAAAGCATCCAAAGAGCACCATGTCATGGGACCTTTAATTTCTGACCGTATCCTTACCATACCCAATATGTATCAAAGTATTGAAGTGGTAACTTTTAGCTTAGCCACAAGCTGGTCACTAGCACCTACAAGTGACAAAATACTAAATAACCATAGAGCATCTTAGAGGTGCAACTAATGATTACTTTGATTATCAATTAATCTGTCAATTGTATTCTATGTCTATAAAATACCAGAAATTAGTGAATAATGCCCATTACATTCTGGACATTTCTTTCTTTGTGAATTATGTTTGGAAATCGTGGTATTGCTACTTTTACTAAGTACGTAATGTAAAAGATCTTAATACCACCTCTGCTTATCAGGCAGTCACATCTGCTTTCAGCTCCACATACTGATTTAAAGCAGGGGTGTCTGAACCAAATCAATTCAAACTCATGTTTATAAGCATAGCTCATGAAGTATGAAGGTGGTGTGACAATGTTAACTATGTTTTTTGAGCTGATAAAGAGGGCCGGGCCTCTGAGAACACAAACAAGTGTGAATTTGTCACAAAATGAGCACACACCATCAGGTCATGAATGTCTCATTTTGTCTGTCTTGAGAGTGTTGCATTCAGTGCCACTTAACGGACACTGGACACAAGCTATACTGCAGTTGTAACATAATGAGCCTTTTCATGGACGGAGGAGGAAAATTCAGCCAACAGAAAATAGACTGTCTCCTGGAACATCGCTTGGATCCACTTGGGGAAGCGCTGCATTGGTAAATGTCTACAGTATGGCTGAGGTAAATGGCTCTTTCATAGCCACTAAACAGACATGTCTTCAGCAGAGAGAGCTACAGTGTTGTAGCTGAAACTGGGAGGGAGGGTACTGGGAATTGTGGAAAGGGAAGCACAGGAAGTGATGGGGTCAGAGACACAAGCCAATTTAAGGGCTGGGAAAAGACTGGAGGGTTTTCTGTGGGAATGTGACTTCTCTGCTAAGATTAGCCCACCATGAAGCTGCATCTGTGGGAGCACTTTAACACCAGGGCTGCAAATAATCACTATTTTTCTTTGTGATTAATATACAGATTATTTTCTTGAATAAAAAGTCAAAACATTACAACACAATTTTATTATTATTTGATTAATTGTTGAAGTGATGTATCAAATAAAAGGCCAAAACATCTTTGGTTCAAGTTTATGAAATTTGAAGATGTGCTGCTTTTCTCTTTAAATTTATTTGCAAATTTTATTTTATGTATTTAATTTTTTTTTTTACTTTAAAAATTTAAAACATTTACTTGATTAGTTCAAAACATGAATTAGTACAATTCAAAACATAAACATATTTGAGAAGCTGGAACACAGAGAAGTTTTACCATTGTTTGGGGCCGGACTATTTCTTGGGCGGGACCAGTAAATTCCTGGAGTCTCCCCGGTTATTCTTTGGGTTGCGTGGCAATGTCACGGTAACGACAACATCACAAGTTGTGCTTTTTACACTTGGAGGTGCCTGTTACCTCTTAAGCAAATATGCTTCATAACAATTATAAAAGGTTATTACAAATAAGATATTTCTGAAACGTCTCTGCCTTTAGACAGAACCAGGCTAGCAGTTTCTACCTGTTTTCAGTGTTTGTGCTAAGGTTAGCTAGGTAGCTAATCTGTCTCAAAGCCTGTCTACGGAAAGCCGTTCCACTCCCCATTCAGCCCCATTGCACCGACTTTGGTTGCAGTTCCACCAGAGTTCCACTGGGGGTGATCGCAGGCGAGTGCAAAATGAATGAGACTCTATGGAGCTAGACGGCTAAATTTGTCTCTTTCGCCTGATTGTCGTTGAGAAATCTCAGATTTGATTGTAGTTTTTGCAAGTTCAACATGGATTATAGGTCAAAAGTTGAATGAACGAGTACTTATGCCCTTTCGATTTCTTACAGGTTGAGTCGTTGTTGCCCGTACCACGCTAGCATTCTGCTAATGAATGCTGATTGGTCAGTGAAGGACTGATTAGGATCGGAGATCCCGCTTGACGCCATCCAAAGCGGAGCCAGAATGTCAGAGTGAATATTATAACGTTACTTAGCTAGCATACAGACAATGTGGTAGCGATTTTCTCATGTAATTTTATTACATTACATTACATGTCATTTCGCTGACGCTTTTATCCAAAGCGACTTACAATTAATTATCGGCAAAAAAGCAAATAAACACATTGTTTGACAGACAAATAATCACAAATGGACACTGCTACACCCAGTGATAAATGTGTGGCCCGTTATTGATTGAAAAAGTGGTTAAACTTTTATTGATTCACATCACAACGATATGGTAAAATACAGATGAAGCCAAATATGCTGCATACAAAATCTGTTTTATGTCAATTTGAGTCCAAAATGTTCAATATTTAATTGATGAATAAGAATATTCACATATATTCATACAGACAGAATATATAACACTGACATAGTAAAATAATTAAAACATTTTTTGAAACAGCTTATTGTTATATAACATTATTTTATCCTGCTGATAGTTTATGATGTATATTTGTAGTATGTATTAGGACAACAGTTAAGTCTCTGTGTCGCTCAGTGTTATATTCATGTGCACAGTTCAGGGGATATTTTAGGGTTTAAATTGGGGTCCACAATTAAAGAAGATGGACTAATTTAACAGTTATATTATTTTTGGATCTTGTTTGTAAATCAAAAGCAGGGTTTAAACTTGAATAACCCTGGGGAGGGCTTTGGTTTGAAAAAGTAAGAAACATATCATCGGTCCCTCTCACCACCCCAATCATTTTCGTACAGTCCCTTATTTTAATATCAAACACTTTGGGTCGCCCCAAAAATCAAAATGTCTCTATCCAATATGTCCTGCCCTTGGCATTCAGTGAGGTGGATATTTAGGGCACAGTCAAAGTGTCTATTAGTGGTAATGCACTCGTCCAATAGTCCCTGTCCCTGTGACCAGAATGTCTGGCTGCCCGTTCCTCCAGATCTCCCTGACTATTCGTTCTCTCTCCTCCAGACGTCGCGCCTTCTCCAGCTCCTCAGCTGACGCAAACACGTTCACGCTCCTCAGAGTCCCGTTAGACTGGCTGCTGCGATCACTCATGGGCCCCATTGTCACTTTAGGGATCTCCGCCTCCTCCCCATCTTCCTCCGCGATGCCCTCCTCATCCTCATCCTCCTCTTCCTCGCTGGACTCCTTCAGCTGTCTCCTTTCGGGGGAAGGAGGAGGTCTGCTGTGGCGGCGAGTCCTGCAGGCGATGCCAGCCACCAGGAGGCACAGTGCCATGAGCAGGCCGAAACAGACGCCCATCATGAAGTAGAGGGCGAAGCTCTCTGGATTGGCTGTGTGGGCAGAGAAACACAATGGACGAGTTTGATATGACCTCGACAACAGTAAGTACCAAGTCATTTTATACATTTACTCAAGTACTCTACTTAAGTACAATTTGGGTACTTGTACTTTACTTGATAATTCCCATTTTGTGCTACATTATACTTCTACTCCACTACAGTTGAGAGGGAAATATTATACTTTTTACTTACTACATTTCTTTGACAGCTGCAATTATTTGTTACTTTTTTAGTACAAAAGCCAAAGTGTAAATAAGGACAGCTTCTGGTTTTGTTGTTACTGTCAGGTTGCCTTGACTCTAGTCTATATCGACGATGTTCCACTTCCGGGATTGTTCAGGTGCCGCCTGAAATTCTGCCGGATGTCCGTTACCTTCCTCTTTCTTTGTGTTGGCGTTCTAAACTCCGGCTGATTTCTGAGGACTCTGGTTAACTGCTCCTCAGATCTCTGCAGGGTAAATCCAGACAGCTAGCTAGACTGTCTGCCCAATCTGAGTTTTCTGTTGCACGACTAAAACAACTTTTGAACGAGCACGTTCCACCAAAACAAATTCCTTCCTGAGGCTATTTTGCAGAGGCGCCGTTATTGTGTTTGCCGCTGTGTGGACTAGCCAGACCCTCCTTTGCAGCGCTGTGGAGGAAGGTCTGGCAATGCGAGACTACACCATGACTCTAGTTTGGCCCCTGTAAAACAAGTTTCCAGTTTTTGTGCTGAGCTAAGCTGTGTGGCTGCTGGCGGTAGCTTTATATTTAGTGTACAGATATGAAATTGATATTATTCTCTTAATCTAACTCCCAGCAAGGAAGTGTATTTCCTTTAAACATTTTTAGAGGTCTGAAAAAGGAAAACGATACAGTATTTGGCAAGAAAGTTTTTTTCCTCTGTATTTCCTACACTAGAAATCATCTGGTGACTCCACAGATTGATGCTGTTTTCATTGATGGAGCCCTGAGCCCAGGTTGAGAACCACAGTTATACACATTGTCAAGTCAATTTATTTATAGAGCACATTCAAAACCAACCTAGGCTGAAAAAAGTTCTGTACAAAGTTATATTATGTTATAAAAACAAAGGAAGACAATAAAAAATATAGACACAATGAACATCACACAAACAACACTTCTATAGAAATGTACCTAAACTAAATCATACGCCAAAGAATAAAAATGTGTTTGAAGACGAGACTTAAAGATCTCGGCAGTAGAGGAGAACCTAATATGAATGGGAAATTTGTTCCAGAGTCTCGGGGCCACAACGGAGAGGCGCACCATTTGTTTTCATCCGAGACTGTCGAGGTTTTTACTGAGGTTTTTACCTTTGACGTGAGCGTAGGTCGCCATGCTGTTACTAAGCAGCTCCATGTCTCTCTTAACAGGCTCCATCCTGGTTCACTGTGGGTTCAAATATCGACCATCTCCAGGACTTTCTGTTACACACTGAACTCCAACGCCAAGACAGATCCTGTCACCAAAAAAACACAAGGAGACAGTTAGTCCTGTACGTTCAATCTGATATAAGAAAACATAGTGCCACTTTTAAACCCACTAGGGAAGTCTGAGCTCATCCAAAAGATGCCCAAAGCCTAACAAAATGTTCCCCACCCATCATTCCTGTGATCTCAACTGGGGTCAGAGGTCAGTAGACGAGGACATTGTGTTCCTCGTAAGTGTTTTACACTCAGGCCTGCGGTGAGACAGCAACATGAGGCCCTCTGTGTCTGGTGTGTCGGATGTTTATATTTATGACATTAGTGCCTGAGGAGGCTCTTTCCCAGCATCATGCAAATGTTTTTTTTTTGTTCTTTTTTCCCACAGAAAACAAGTCACATAACAGATTTCACATGGAAACTCCAGCTATTAACAAAATCATTTATTGTTGTCCACTGTACCTGCAAGAACAGTCACAACAACGATGCTCACGATGTTTAGCAGGTATAATGTGTACCGTCTTAGTTAGGTGTTAGCATGATAATGCTCATTAGGACTAAACTCAAAGACAGCTAAGGCTTATGTATGAATGTAGTTCTAAAGGTATTGGACAAACTAAAAATGTTAACCTGATACTGGCATTTGATGAAAAGTCAGAGGAATCACCAATGTTATTGCAGTTCTTCTTGTGGGGGACATGAATGTTTATAGTAAATTTCATCCAATAGTTGTCGGGACATTTTACTTAAAACCAGAAAGGTCAACCTCATGGTGGTGCTATGGTCATGGCAAGTCAGTAGGAATCATTCTCTGGGAAACATGAATGTCTGTACAAAATCTATCCAATAGTTGTTGAGATATTTCAGTCTGGACCTACCGACATATGGACATTGACATCCCTTTCCTGTCCCTGGCCCTAATTACTGTGGATAACTGACAGACCTCATTGGAACTACTTTCTACTGGGGATTGTCACAGATGGTCCCACAGTTACAGTAAAGCTTGATTTAAACATGGTGACTGATATTTCCCACCCCCTCACATTCCCTGTCATTACAACAACACTGTGCGTGGGAGCCGAATGTTGTTCTTTCTGGTGCTTTCTCTCCAGGGAGAACGAAATCATGCCCTGCTCAAATCGCTGCCATTTGGGGGGCTTGAGTCTCTCTCCCACCCTGATCTTTATCCTGGTGACTCTTGGCAGACCGTGCGCACTCTCAAAGGCTTTTTTTTCCTTTCTTTTTTTAAGGGGGCAATTACAGTGGTCGTCTCTATAGTGGCCGCTGACTCATGGGAACTGGTGGGTCTCGATCAGCACTGCCTTCTGTTCGGCATTTAACTCACAGACCGAAGAGGCATGACTCCATCTGCACCCTCAATTTGTGGCCCCCAGACCTTAACAACATAAGTGGACAATTTAGTTTCTGCTTCAGCTCGTTTAAAGTTAAACAGTGTTTGTTTTAATTAAAGACTTCTACATGCCCACCGATCATACTGTTTGTCAAACTTGTAGCATTTATTACGCTGCAGTTATGGCCTTTTTACCAAGTCATGTTTTTTTGTAATTTGAGTCTTTAAAGGAATAGGTTACATTTTGAGATATATTCACTTTCTTGAGAAGATTGATACCACTCTTCATTCAGAGAATGGTATTGATCTTCAAATCTAACTCTCGGTAAGAAAAGAAAGCACAAATATTATTTTCTTTTAATAACAGTCTGCTTGTGCAGTAGAAATGTTTCTACTTGTTTCGTTTAATTTTCCTCGATTGTAGTGCAGTTGCCGGTCTTATTTTGTCAAATTTCAAGCTGATGTCTGAAAACTTCTTAAAACAATTTGATTTCTGTTAAAATGATATCACTTCACTGGCACTTTCACTTGTTTTAAAAGATTTGCAGGAATTAATTATAGACAGAAAGGATAAGATGGAGACGTTTCGCAGTGCCACAGTTGACCATTTGGACGAACAATACTATTGTGCCCTAGCAGAAGCATGTTCACACTCTTCATCTGTTCTCTCACTTGCAGATTAACACTAAAATACATATCATTTTATGCAGAGTTCCACAGAACTTCATGACAGCCTGAAGCAGGAAGTTTGTGGTGAAGTTTGCCCGAGCTGGGAGCACAATTCAAATACCAGAGAGAGACAAATGTCCATTTTATACAGCCACTGCGGTCTCGGGCAGACAGATTTAACACCTAACATTTCCAGACAAGTCCCATAACTTCTCAACTTAACTATACACATGCAAAGCCCGGCAGCTGTAGCTGTTTATTTAACCCCATAAAATGCACTCCCGTTCAACCCCACACTTCCTGCCTAAATAATCCTATTTAAGTCAAAAGATGAAACCTGAAACCATTGAAAATAAGACTTGTTGTTTTATAGTAGTCCACCAAATATTTACTGGAGTGACTGTCAAAAATACTTTCATCTAGCACAGTGGAAAGGGGATAAAACTATAAAAATACATGAAACAAGCTAGGTTTTCTCTTCAAATTTATATTCAAAGTGTTGATGATTTTTGGGCTTTGTAGCTACTGCACCTATAAAGGATTTTATGGTCTGCGGTACTGTAAAGAACATAGTGCAGGCCCTACTAATAAACTATGTTTGTTGCCTTGTTTATTACCTGACAGCAAAGTAACAGCAGTATATTTAAGCAGGATCCTTGTGAAAATGTAAAAATGTTTAAAGTTTGTAAAGAGGTAGGGAGAGGAAAGCCCCTGTAATGTGCACGCTTTACATAAAAAAATGTGTTATACTGTAAGTAAAAGACTAAAAGATAATCATCATCTTAAATTATCACTCACCTTGGTCCCAAATGAGAGCTGCACAGCTTGACTAACACAAAGTTCCCACTAAAAAAACAAAGAATTTAGATCCAAATTTGAGCCTGGTCTGTCAACACTTAGATAAGATCCCATAATTTGGACGCAGGAGCAGTTCGAGGTTGTTGGTCACTCAGTGTCCGTGACAGAGGAGCTGATGTAGCTGCTGGAGAGGGAGTAGCCCTCCACTATGATCCATTCCCTGTCATCCTTTAGAGGAGGAGGACCAGCCAGAAACGGTCCTCACATGTGTTGAGAAGGAGGTGTTTCCTTTTCCTGAGAGATAACTGAAACTCATGCATGTACCACTGGCATCTGATTCCAAAATAAAAGCCACAAAATGACGATAAACCACAATAAAGTCGACACTTTTTTAGAAATCACCCTTTACGGGAGTTATTCTGCCTCTGCAGATTCGAGCCTCACTACTGTCCAGACGGGAGGTGATCTCTCCTCTGCTGACCACAAACGCACCAGAGTGAGGTCTGTTCACTGTTAAGCCAGGAGGGTGGGACAGGAAATAGCTAGTCGGCTGCCATGGGCACCGAGCCGCGGTGCCTTCGGGGGCTGGTGGATTAATTGAGCTCTTTGTATTTTAATCTCAGCGTCGGGGGAGGAGAAAAAAAAGACCTCAGCAGTGCAGTTTGTGTCTCTAACTGAGTTTAATAACTAAACAGTGGAGCCAGCAGGTGCTGCTGTGTGATGGAGTCCAGAGGTGGAAAGTAAATTTAGTTCTATACTGTAATCAAGTACAATTTCATATTGGGCATTTCCATTTTATGCCAATTTATACTTCTACTATTCTGTTTTGGAAGTACTAAAATATTTTACATTACAAAAAAACAGCCATAGTACAGTGCAGAAATACTATGCTACAAGTAAATGCCATGCATTCAAAATGTTACTAATTAGGGGTCCAAGCCCGAGGCTGCGAGAATCGGCGGTAGCGAAGCTACGCCGTTCGCACAGCAGGGCTGTGGAACCCTATTGGAATTGTAAGGTTTCTTATTAGGGGTCCAAGCCCGAGGTTGCGAGAACCGGCGGTAGCGAAGCTACGCCGTTCGCACAGCAGGGCTGTGGAACCCTATTGGAATTGTAAGGTTTCTTATTATTATTCTTCTTCCGCCTCTAAAACTGATACTGCAGCCTAAACCGTAAATGGTGGGAGGTTGCCGTTTTCAGGTCTGGTCCAAAACCCTGCAGGGACCTCGGTCGAAAAAATTCAGCCACTTTCACCACTAGGTGGCGCTATAGCAGAAAAAACGCGTTTGGCCTTATAACTCCCGAACCGTACATCGCACAAAGAAAATGCACATATCCACGCGTTCCCTGGATCCCGATGAATCTAGTGATGTAGGTCACGCCCATTTCCGCCCCGACTTTTGTGCGTTAAAAATCGCGATTTATTGTAAACCTACTTTGTCATACTCCTCCTAGACCGTGCAACCGATTTGGATAAAACTTGGTACGTAGCATCTATAGACCGACTTGACAAAAAGTTATCAAAAGAATTTTTTTCGGATGAAAATTGCGTAAATTACGCACAAACAAATTTGTGTAGCTAGCTACGAAGACACAAACGTTGCCATATCTCGGCCAAATAAAATAACATCATCGCAAGTCTTTAGAGTCTTGTTTAGGTTGAGGTTCTAAGTCAAGGAAACCAATTTTATAAAATTTGGTCACTAGGGGGCGCCAAAAGTACAAAAAGTTTATATCTCATGAACGGCTAATCCGATTTTTACGAAATTTGGAGCCTACCATTTAGGCCCACTCCTGAGGCCAGGACTACAGTGGGGTACTGATTCGTCAAAGTGGGCGTGGCCTATGGGACCCAAATGGGAACCAGGTTTATATATACCACTTACACTAATGTGAGCAACTTCAAATTTACAGTGTCAATGTACAATGTTTCATGGACCTGACCTACCAAATATTACCTAAGTGAACCACTAGGTGGCGCTACAATGACGTAAAACGTGTTTTTGCCTATAACTCCCACAGGCTACATCGCAGACAGGAAATATATACATCCCCTTGTTCCTTGTATCCATGTGAAGCTGATGATATAGGTCAAGCCCATTTGCACTGCGATTTGTTTTTGCAAAATCGTGTAAAGCGAAAAAAAAAGTTTTCGTACTCGTCCTAGGCCATGCGACCGATGTGCACGAAACTTGGTAGATACCATCTGTGTATGGAGCTGACCAAAAGTTATCAAAGGAATTTTGCTACATTACACCGTTCGCACTTTACAACTAAACTAATTTGTTGTAGCTAGCCACAAAACACGAACTTTGGCATATCTCGCCCAAATTAATAGTTATCAGAAAGAAACCAGGTAGGCTTCTTCAACATCCCATTCTGAGCCTCCACACCAAATGTGGTCAAAATCGGCCGTTAGGGGGCGCTATAATTAACGTAGAGGCTTTTTCGGCAAATAAGTCAATGCATTTGAATGGGAATACTTTGCAATGTAAATATCTCTGCAGCATTAAATGCTATCATCACAAACCCTGGGAGTATTTTGTTCGTCATGCCACTCTGCAGCTTCCCACAAAATTTGGTGAAAATCGGCAGTTAGGGGGCGCTATAATTAACGTAGAGACCTTTTGGCAAATAAGTCAATGCATTTAAATATGTTTTTGCGTATAACTCCCACAGTCTGCATTGCAGATGATAAGTTCTTATATCTCCTCTTTCTTTGAATCCATATGAATGTGATTATACAGGGTAATCCCATTTCCACGAAGAAATTATTTCGTAAAATCACACAATGCGAAAAAAAAAGTTTTCGTACTTGTCCTAGGCCATATGACCGATGTGCACGAAACTTGGTAGATACCATCTATGTATGGAGCTAAACAAAAGTTATCAAAGGAATTTCGCTACATTACACCGTTCGCACTTTACAACCAAACTAATTCGTTGTAGCTAGCCACAAAACACGAACTTTAACATATCTCGCCCAAATTAATAGTTATCAGAAAGAAACCAGGTAGGCTTCTTCAACATGCCATTCTGAGCCTCCACACCAAATTTGGTCAAAATCGGCCGTTAGGGGGCGCTATAATTAACGTAGAGGCTTTTTCGGCAAATACGTCAATGCATTTAAATGGGAATAATTTGCAATGTAAATATCTCTGCAGCATTAAATGCTATCATCACAAACCCTCTGTGTATTTTGTTCAGCATGCCACTCTGCGGCTTCCCACAAAATTTGGTGAAAATCGGCCGCCAGGGGGCGCTACAATTAACATAGAGGCCTTTTGGCAAATGAGTCAATGCATTTAAATGGGAGTAATTTGCAATAGATATGTCTCTGCAGCAGTAAATGCTATCATCACAAAACTTGAGATTATTGTTCGCCATGCCACTCTGTGGCTCTTCGCCAGATTTGGCAATGATCGCCAGGGGCGACTCGCGCCGGGGGGGACCGGCGCACGAGGCTTGGACCCCGTTCATAACTGCTTGCAGTTCTAGTTATTCTTCTTCCGCCTCTAAAACTGATACTGCAGCCTAAACCGTAAATGGTGGGAGGTTGCCGTTTTCAGGTCTGGTCCAAAACCCTGCAGGGACCTCGGACGAAAACATTCAGCCACTTTCACCACTAGGTGGCGCTATAGCAGAAAAAACGCGTTTGGCCTTATAACTCCCAAACCGTACATCGCACATTAAAAATACACATATCCACGCGTTCCTTGGATCCAGCTGAATCTCGTGGTATAGGCCACGCCCATTTCCGCCACGACTTTTATGCGTGAAAAATCGCGATTTATCGTAAACCTGCTTTTTCGTACTCCTCCTAGACCGTGCAACGGATCTACATGAAACTTGGTCTGTAGCATCAGTAGACCGACCTGACAAAAAGTTATCAAAAGATTTTTTTTCGGATGAAAAGTGCGTAAACTACGCACAAACTAATTTGTGTAGCTAGCTACGAAGACACAAACGTTGCCATATCTCGGCCAAAATAAATGATATCATCACAAATCTTTATATTCTTGTTTCACATGAGCCTGTTAGTGTAGGCAACTAATTTTACAAAATTTGGTCAATAGGGGGCGCCAAAAGTACCAAAAGTTAATATCTCATGAACAGCTCATCCGATTTTCACGAAATTTGGTGCGTACCATCTAGGCCCACTCCTGAGGCCAAGACTACAGTGGCGTACTGATTCGTCAAAGTGGGCGTGGCCTAAGGGACCCATGTTTGGATCTACCACTTACACTAAAGTGAGCAAATTAAAATTTACAGTGTCGATATGCAATGGATCATGGACCTGACCTACCAAATATTACATAAGTGGACCACTAGGTGGCGCTACAATGACGTAAAACGTGTTTTTGCATATAACTCCGAAAGGCTACATCGCAGACCGAATATTTATAGATGCACTTGTTGCTTGTATCGACCTGAATCTGACGATATAGGACAGGTCCATTTATACTAAAAAAAAATTTCGCAAAATCGTGTAGTGCGAAAAAAAATGTTTTCGTACTCGTCCTAGGCCATACAACCAATGTGCACGAAACTTGGTAGATACCATCTGGGTATGGAGTTGACCAAAAGTTATCAAAGGAATTTCGCTACATTACACCGTTCGCAATTTACAACTAAACTAATTTGTTGTAGCTAGCCACAAAACACGAACTTTGGCATATCTCGGTCAAATTAATAGTTATCACAATGAATCCTGGTGGGCTTCTTCAACATCCCATCCCTAGCCTCCACACCAAATTTGGTCAAAATCGGCCGTTAGGGGGCGCTATAATTAACGTAGAGGCTTTTTCGGCAAATAAGTCAATGCATTTGAATGGGAATACTTTGCAATGTAAATATCTCTGCAGCATTAAATGCTATCATCACAAACCCTGGATGTATTTTGTTTGTCATGCCACTCTGCAGCTTCCCACCAAATTTGGTGAAAATCGGCCGTTAGGGGGCGCTATAATTAACGTAGAGACCTTTTGGCAAATAAGTCAATGCATTTAAATATGTTTTTGCATATAACTCCCACAGTCTGCATTGCAGATGAGAAGTTCTTAGATTTCTTTCTTTATTGAATCCATACGAATCTGATGATACAGGGTAATCCCATTTCTACGAAGAAGTTATTTCGTAAAATCACACAATGCGCAAAACAAAGTTTTCGTACTCGTCCTAGGCAATGCGACCAATGTGCACGAAACTTGGTAGATACCATCTGTTTATGGAGGTGACCAAAAGTTATCAAAGGAATTTTGCTACATTACACCGTTCGCACTTTACAACCAAACTAATTTGTTATAGCTAGCCATAAAACACAAACTTTGGCATATCTCGGCCAAATTAATAGTTATCACAATGAAACCTGGTGGGCTTCTTCAACATCCCATCCCTAGCCTCCACACCAAATGTGGTCAAAATCGGACGTTAGGGGACGCTATAATTAACGTAGAGACCTTTTGGCAAATAAGTCAATGCATTTAAATATGTTTTTACGTATAACTCCCACAGTCTGCATTGCAGATGAAAAGTTCTTAGATATCCTTGTTCCTTGAATCCATATGAATCTGATGATACAGGGTAATCCCATTTCCACGAAGAAGTTATTTCGTAAAATCACACAATGCGCAAAACAAAGTTTTCGTACTTGTCCTAGGCCATGCGACCAATGTGCACAAAACCTGGTAGATACCATCTGTTTATGGATCTGACCAAAATTTATCAAAGGAATTTTGCTACATTATACCGTTCGCACTTTACAACTAAACTAATTTGTTGTAGCTAGCCACAAAACACGAACTTTGGCA
The DNA here is from genome assembly GCA_023631565.1 of Gymnocephalus cernua. NCBI lineage: Eukaryota > Metazoa > Chordata > Actinopteri > Perciformes > Percidae > Gymnocephalus > Gymnocephalus cernua. Next base: position 9,481,534 of record CM042438.1, on the reverse strand, counting down.
TATCTCGCCCAAATTAATAGTTATCAGAAAGAATCCAGGTACGCTTCTTCAACATCCCCTTCTGAGCCTCCACACCAAATCTGGTCAAAATCGGCCGTTAGGGGGCACTATAATTAACGTAGAGGCTTTTTCGGCAAATAAGTCAATGCATTTGAATGGGAATACTTTGCAATGTAAATATCTCGGCAGCATTAAATGCTATCATTACAAACCCTGGGAGTATTTTGTTCATCATGGCACTCTGCAGGTTCCCACCAAATTTGGTGAAAATCGGCCGTTAGGTGGCGCTATAATTAACGTAGAGGCCTTTTGGCAAATGAGTCAATGCATTTAAATGGGAGTAAATTGCAATGGATATGTCTCTGCAGCAGTGAATGCTATCATCACAAAACTTGAGATTATTGTTCGCCATGCCACTCTGCAGCTCTTCACCAGATTTGGCGACGATCGCCCTTTAGGGGGCATTACAACCGAAGTAGAAGCGTTTGGGCCTTTTACGCAACGAAGAGGAAATTTCACTACGAACTTTGGAGCTCGCACTCGGTCAAATTTCCCGACTTTTGCCTCGCCGCAGCGGCGCTTCGGGTTGTCCTGTCGCGGGCTCCGTTTTCGCGGGCTCCCGGCGTCGCCGGGGGCGACCCGCGCCGGGGGGGACCGGCACACGAGGCTTGGACCCCGTTCATAACTGCTTGCAGTTCTAGTTGTGCAAAAGGCTCAAGTGCTGTGACCATGGACAGAGCCTGTACAGTGTTCGCTCAGGCCACGCCCCCTTTTTTCCGACATGTTGAAACATGTCCTGGCTCGCAGAGGGCTGTCAGTTGAATTTCAGTTCATCAGTTAAGTTTCAGTTGGTGTTTGTGTGCGTCAGTGACCACAAGTAAGTTACAGTTATATTATATTATATAGATAAGTTAATATTCACAATTTATTATCGAGTTTACAGTAAGTGACAGCCTTTATCTCCATTGTATAGCTTTATGGCATTCTTATTGTAGTTTCCATTTTCAGGATATGTTGAGCACTGTATATTTAAGTAACTACGGAGTTATTAGCCTCAATTGTATTTATGTTAGCTAATATTGATGTTTATTTCTGTTTCCTTTAGAACCACACTTACACTGTAAAGTGTCGAAAGATATAGTGCCTGTGCATCTGTATTTGAAAGTATATATTAAAACCTTCAAGGAATAACCCTGCCTTCCGTGTCCTGACTAGACACCCCATATCGGTGACTAATTTTCATAACCAGTAAGAGTCCCCGTTACAATTTATGGTCCTTTGAGCCGGATAGAGTCAACGATATGGCAACCAGTAAAGAAGGAATCAGCCTCCCTGTTTCACCTGTACGCCCCAAACGGCAAGTCCAACGCCCAAGATATTTGGAGGATTATTTAGTCGGCCAACATAGCTTAGCACAGATGCACAGGCACGAAGAGGAGAGAGAGCTACTCAGTCCTGCTAGAAGCACATCCTCGATTCCACTAATGCAGAATGCAAATGAAGCCATTGTTCATCAGGCTTTGGAGACAGCGCGGCAACAGAGTGAAACGGCAAAGAAACAAACAGAGCTTTTGGAGCTTGTCCTGCAGCACCATTCACCCCGGTCCTCAGCTCAGGGGTCAAGGAGGTCATCACGGCATCAGACCCCAGTACGACTCTACCCAGACAGAGCAGGCGAACCACAGCCTTCCCCAGTCCGTGCTACTCACCCCCACCGAACTGAAGACCGCCCAAGCGTAGCAGCAGAACTAACCCACCAGCTAGAACAACTGCCAATTCCTCCGCCTCTCAGCCGAGTCACTCAACCCCCTCAGCACACGCTCGATCCACGCTATGGCATTCAGGCTATCAGACAAGAGACTGAACATGATACAGCCGCTCATCTTCAGCCCAGCCATCCCAATGCGTCACCCCAGGGTCCACAGCTGCCAGTAGGCTTGCTATATGCCTCATCACATAGCTCACTCTCGTCCTACCCCATGTCAGGTAATCGTCAGCCCAATGCAGCCGCACCCAGCAGCCAACATGAGAAAGGTAGGGAGCCTTGGTTAGGAAACCCACATCTGGTGCCACCTCAGCCTCATCCCTATATCCCACCTGTGGCTCCTCCCGGATTGCTACATGTAAATCCAGCTCCAGATCAGATGATGCCTCTACCCGTGCACCAGACAGCACGCCAGCCTTTATCCGTGCCTCCACCCATGCACCAGTCAGTACATCAGTCTGCTTATGTACCCCAACCCCTCTACCAAGGGAACCCAGCCATGCTGACCCATTATCCCTCCACCGTGTATCAGCATGCACCCCCCAATATAGAAGGCCCAACATTTCCTGACTTTACTAAAGAGGATAGAGCTCAATATGTGGAGCTACGCCTTTCACTTAGCACACTCCTTCATCCTTCTCAGTCCGAGCATTACAAATATGCCATCCTACTGAAGCATGTCAAGGTTCCCCATGCACATCGCCTTGTGCTTGCTCATGCAGAGTCTAGCATGCCCTACTCTGAAGCTCTGAAAGCACTGGATGAACGCTATGGACGTCCATATCAGTTTGTGCTGAAGGAGATAGAGGACATGGAACGCCTACCCCCGATCCGAGATGATAAGGCTCTCGACGAGTTTTCCATCAGAGTGCAGTCGCTTGTTGGGATGCTGAAATCTCTCCGACATAAAGGCTATGAGGAACTCCACTGTGGCTCAAATGTGAAGCGCCTTCTAAGCAGGCTCCCCAAGCACCAGCAAGAGAGATTTCGTCGTCAACAGTATAGGAAAGACCCTGATAAACTGAAGCTATCGCTCATTGACTTTTCAGAGTGGCTAAAAGCAGAAGTCAGATGTCTGGACATTGAGCCCTCACTTCAAGCTCACAGTGAGAAGGACAAGAAAGAATTCAAGCAGCAGAAATCCAAGGTTAAGATCACTACTATTATGCATGGGACAGGCAGTGCCAGTAACCAACCATCCAACCAACCATCCAACACGCCCCCCCAAGTAGCTCATTCTATCCAAACCCAAGGGAAGGGTAAGATATACTGCCCTTACTGCGAGGCAGAGCACTACCTCAGTCAATGCGAGAGCTTCGCTAAGCTTACCAAAGCAGAGATGGTGGACTGGATTAAAGTCAAGAGAAGGTGCTGGAGATGTGGTCGTTCTCACCTAGCCTCTGCCTGTGACCTCAAGAAGCCGTGTCGCCTTTGTAAGTCAAAACACCTTTCCGTCCTACATGAAGTCAACCAGAGGAGTGAGAATGAGCCCACCATCAGGTCGACAGCAGAGACTCACTATCTGGATCAGCCAAATGGATATAGCCAGGTGCTGTTAAAGATTGTCAGAGTCATTTTGCAATACCAGGATAAAGTGTTTGACACATATGCAGTGCTGGATGATGGCTCTGAGAGAACCATCCTGCTTTCATCTGCAGCACGCCACCTGGAAATAGAGGGTCAAGCAGAAGACCTCACACTCCGTACTATCCGCCAAGACATCAAGACACTGTCAGGCTCACGTGTGTCCTTTACTATTGCTCCAGCTTCCCAACCATCAAAGAGGTTCTCCATTCAAGGTGCATTCACAGGGGAACACCTAGGCCTCTCCCAGTACAGCTACCCAGTTACCCAGCTCCAGAGAAGGTATCGGCATCTACGCGGTCTGGCAATCCCACCCATCGATGGAGCTCAGCCAACCCTCCTGATTGGATCTGATCATGCTGATCTGATCGTTCCAATTGAGCCAGTGCATCTGGGTCCCCCTGGTGGTCCCGCAGCAGTCAAGACTAATCTCGGCTGGACACTCCAGGGTCCAGCAAAGTACCTGCAGCAACATCTTCCCACCACACAGTGCTTGTTCACCACAGTTTCCTCCCCTTCTGCTGAGCTGTTCAGTCAAGTTGAACGGTTGTGGCAGTTGGATACACTGCCTTTCAAAAGTGAGAGGTTGGTGACCAGATCCAGACAGGACAAGTACTCAGTGGACCTATTGGAGGCCGAGACCATCCGTGTAGAAGTAAACGGAGTACATCGGTATGCTACACCCCTTCTACGAGTCCCAAACATGCCCAAGCTGCAAGTTTCAAAGGAAGTTGTTATGAAATACCTGCGAAACACAGAGAAGAGGTTAGTGCAAGACCCACTGCGTGCATCTACCTACCAGGAGGAGATCAAGAAACTGGAGGTTGCTGAGTACGCTACCAAGATTGATTCCAGCGAGGCGGACTCATCAGAGGAGTCGTGGTTTCTGCCCCACCACATGGTCAGGCACAACGGCAAGGAACGGATTGTTTTCAACTGCAGCTTCCAGCTTGGCAGACAAAGTCTGAATAACTACCTCCTTCCAGGCCCAGCCTTAGGACCCTCACTCCTCGGAGTCCTCCTGCGCTTCAGAGAGCATCGAGTCGCCGTAAGTGGAGACATTAAAGGGATGTTTCACCAGGTCCGCCTGCTGGACAGAGACAAGCCCTTGCTGAGGTTCCTTTGGAGGAACCTAAAGACGGACGAACAACCATCAGTGTACCAGTGGGAGGTCCTGCCTTTCGGGACGACGTGCAGTCCCTGCTGCGCGATCTTTGCCCTACAGAAACACGTCAATGAGTCAAGTCAACCAGGTGAAAATGTCCGTCACAGTGTAGAACAGTGTTTCTACGTCGATAACTGCCTGCAGAGTCTACCTACCGAAGAAGAAGCCAGTAACCTTGTGACAAAGCTTAGATCCCTTCTAGCTGCAGGTGGCTTCGATATCCGCCAGTGGGCCAGTAACCAGCCAGAGGTGATTCACAACCTGCCTAAGGAGGCCAAGTCTGACAGTAGCGAAAGATGGGTTTCTCAGATGCATGGTGAAGCTCAGGAGATGACGCTAGGCCTCAGTTGGCACTTCATGGAAGACACACTCCATTACAGACATCGCCCGGTAGCCCCAAGCCAGACGACCATGCGAAATATCTATAAGATACTAGCAAGCCAGTATGACCCTCTAGGTCATATCCTGCCCTTCACCACAAGGGCCAAAGTTCTGGTCCAGAGACTGTGGGCCAAAGACCGCGACTGGGACGACCCGAACTTACCAGCCGACCTCCTACAAGCCTGGACTACATGGGAAGAAGAGCTCCCTCAGCTCCCAACCGTCAGTTTCTCCCGGAGCTACTTCCCACCAGACGTTGATGTAAGATGCATCACCCTCGAGCTTCACGTCTTCTGTGATGCATCGGAGTCCGCCTATGGGTCAGTTGCTTATCTGCGTGGTGAGGATCCAACTGGCCAAGTCCAGGTAGCCTTCGTGCTGGCACGCTCAAGAGTGGCACCGAAGAAACAACAGTCAATGCCACGCCTTGAGCTCTGCGCTGCCCTCACCGGAGCTCAGCTTGCCCAGATGATTCAGAGAGAGCTCACCCTTCAGTTGAGGGACACAGTGCTGTGGTCTGACTCCACCACGGTACTTACCTGGATACAGTCAGAGTCCTGCAGATACAAGGTGTTTGTAGGGACTCGTGTATCCGAGATCCAGGAGCTGACGGATCACCAGTCATGGAGGTATGTGGACACACAGAATAACCCCGCAGATGCTATCACCAGAGGGATGACACTGTCCAACCTAGCCAAGCCAAACCAATTCAGTCAAGGTCCTGCCTTCCTCCAGCTACCACGTGAGAGTTGGCCAGCCACAACTTCTTTCGTGGAAGTCCCAGATGAGACGGAAATGAAGAGGTCTGCATTCTGTGGCATTATGTCAGCCATTACTGCTCCAGAGATCCCAGCCGCTGAAGACTACTCTACCTTCGAAGATCTCCTTGAGGCAACAAGTAGGTCACTGCACGGGGCGGCCTCCCAGTCAAGCACCCTCAGTGCAGATGACTACGCAGAGGCAGAACTCAGAATCCTTCAGAGAGCGCAATATGATAGCTTTCCAGACGAAGTCAAGTGCCTACAAACAGGGAAAGCACTTCCATCCAGCAGTCGGCTCTTGTCACTTGCTCCAGAGTACGACGCCTCTAGGGGCCTCATCCGAGTAGGTGGTAGGTTGCGCCGTTCTACCAATCTGGAAGAAGATGTTGTGCACCCAATTGTGCTAGAACCTAAGCACCATATTACCAAACTTATCATACGACAGTATGACAACAAGTTACTCCATTCTGGATCGGAGAGGGTCTTTGCAGAGCTCCGACGCAAGTTTTGGATCCTCCAGGGCCGCGAAGCTGTGCGTCGCTATCAGAGATCCTGCCCGGAGTGCCAGAAATGGAGAGCAAAGCCTGCTATTCCTAAGATGGCAGATCTGCCCCCTTGTCGTCTCCGCCTCCTGAAGCCTCCATTTTATTCAACAGGAGTAGATTGCTTTGGCCCGTTCCAGGTCAAGAGAGGTCGGGGTACGGACAAGAGATGGGGAATAGTTTTCAAGTGTATGACCACCAGGTGCATCCACCTAGATGTGCTGTCCAACATGAATACCGACTCGTTCCTTATGTCACTCAGAAGGTTCGTGGCTAGACGGGGAACTCCCTTCGAGCTTCTCTCTGACTGTGGGACCAACTTCCGCGGAGGGGAGCATGAGCTCAGGGCGAGTTTTGAGGCCATGTGCGAAGAGCTACAGACGAAGATGGCCAAGCACCAGATCCGTTTCCAGTTCAACCCACCAAATGCACCTCACTTTGGTGGAGCTTGGGAGCGGGAGGTAAAATCCATTAAGGCTGCACTCTACGTTACTCTGGGAGCACAGACAGTTACCGAAGAAGTCTTGCAGACAGTTCTGATTGAGGTAGAGGGAATCCTGAACTCCAAGCCACTGGGCTATGTGTCGACAGATGTAGCTGATGTGGATCCCGTAACTCCCAACTACCTCCTTATGGGGCGGCCAGACTCTTCGCTTCCTCAAGTGGTGTACCCTGAATCTGAGATTCTCAGTCGGAGAAGGTGGCGGCACAGTCAGGTGTTAGCTGACCAGTTCTGGACCCATTTCATACGGAACTACTTACCTTTCCTGCAGTCAAGACAGAAATGGGTGAAGGACACGGAGAACCTCACTGTTGGTACGGTGGTGATGGTAATCGACCAAAGGTTACCACGTGCACTGTGGCCCGTGGGACGAGTCACGAAGACCATTAGGAGTGTCGATGGTAAAGTGAGGACTGCTGAGGTGCAGGTGGAGGAGAGGACCTACACCAGACCAGTAGCCAAGCTCATTGAGTTGCCTGCTATCCCAGAGGATGCCTCGACGACAGCTCCTGGGAATAGTTGAGCCTTTCTGGGAGATAATTTACACTGTAAATTATGGGGCGGCTGTGCAAAAGGCTCAAGTGCTGTGACCATGGACAGAGCCTGTACAGTGTTCGCTCAGGCCACGCCCCCTTTTTTCCGACATGTTGAAACATGTCCTGGCTCGCAGAGGGCTGTCAGTTGAATTTCAGTTCATCAGTTAAGTTTCAGTTGGTGTTTGTGTGCGTCAGTGACCACAAGTAAGTTACAGTTATATTATATTATATAGATAAGTTAATATTCACAATTTATTATCGAGTTTACAGTAAGTGACAGCCTTTATCTCCATTGTATAGCTTTATGGCATTCTTATTGTAGTTTCCATTTTCAGGATATGTTGAGCACTGTATATTTAAGTAACTACGGAGTTATTAGCCTCAATTGTATTTATGTTAGCTAATATTGATGTTTATTTCTGTTTCCTTTAGAACCACACTTACACTGTAAAGTGTCGAAAGATATAGTGCCTGTGCATCTGTATTTGAAAGTATATATTAAAACCTTCAAGGAATAACCCTGCCTTCCGTGTCCTGACTAGACACCCCATATCGGTGACTAATTTTCATAACCAGTAAGAGTCCCCGTTACACTAGTAATACTTTTGTAGTTTTACTTAAGTACATCTGATTACTTCTTTGACCTCTGGTGAAGTCTGAGACGCTGACTCAGGCCCGGTTTTGTCTTTTAAAAGAATTGTTTATGCGGTTGAGCCTGTGCTATTCTGAGTTTAGTGAGTGTTGATGTGGCACTCGGTCGTGTTTTTAGCAAAGCAGTAAGCAGTCATTATGTGGGCTGCTGTCATGTTGGTTTTAAAGCAGTCAAGGAAAAAATATGTCCCTAAAAACACACTGAAGCCACTGCCAAAACAATGACCCAACCGCAGAGGGACATTCCTGTGTAAATATTTTTTAATTTAATGCACTTAAAATGACATGGCTGGTGAATGCACTCCCATCTATCTACAGCACAGGGTTTTTCTGCACCAGCTGCCTCCGCCTGTTATGTCAGGCCTGTCCTCTTCCTGACACTGTGTATGAATAACATACCCCTTTGCAAATTCCTCAAATTCCCAATCGTATTTGTGTATTGGAGAACACTGGGACGGCAGTTTCCAAGAGAAACACTCTTCCTTTCACCCCGCTCCGCTTGTTTCCATTGGCTAAACAGTCACATCCTGCCCGGCTTGGATGTCACACCACCAATCACAGGAGAGTGACAGCTCACTGATGCATGCAGTAGAGATGTTTGTGAGGTGGAAGCTGTGAAAACATGTGTGCTTGTTTTTCCCTCCACCAAACTGGCATTGATCATGACTGTTTTCCTGCATGTGGGCAGTTATTAACTTTCTTCACAGTGTAGTGGTCAAGAGCACAAACACTGACACTCTGGGCCACACCCGCACTCACCATTAATTGTCATATGTTCCATTAGATTTTAAATAAAGCGATCATGTGATAGAACAAAGAAATGTTTTGAGCAGAGATGAGTTAATAAGCATCTTTATTCATAATTCCTGTCTGTATTACAAAAAATAGTTACTTCTTCAAAATAAATGGAGGACGGCCATATTGTGTCAATTACAAACTTCAAACCCAGTTACCAAACACAAAGACAGTGTTCAACTCATTAGCTCGTCCAGTGGTTCATCAAAAATGTTTGTTTTTTGTAGAGCTGCAACAATAAGCTGATTAATCAATTGAAAAAAACTATTACTACTAAAAATGTAATCATCGATTAATGGTTTCAGTCATTTTTTAAGCAAAAATGCCAAAACATTCTCTGGTTCCAGCTTCACAAATGTCCTTATTTGCTGCGTTTACTGTTTCTTATCACTGTAAACTCAATACCTTTGTTTTGTCAGATATAACAAGACATCATCAAGATGTCATTGGGCATTCTGTAACCCGCAGCTTAATTAATAATCAAAATAAATGGTAGTTGCAGCCCTAGAAAGAATCGGTAAGGCTATATTGCCAAACTTTTTAGCTTATGACCCCTCATCACAGGTCGTGAGATGTGAGCAGTTTAGTCAGATAAATAATGTATTTTTGCGTAACTGAAATACTTCTTTCATTGTCATCACTTGAATCATTTTGTGACCCTTCAGGTTGGAAACTGCTGATCTAGTGTGATGCTTGTCTTCAAATCTGGAAAAAAGAAAGATTGCTGGTTGTCTTGAAGTAGCAGTACCCAACTGAGTTTTGTATTCTATGAAAAAGAAAATAAGTTTTATTTTTTCTTGGAGTACTCTTTTCTGCCTCCTCCATGACTGGCAAAGTTGCGGACGCGGTGGATCTTGGCCAGCTGGCTCTGTATGGTCTTCATTATGTCCATGTGGTCTGGGATGTGGACGTAGCGGACGTTCCTGCCCGTGATAAACAGGTCCTGCAGCCGGGTGAGCTTACCCCGTCTGTCCCGGTACAGCACATCCTGCAGACGTACGTTCATGAATGCGTCCACGTTGACCACGCGGCCCCGCGCTGTGCTCTCGTTTCTCAGGTCCACCGTGGTCACCTCTCCCTGCAGGCCCTGCAGCAGGACCACCATGCTGTTCTCTACGATTGTGCGCTCCCGGATGGAGTTGAAGACTTCAGCTACAGGCACTAGGCCCGACAGCGGGGATTCAGTCCCCTCAGACTCCATGGACACTGGCGAAGAGGATATCCAGAGGTCAGGGATACCTGCAGACAAGCAGAAGATTAGCTACTGCCATACAATTCATTAGCAACACTGCTATTTATTGTGTAACAAGTTTTATTGATGTTTGTCTACAGTATGTATTTTATATGTCTAGGGCCTAGACTCTAGGCTATGTGTAACGCTGCTGTCACTGTGAACCCTTGTTAACAAGCTGCATCGAAAACTAATGCGGATTCTGGTTCTGTGCAGTAAAACTGAAGTGAACAGAAACCAAAAACTGGGGAAATATGAAAACTTCTCATCAAAACAACTTCTAGTTAGAGCTGAGAAGAGTTGTAATTTTCCTCGTCAGTGAAAAGCTTTAAAACATACTTCATTTGTAGACTTTGTTAAATTTCAATCAATGTAAATTAGAAAATACAAGCAAGGAATTTGGTTGAAGTCATAAATTACCTTGATCAAATAGAAAATCTACATTTCTATATTTCTAATTAGGCACTTGCATTGCACTGTAACTGATGATAGCACTGTCTTTCACAAATAGCCACAGACTTAGGCACACCTGCATTTAATAAAGCACTAATTAGAAATCAGAGTCAATCAGCATTTCGGAGATGCACTATTACTGAAGTAGTCACTGCAGGAGCTCAGTACCGAAAACAGGTAAGATATTATTACTCCAAAAGATATATATATATATATATATATATATATATATATATATATATATATATATAATGTGTGAATGTGAAATATATAAGAAATATATAAGAAATATCTCAAATAAAAACATTATTATATATAGGATATTAGTATTTTAAGGGCGCTCATGAAGTAGATTACATGAGGTTTCCAAGCAGAAACACAGGGCAGGAATTGACATCTCTTTTAACACATACACTGTCGTTAATGGTTCAAATATCGATATGGGCTAAATAGCCTTAAAGAGCAGCATCAGTATCTATCGGGCATATAACCATGTTTACTACACATATTTAGCGGATTGTGGAGCTGACATTAATTCTGCTGTCAAATTAGCCAAAGGAACCTTTCATTAGGCAGATATGATATTGGTATATAGGTGTATGGAGGACAGAGGATGCAGCTCATCTCGTTTATCCACCATTCGCCTCAAATGACCAGCAGTTGTATTACAAGACAGATTCACTTTTAGCAGAGCCAGAGCAGATAACACATATTGTATATTACTAGAATATAATATACTTACCTAGATTATTTATATCCTTATTCCATGTGAAAACCAACACCTCAATCTTTGCAACTGGAGATAAACCGTTCGACTACGTCAACAACTTTTCCCGCATGAAGTCCTAAACGCAGCGTGATGACGTTTCTTGGTTTTGCGTCAATTTAGAACAACATCGCCCTCTGCAGGCGGCTTCAGAAAACAAACTATGCAGAACAATAATGTATGATTTTTTCCCCCCTAAATATATCATAATTATGATTAGAAGGATCATGTTAAAACAGCAATAAATATACTATGTCGAGGAAAACTTGGATAAATATACAAAATAAATACAAGGGATAAATAAAATCATGAAACATGATGTGTTCTTGAGGTTTATTTATAATGCATAATGAAATGTATGTATCAGAAATCCTTTGGGAAATTTGATATGCATGCACCATATTTGACTAAATCTCCACATACTAAGGCAATTTGGTAAATAAGTAAAAAAAGAATGATTAATATAAATATTTTCTGACACTCCTAAAGCCTTATTAAAATCCCTGCATCCGAACAACTAATTTAGTCTCATGTGTTAAAAAACAAACAGAACACAAACATAAAAATATGAATAAATGCTTTATTTATAACATATACTTATTATGTAGAAAATGCATTATGAAATATAGCAGTACTTACAATATGCACTGCATTCGTAGTACTTTTCCTGCTAGTAATTTATGTATAGTTTAGGAGTCATTTGGTATTTATCATACACTCTAATCTACTGCAATGTTAAACAACCAGTTGTAGAACTGAATACATCAACAACTGTATATTTTACAGGTTAAACAGAAGCTCACAGTGACAGATGTGATTTTACCTGAGATAAAGAGTGAGGAAGTAAAGTTGAAATAAATGAAACTACTTTGAACAGGGTCAGAGGTCGTCCATCATGGCCAGCAGGTCGTCTCCTTTGCTGCTGCTGAGATTTTCCGGCTGCTCTTCTCTCTCTGCAAACTGTCCCGCGATTTGAGCCAGTTGATTCGCAGCCTGCTCATCCTGAAACAAACAAAATTCCAAACATCTCGATTCATAACAAATTTATAAAACCCAGTGGTGTGTGTATAATCATATTATAAATTACTGATCTATGCAGTTTACATTTACTATACCGTGCTAACTTTGCTACTAATAATCAGATCACTGTCACTTTTGCCTTGTAATTTTGTCTTTAATTGCTGTTATATATATTTTCTATTTTTACTTCTATAATTATTTTAGTTTAAAATACATCTTATCATTGGGTTTTTACTTTCTATTTATCTGTACTTATTTCTGTCCTTGTTCATATCACTTATAATATATGTCAGCCTAATAAGGAGTGTCCCATCAGTGCCTGGTGTTTTTAATGTGCTGAAAGTCCTTTCTCAAGTTTAGATGTTGCTGACAGATAGTTTATGACTAAAAGCTGGCTTGTTAACAGCCCACAGTATAACATCATCCTACCTGCATCGCTTGAATATGTATCACTCCAAACAAGGGCTCCTCAGCAACACTTGAAGCTTCCCTGTTAACCAAAATATAAAGTTATATTGGTGGGAAATAGTGTCAATTAAATAGCAGAGAATGAGTAATGAAAAAGAAAAGCACTTACGCCTCCTCCTCCTCTTGGTCTGTAGTAAACAGGTTGATCTGAAAGCCAGTTTCAGTTTTGGGCATGTCGTCGGCCTTCATGCTGCCCATTAGACGAGCCAGCAGGTTCAGCTCCTCTTTGGCCAGCAGGTTGGGAGTGTCATCCATCTGCAGCAGGATGGTGGAGGTGTACAGGAAGGTTATGCATGATTCATAATGTGAAATGACTGAGAGAATTGTGCAGTGACGGAAAAGGTATCCAGATCTTAGTAGCGATACCACAATTAAATACTCAATTACAAGTAAAAGTCTTGTATTCAAAACCTTTTTTAAGTACACAAGATTATCACCAATATGTACTTACAGTATCAATAGGAACTTGTACAGAAAAGTAACCCTTTTGATGGTTATAATATTTAAAATTGTATAATTTTATTATTATTAATGATGATGATATGGTTTGTATGTAAAATCTTAATTTACACAGAAACTAGTAACCAAAGCTCATACAAATGTAGGGCAGTAGAAAGTAGAATATTTCTTCTTAAAATGTAGTGGATTAGGAATATTAAGTAAAATATTAAGTATAGTACAAGTATTCACCACACATTGTACTTGCAGTACTTGAATAAATGTAGTTATAACTTATGTTACATCACTGACATTGTGCTTATATATTTGTATACAGATTTTAGTTGAGTAATGCATGGTAGCTCGCTGGAATCTGTATAGCTCCATTCTGCTGTAAAATGTATTTAAATTAATTTAAATGTAGATGTACTGTTGCCTGAGGAACTGTATAGCTAGGGGAAAATGAACACGTAATATAATAATAAATCTATATGAAAAGTTTAGGAGTTTAATTACACCGGTGTTGTTCCTGCTGATAGGGCTATTACCTTGACAGAGTGAGCCTTGGATGTGTGTGTCTCCTCTGGATGATTTACAGTGTACCTTTTTTAATTCATGAAACACAAAAAAACAGCTATGTCATCTTTTAATCCACATATATCATATTACCCATATAACCTAAAGTATATGCGTTGTAGTAGCATACAGTTCATGCTTACATGTTCATGCCCAGTCTGATGACTCTGTCTCCGTGCAGTTCAAAACATCCCTTTCTGATGGGGCTGGTGTAACTTCCTCCTGTGGGGAATTCACTTTGTCTCACTTCTCTGCCCTTTCTGTCAAATGTCCTGTGGAAACAAGAAGGAGATGATAACAGAGATTCTATATAAGCAGTTTGAAATTTAGACATATCTGCTTGTCAGTGGAGCCTTTGTCTTTGCGTCATACAAGCAGCCACGTCTGGTGCCAATAATGGAGGTCAAGTGTTAAATTGTCTGTAAATAATGTCCAACACTCAGGCTAGAAAAATTAGGTAAGGTAGATTTATATTAGTTGTCAAACCCATATTCAGTTTTTCAAGTAAAGAAGCAGAGACATTAACCATCAGTTTAATTGTGTTGAAAATACCAGTCTTAACTTTAGAAGCACAATTAGCTTTCCTAGCTAGACTCTGTTAGCTCCTGTACAGTAACTCTCAAAAATAATTATTTTATTGTCAGCTGAAACACGCTGTCCATTTTCTAGGTTAAATGGGTTTTAAATGTATCATTAAAGTAACAAAATATACAGCCACATTGGTTTGAGCTAAATACTGAACGTTAGCATGCTAACATGGAACTTTCTGTTCATCTTATAAACTACATGGGTAGTTTAACTTAAACTTTTCATTAAACTAACAAAAATCTAAATCCATAATGGTGCTTAGAGCTAAATGTGAACATTGGCTACTAGCACGCTCACAATGATAATGACAACAAGCTGATGTATATCCGGTATAATGTTCACTGTGTTCACCATCTTAGTTTAGCTTTCTAACATGCTAACATTCGCTAATAGGCAACAAACACAAAGTACAGTGGAGGCCGATGGGAAGTATTAGACAAATGGTGATGAATTCAAAGTTGTTACAGTTCATCCTGAGAGGGGCATTTATGTCTGTACCAAATTGTGTTCCAATCCATCTTGTAGATGTGGAGATATTTCACTTGTTAATTTGTCACAATATTTCAGTCTGTAGTTGTTGAATGCTAGTGGAATCTAGGTGCTAGCTAGAAAAGCGGGGCAAGACTGGATCATGTTACGTTATCCAACAGCACTCTGTATGTGTATGTCACGTAAGGGTTAATGCCCGACCAGGTGTCCATTGTCAGGTATTAATGGACGACGGCGAGGCGTGAATCGTCCGACGCGCAGCGGAGGACACTCGTCGGGCATTAACCTTACTTATTCTCTGTGAAACAAAAGTCAGTCCAGAGGGGAAATATAACTTACTTCTTGCAGCGTGTGTGTTAGCGCCATCCTGTGGTGTTCAGAGGACGAGTTGGAAATAACAGATCCACATTTCCTTTTTGATTTAATGTAGCGCATTGATTTAGTTATTGATTTAACAGTAAACAGTCAGTTTCACCAGAACTCCTTTACTAGGTGTCCTATATCACTTTTTTATGGACACCCAGCAGCCAATCAGAATCGAGTATTCACCCAGACCATGGTATAATAAAAGATAGTTCAACAGATTTCTAATTATCAGAACACATTCAAAGCCATGTTTGTCATCTGCCTACCTAATAAGCCCTGGAACATCCATCCCATAAGGCACTGGGCCTGATGTCGACAGGGCAAAACGTCCATTGGGATTTTGGAGTTGATGTTTGAGGAAAAGTGACACCTAAGAGAAGGAAATAAAACTATAAAATAATATTTTCATCTCACTGTATGGAGGGATGAATTAAAAAAAAAAAGCAGAGGACTCACGCGAATATGCATGTCTTGAAAAAATATGAGCAGTGTTTGTCTGAGAAGCTGGAATTCACCCTCTGGTAAAGCTGAGTATATCTAAAAGAACACAAACAGGATACAGGTGATACAAACTGACAGCTGGAATCCAGTATACAGTATGTAGAAACTTATTGTACAGACTAGACTACTGTATCCTGGGGTAATGTGATTTACATTCAGTAACGGAATATAATAATTAAAGGTTGATTTAAATAACATCTCTCAATATACCTCAATGATCTTCCTATGTGTCTCGTCCACTTTGTTCCCGACCACAGGAGTGTCTTTTACAAAGTCCCTGATGGTATCTATGTGATTGTAAGTGATGAGCAGCAAGTCTTTAGGCCGTGGACAAAGCAAGACCTGATATTTGAATGCCATGACCATCAGCTCGTAAAGCTACAGGGGGGGGGGGGGGGGGAGAAAGAAGGTATAAGCTTCAAGGATATGCCACCCCTGCAATTGAACAAAACCTATGTTTTTTTCTCCCATACTACAATTTCCGGTAACACTTTACTTGAAGGGTGTTCATAAGACTGACATGACACTCATTATTATCAGACGTGACATCTGTCATGAACATGAAGGAGTCATTTTGAGTGTTCATGACTGTTGTCATTAAAATACACAATTTTCTCTACATCTTTTTCAAATTGCAACAAGTATAAAAGCTGTAGCCTTAAGATTTGAAAAATGAACCCTTGAGAGTTAACTTATTTTGAGGCTTGACTCTCTTGGAAACTTGAAATAACTAAACAATTCAAACCATTAAAACCTAAAGATTTGACCAGGTAAAATCCTGGAAAATAAGACAAGGCGGCCTTGCACTCATGGCCACACACCTTCACTATAGGCTAGTGTACAATTATTCGGCATGGATTGAAAGAACTTGGTTTTAGATATGTATAAAACACTACTAACAGAACTTTAAAATAAAACAAAAATGGTTTTAAAACATCTATTTCTATCAGCATTTACATACCCTGTCCATGCTGGCCGGGTTCAACCTCATGATTGAGGCATGCGCTAACCGAGTTAGCACTGTTTTCATGGTCCTGTGAGAATATAGCTGCTGAGGTTTGAGAAGTTCATCCATAAAGTCTTTACCAAACATGGTCCCAACAATGTCATTCATAACTATAAGTGGGGAAGAGACAGAAACAGAAAGGTGGCTAATTCTGCTTAGAATTAGCTATTTTAGGTCATGGATTGAAACCGCACAGAAGAGCCTTTTTTGATGTTAATGCAACTGTAATGCATTGTTACTATAGCTGGCTGTCCTCATTGCGATACTGCGTTACAAAAGCAGAGAACAGTAATACAGAAGCAATGGGAAAAAATGGTTTAATGTTAAAATAAGACCCCAAAAATGCAGTTCCTGCTGCCAGTCTTGAGACCAGGTGCAATATTAAAGTGATGTACACATTTAGTGTATCAACAATTATAATCCAATTATAGAGACTAATATACATTATTCTAAAATGGGCCATTCTGCATAATGAGTACTTTTCCATTTGGTACTTTAAGTATATGCTATATTTTAATACTTTTGTACTTTTACTAAGTAAAAATTAAAATGCATGACTGTTAATTACAACATAGTATTTCTACAGTATTTCTACACTGTGATATTGCTACTTTAAGTATAATAAGTGAGTACTTCTTCCACCACTGCTACAGGGGCACAAGGAGCTGACTAAACAATAATGTGCTAAAATATGGATACCTCTTTTTCTGTCATTTTCTGACCAAACTCCTGCATCCGTGTCAGTTTTCCCAAGTAAGAAAAGAAAGAAAATAGACTTGTGATTTAGTGTTGTGCATTAAAGATATGAGCTGCACATGTTCAGTTTATAATCTGACAGCTACAGCTTGTCAGGAGGAGGGATGACTGGGTGCTAAACACGGACAGTACACACCTGCCAAGCCTGTGAATTCTCTAGCTACCTCTACCTTTCTCTGAATTGTCGTCAGACGTGTTGAGAGCGTGTAGGCGTTGGTCCAGAATGTAAAGCATCTCTCCACCAAGATTAATGAAAACCAGGGGGAGAGTTCTCTCAGACATCTTGCAAAGACAAAGAAGGGATTAAGTCGTAGGCAAAAGCTGGTGCAGAAGTAGGCGTTAGAAGCAGCTGATCCTTTTTTAGATCAAAAACACTCTTGTTTTAAAGGCATTATCTGATAGTTCCAGTTGTGAATAGCCACTGGTAAGAAATTGTCCATGTTAAATATTATCTGCTCATGCTTCTCAAGATAACCTAAGTCACACTAAGATGCAACAGGTGGTGAGGAAGAGGATCAGCGGACACCTGACGCAGGCTTATTGGTCAGGGTGCGGATGACGTGACAGCACAGCACAAGCAATAGTGGCTTTGTGTATATGTATGTTTGATTTCTGGGAAAAGACAATTCAATCTACTATATATCACAGACGTTTGTGCTTATATAGGCTTGTTGACAATAATTTAGAGTACAATGCAAACATGAAAGTAAGGCCTGAGAAACCAATATTTGACATTTATATTGCATTTTATTAAACACTGCATGGGCAAAGACATGAGGTAACCAGACCAAAGTATGTGTTTGTTAAACACCTCATTCCAAACCGATAAGTATTAATTTTCTGCTGTAACATCCTCCACTCTTCTCGGAAACCTTTCTAAAGTATCATTTAATGCTGTAGCATTTGATGAATAGTTTGACGTTTTGGGACATTCGCTTATTTGTTTTCTTGTCTTTAGACGAGAAGATTGACAACACACTCGTATCTGTACAGTAAATATGAAGTCACAGCCAGAAGGCAAACCAAAAGTACACAAAAGTATGTGGACAAGTTGGCCTCATACTATACTTTTGGTCATATAATGTAGCTGCCTACACAAATATTGCATACTGATATTTGTTCCAATACAAGTGAATACATTATAATGATTTAGTTTAGGTCATAAATGAATTCTACACGCAGTGTTAGTAAAGGATAGTTGCTGTAGCTAAATTGACTTGTCCCTGAAGTCAAATTTTACAAACTAAACCGTTATGATATGATCTGTTCACCACTTATACAATGTCCACACATCTTTGTCTCTTTCTCTCCCTGCCATTCCAAGTTAAAGATTAGAGAGAGTCATGCAAATGAAAGTGTATCTTTATGCACACTGTTACGGCTGCTCACTTACAAGGGAGACAATTGCCTATTTGTCACAGTCTTGTCCACGGGTAAAAGCTTTTCTTGGGAAATGTTTTACAAATTGAGAGATGAGACAAAAATATAAACATCTGGCAAAGAGAGTTGATCAAATCCTGATTGATCTCACCGGACTATACAGTAGATTAGCCAATAAACCGATTATGGGGATCCATCTTTACCTCTGGCTTCTCTCTATGTAAGTCAAATCTAATATTAATAATTGTATTGAGTTGTAATTTTTTTCTTGCCATATCTACATTCTGAATAAAAGAATGTGCTTTATCACATCAGTATGGTTTGCTAAGAAATTCAGCAAATATTTGTTTAATTTTTTGACAGTGGTCCTGTTGTTATTTGCTTGTTAAAGAACTATTTAAACTTTTTTCTTCCGCTGAAATGTTCAAATTAGCTAATATCATGTCTTCTCCTACCAGAATAACCAACTGTTCTGGTTCAGGGACAGGTTTCAATGATGTACCAACCCTAGATCCAGAATTGTATAACCTGAACTGGATGAAATCTATACCTGACGAGACTCCAGTATCTGCTATCTCCATTCCTGGAACGCATGAAAGCTTATCATTACATGGAGGACCACTTGCTAAATGTCAAGTTTGGACCTTAAAAGACCAACTTAATGTGGGAATACGGTATTTTGATGTACATGTTGGGATTTGGCTGCCCACCCAAAAACATATTCATATCCGGGATAGACACTGGATGTTTTCGCAAGACATTCAATTTGATGAAGTCCTACAGACTGTTTCAGATTTCCTCACAGTCCATAGTACTGAGACTGTGCTGTTGAAAGTTACACTACAAGGGTTATACAAGAGGAAAGTCGAAGAAGAACTGATGAAGAAATTAATTGAAAAATTCAAAAATAAGATATGGAATACGTTGAAGGTACCAAACATGGAACAGGCAAGGGGCAAGATTGTTTTTCTCCAGAGTAACATATTCAATGCTGGAACATTAAATCATGAATCATTTTTCATTAAATATAAAGAGCTAATCCATGTTGAAGATAAAATAAAGCAAATCAAGTCACACCTCTGTGACCATCACATTGTACTGACTGACAATGCAGCATCACGATTTGAAAATCCTAAAAAGTTGGCTAAAAAAGTTAACAAACAGCTTAATAACTTTGTGGTAAAACATAAGAAAGGCTCCTTAAATCAAGGTTGCTTAGGTGTCTTAAGCATGAACTTCCCCAGTGCTGATCTTATTAAAAACATAATTCAACTAAAACCGTGCAATTGTGGTAAAGGTAAAGAAAAAAGACAAAGACCTGATGGAGAGATGCCTATAACTGACAATACACCTGAAGCATCACCAACATCTGGGAAGGATCCTGAACCAACACTAGAAACAGACCTTACCTCAGAATCACCATCATCTGGGCCAGATTCAGAACCAACACCAGCCCCAGAATCACCAACTGCGCAGGATTCAGAAGCAACACCTGCACCAGAATCACCAACATCTGAGCGGGATTCTGAATCAACAGGTGCACCAGAATTACCAACTGTGCAGGATTCAGAAGCAACACCTGCCCCAGAATCACCAACTGCGCAGGATCCTGAACCAACACCTGCCCCAGAATCACCAACTGCGCAGGATTCAGAAGCAACACCTGCCCCAGAATCACCAACTGCGCAGGATTCAGAAGCAACACCTGCACCAGAATCACCAACATCTGAGCGGGATTCTGAATCAACACCTGCCCCAGAATCACCAACTGCACAGGATTCAGAAGCAACACCTGCACCAGAATTACCAACATCTGAGCGGGATTCTGAATCAACAGATGCACCAGAATTACCAACTGTGCAAGATTCAGAAGCAACACCTGCCCCAGAATCACCAACTGCACAGGATCCTGAACCAACACCTGCCCCAGAATCACCAATTGCGCAGAATTCAGAAGCAACACCTGCCCCAGAATCACCAACTGCGCAGGATTCAGAAGCAACACCTGCCCCAGAATCACCAACTGCGCAGGATTCAGAAGCAACACCTGCCCCAGAATCACCAACTGCGCAGGATTCAGAAGCAACACCTGCACCAGAATCACCAACTGCGCAGGATTCAGAAGCAACACCTGCCCCAGAATCACCAACTGCGCAGGATTCAGAAGCAACACCTGCCCCAGAATCACCAACTGCGCAGGATTCAGAAGCAACACCTGCCCCAGAATCACCAACTGCGCAGGATTCAGAAGCAACACCTGCCCCAGAATCACCAACTGCGCAGGATTCAGAAGCAACACCTGCCCCAGAATTACCAACTGCACAGGATTCAGAAGCAACACCTGCCCCAGAATCAGCAACTGCGCAGGATTCAGAAGCAACACCTGCCCCAGAATCACCAACTGCCCAGGATTCAGAACCAACACCTGCCCCAGAATCACCAACTGCGCAGGATTCAGAAGCAACACCTGCACCAGAATCACCAACTGCGCAGGATTCAGAAGCAACACCTGCCCCATTATCACCAACTGCGCAGGATTCAGAAGCAACACCTGCCCCAGAATCACCAACTGCGCAGGATTCAGAAGCAACACCTGCCCCAGAATTACCAACTGCACAGGATTCAGAAGCAACACCTGCCCCAGAATCAGCAACTGCGCAGGATTCAGAAGCAACACCTGCCCCAGAATCACCAACTGCCCAGGATTCAGAACCAACACCTGCCCCAGAATCAGCAACTGCGCAGGATTCAGAAGCAACACCTGCCCCAGAATCAGCAACTGCGGAGGATTCAGAAGCAACACCTGCCTCAGAATCACCAACTGCGCAGGATTCAGAAGAAACACCTGCCCCAGAATTACCAACTGCACAGGATTCAGAAGCAACACCTGCCCCAGAATCACCAACATCTGAGCGGGATTCAGAAGCAACACCTGCCCCAGAATCAGCAACTGCGCAGGATTCAGAAGCAACACCTGCCCCAGAATCACCAACTGCGCAGGATTCGGAAGCAACACCTGCCCCAGAATCACCAACTGCGCAGGACTCAGAAGCAACACCTGCCCCAGAATCACCAACTGCGCAGGATTCAGAAGCAACACCTGCACCAGAATCACCAACATCTGAGCGGGATTCAGAAGCAACACCTGCCCCAGAATCACCAACTGCACAGGATTCAGAACCAACACCTGCCCCAGAATCACCAACTGCACAGGATTCAGAACCAACACCTGCCCCAGAATCACCAACTGCGCAGGATTCAGAAGCAACACCTGCACCAGAATCACCAACATCTGAGCGGGATTCAGAAGCAACACCTGCCCCAGAATCACCAACTGCGCAGGATTCAGAAGCAACACCTGCACCAGAATCACCAACTGCGCAGGATTCGGAAGCAACACCTGCCCCAGAATCACCAACTGCGCAGGATTCAGAAGCAACACCTGCCCCAGAATCACCAACTGCGCAGGATTCAGAAGCAACACCTGCCCCAGAATCACCAACTGCGCAGGATTCAGAAGCAACATCTGCCCCAGAATCACCAACATCTGAGCGGGATTCAGAAGCAACACCTGCCCCAGAATCACCAACTGCGCAGGATTCAGAACCAACACCTGCCCCAGAATCACCAACTGCGCAGGATTCAGAAGCAACACCTGCCCCAGAATCACCAACTGCGCAGGATCCTGAACCAACACCTGCCCCAGAATCACCAACTGCGCAGGATTCAGAAGCAACACCTGCCCCAGAATCACCAACTGCGCAGGATTCAGAAGCAACACCTGCCCCAGAATCACCAACTGTGCAGGATCCTGAACCAACATCTGCCCCAGAATCACCCACTGCGCAGGATTCAGAAGCAACACCTGCCCCAGAATCACCAACTGCGCAGGATTCAGAAGCAACATCTGCACCAGAATCACCAACATCTGAGCGGGATCCAGAAGCAACACCTGCCCCAGAATCACCAACTGCGCAGGATTCAGAAGCAACACCTGCCCCAGAATCACCAACTGCGCAGGATTCAGAACCAACACCTGCACCAGAATCACCAACATCTGAGCGGGATCCAGAAGCAACACCTGCCCCAGAATCACCAACTGCGCAGGATTCAGAAGCAACACCTGCCCCAGAATCACCAACTGCGCAGGATTCAGAACCAACACCTGCCCCAGAATCACCAACTGCGCAGGATTCAGAAGCAACACCTTCCCCAGACTCACCAACTGCGCAGGATCCTGAACCAACATCTGCCCCAGAATCACCCACTGCGCAGGATTCAGAAGCAACACCTGCTCCAGAATCACCAACTGCGCAGGATTCAG
The DNA here is from genome assembly GCA_023631565.1 of Gymnocephalus cernua. Lineage (NCBI taxonomy): Eukaryota > Metazoa > Chordata > Actinopteri > Perciformes > Percidae > Gymnocephalus > Gymnocephalus cernua. The sequence continues at coordinate 9,458,490 of CM042438.1, read as the reverse complement.
AAGCAACATCTGCACCAGAATCACCAACATCTGAGCGGGATCCAGAAGCAACACCTGCCCCAGAATCACCAACTGCGCAGGATTCAGAAGCAACACCTGCCCCAGAATCACCAACTGCGCAGGATTCAGAACCAACACCTGCCCCAGAATCACCAACTGCGCAGGATTCAGAAGCAACACCTGCCCCAGAATCACCAACTGCGCAGGATTCAGAAGCAACACCTTCCCCAGATTCACCAACTGCGCAGGATCCTGAACCAACACCTGCCCCAGAATCACCAACTGTGCAGGATCCTGAACCAACACCTGCCCCAGAATCACCAACTGCGCAGGATTCAGAAGCAACACCTGCCCCAGAACTAACACCTGCGCAGGATTCAGAAGCAACACCTGCCCCAGAATCACCAACTGCGCAGGATCCTGAACCAACACCTGCCCCAGAATCGCCAACTGCGCAGGATTCAGAAGCAACACCTGCCCCAGAATCACCAACTGCGCAGGATTCAGAAGCAACACCTGCACCAGAATCACCAACATCTGAGCGGGATTCAGAAGCAACACCTGCCCCAGAATCACCAACTGCGCAGGATTCAGAAGCAACACCTGCCCCAGAATCACCAACTGCGCAGGATTCAGAACCAACACCTGCCCCAGAATCACCAACTGCACAGGATGCTGAACCAACACCTGCCCCAGAATCACCAACTGCGCAGGATTCAGAAGCAACACCTGCCCCAGAATCACCAACTGCGCAGGATTCAGAAGCAACATCTGCCCCAGAATCACCAACATCTGAGCGGGATTCAGAAGCAACACCTGCCCCAGAATCACCAACTGCGCAGGATTCAGAACCAACACCTGCCCCAGAATCACCAACTGCGCAGGATTCAGAAGCAACACCTGCCCCAGAATCACCAACTGCGCAGGATCCTGAACCAACACCTGCCCCAGAATCACCAACTGCGCAGGATTCAGAAGCAACACCTGCCCCAGATTCACCAACTGCGCAGGATCCTGAACCAACACCTGCCCCAGAATCACCAACTGCGCAGGATTCAGAAGCAACACCTGCCCCAGAATCACCAACTGCGCAGGATCCTGAACCAACACCTGCCCCAGAATCACCAACTGCGCAGGATTCAGAAGCAACACCTGCCCCAGAATCACCAACTGCGCAGGATCCTGAACCAACACCTGCCCCAGAATCACCAACTGCGCAGGATTCAGAAGCAACACCTGCCCCAGAATCACCAACTGCGCAGGATTCAGAAGCAACACCTGCCCCAGAATCACCAACTGCGCAGGATTCAGAAGCAACACCTGCCCCAGAATCACCAACTGCGCAGGATTCAGAACCAACACCTGCACCAGAATCACCAACATCTGAGCGGGATCCAGAAGCAACACCTGCCCCAGAATCACCAACTGCGCAGGATTCAGAAGCAACACCTGCCCCAGAATCACCAACTGCGCAGGATTCAGAACCAACACCTGCCCCAGAATCACCAACTGCGCAGGATTCAGAAGCAACACCTTCCCCAGACTCACCAACTGCGCAGGATCCTGAACCAACATCTGCCCCAGAATCACCCACTGCGCAGGATTCAGAAGCAACACCTGCTCCAGAATCACCAACTGCGCAGGATTCAGAAGCAACATCTGCACCAGAATCACCAACATCTGAGCGGGATCCAGAAGCAACACCTGCCCCAGAATCACCAACTGCGCAGGATTCAGAAGCAACACCTGCCCCAGAATCACCAACTGCGCAGGATTCAGAACCAACACCTGCCCCAGAATCACCAACTGCGCAGGATTCAGAAGCAACACCTGCCCCAGAATCACCAACTGCGCAGGATTCAGAAGCAACACCTTCCCCAGATTCACCAACTGCGCAGGATCCTGAACCAACACCTGCCCCAAAATCACCAACTGTGCAGGATCCTGAACCAACACCTGCCCCAGAATCACCAACTGCGCAGGATTCAGAAGCAACACCTGCCCCAGAACTAACACCTGCGCAGGATTCAGAAGCAACACCTGCCCCAGAATCACCAACTGCGCAGGATCCTGAACCAACACCTGCCCCAGAATCGCCAACTGCGCAGGATTCAGAAGCAACACCTGCCCCAGAATCACCAACTGCGCAGGATTCAGAAGCAACACCTGCACCAGAATCACCAACATCTGAGCGGGATTCAGAAGCAACACCTGCCCCAGAATCACCAACTGCGCAGGATTCAGAAGCAACACCTGCCCCAGAATCACCAACTGCGCAGGATTCAGAACCAACACCTGCCCCAGAATCACCAACTGCACAGGATGCTGAACCAACACCTGCCCCAGAATCACCAACTGCGCAGGATTCAGAAGCAACACCTGCCCCAGAATCACCAACTGCGCAGGATTCAGAAGCAACATCTGCCCCAGAATCACCAACATCTGAGCGGTATTCAGAAGCAAAACCTGCCCCAGAATCACCAACTGCGCAGGATTCAGAACCAACACCTGCCCCAGAATCACCAACTGCGCAGGATTCAGAAGCAACACCTGCCCCAGAATCACCAACTGCGCAGGATCCTGAACCAACACCTGCCCCAGAATCACCAACTGCGCAGGATTCAGAAGCAACACCTGCCCCAGAATCACCAACTGCGCAGAATCCTGAACCAACACCTGCCCCAGAATCACCAACTGCGCAGGATTCAGAAGCAACACCTGCCCCAGAATCACCAACTGCGCAGGATCCTGAACCAACACCTGCCCCAGAATCACCAACTGCGCAGGATTCAGAAGCAACACCTGCCCCAGAATCACCAACTGCGCAGGATCCTGAACCAACACCTGCCCCAGAATCACCAACTGCGCAGGATTCAGAAGCAACACCTGCCCCAGAATCACCAACTGCGCAGGATTCAGAAGCAACACCTGCCCCAGAATCACCAACTGCGCAGGATCCTGAACCAACACCTGCCCCAGAATCACCAACTGTGCAGGATCCTGAACCAACACCTGCCCCAGAATCACCAACTGTGCAGGATCCTGAACCAACACCTGCCCCAGAATCACCAACTGCGCAGGATTCAGAAGCAACACCTGCCCCAGAATCACCAACTGCGCAGGATTCAGAAGCAACACCTGCCCCAGAATCACCAACTGCGCAGGATCCTGAACCAACACCTGCCCCAGAATCACCAACTGTGCAGGATCCTGAACCAACACCTGCCCCAGAATCACCCACTGCGCAGGATTCAGAAGCAACACCTGCCCCAGAATCACCAACTGCGCAGGATTCAGAAGCAACACCTGCCCCAGAATCACCAACTGCGCAGGATTCAGAAGCAACATCTGCCCCAGAATCACCAACATCTGAGCGGGATTCAGAAGCAACACCTGCCCCAGAATCACCAACTGCGCAGGATTCAGAACCAACACCTGCCCCAGAATCACCAACTGCGCAGGATTCAGAAGCAACACCTGCCCCAGAATCACCAACTGCGCAGGATCCTAAACCAACACCTGCCCCAGAATCACCAACTGCGCAGGATTCAGAAGCAACACCTGCCCCAGAATCACCAACGGCGCAGGATCCTGAACCAACACCTGCCCCAGAATCACCAACTGTGCAGGATCCTGAACCAACACCTGCCCCAGAATCACCCACTGCGCAGGATTCAGAAGCAACACCTGCCCCAGAATCACCAACTGCGCAGGATTCAGAAGCAACATCTGCACCAGAATCACCAACATCTGAGCGGGATCCAGAAGCAACACCTGCCCCAGAATCACCAACTGCGCAGGATTCAGAAGCAATACCTGCCCCAGAATCACCAACTGCGCAGGATTCAGAACCAACACCTGCCCCAGAATCACCAACTGCGCAGGATCCTGAACCAACACCTGCCCCAGAATCACCAACTGTGCAGGATTCAGAAGCAACACCTGCCCCAGAATCACCAACTGCGCAGGATTCAGAAGCAACATCTGCCCCAGAATCACCAACATCTGAGCGGGATTCAGAAGCAACACCTGCCCCAGAATCACCAACTGCGCAGGATTCAGAACCAACACCTGCCCCAGAATCACCAACTGCGCAGGATTCAGAAGCAACACCTGCCCCAGAATCACCAACTGCGCAGGATCCTGAACCAACACCTGCCCCAGAATCACCAACTGCGCAGGATTCAGAAGCAACACCTGCCCCAGAATCACCAACTGCGCAGGATTCAGAAGCAACACCTGCCCCAGAATCACCAACTGCGCAGAATTCAGAAGCAACATCTGCCCCAGAATCACCAACATCTGAGCGGGATTCAGAAGCAACACCTGCCCCAGAATCACCAACTGCGCAGGATTCAGAACCAACACCTGCCCCAGAATCACCAACTGCGCAGGATTCAGAAGCAACACCTGCCCCAGAATCACCAACTGCGCAGGATCCTGAACCAACACCTGCCCCAGAATCACCAACTGCGCAGGATTCAGAAGCAACACCTGCCCCAGAATCACCAACTGCGCAGGATTCAGAAGCAACACCTGCCCCAGAATCACCAACTGCGCAGGATCCTGAACCAACACCTGCCCCAGAATCACCAACTGCGCAGGATTCAGAAGCAACACCTGCCCCAGAATCACCAACTGTGCAGGATCCTGAACCAACATCTGCCCCAGAATCACCCACTGCGCAGGATTCAGAAGCAACACCTGCCCCAGAATCACCAACATCTGAGCGGGATCCAGAAGCAACACCTGCCCCAGAATCACCAACTGCGCAGGATTCAGAACCAACACCTGCCCCAGAATCACCAACTGCGCAGGATTCAGAACCAACACCTGCCCCAGAATCACCAACTGCGCAGGATTCAGAAGCAACACCTGCCCCAGAATCACCAACTGCGCAGGATTCAGAAGCAACATCTGCCCCAGAATCACCAACATCTGAGCGGGATTCAGAAGCAACACTTGCCCCAGAATCACCAACTGCGCAGGATTCAGAACCAACACCTGCCCCAGAATCACCAACTGCGCAGGATTCAGAAGCAACACCTGCCCCAGAATCACCAACTGCGCAGGATCCTGAACCAACACCTGCCCCAGAATCACCAACTGCGCAGGATTCAGAAGCAACACCTGCCCCAGAATCACCAACTGCGCAGGATTCAGAAGCAACACCTGCCCCAGAATCACCAACTGCGCAGGATTCAGAAGCAACACCTGCCCCAGAATCACCAACTGCGCAGGATTCAGAACCAACACCTGCCCCAGAATCACCAACTGTGCAGGATCCTGAACCAACACCTGCCCCAGAATCACCAACTGCGCAGGATTCAGAAGCAACACCTGCCCCAGAATCACCAACTGCGCAGGATTCAGAAGCAACATCTGCCCCAGAATCACCAACATCTGAGCGGGATTCAGAAGCAACACCTGCCCCAGAATCACCAACTGCGCAGGATTCAGAAGCAACACCTGCACCAGAATCACCAACATCTGAGCGGGATTCTGAATCAACAGCTGCACCAGAATTACCAACATCTGAGCGGGATTCTGAATCAACAGCTGCACCAGATTTACCAACTTCTGAGCGGGATCCTGAAGCAACGCCTGTCCCAGAATCATCATCTGCGCAGGATCCTGAACCAACACCTGCACCAAAATCACTTACATCTGGGCATGACTTAAAGGTAACACCTGAGTCAGACCCCACAAATAAAGATGAACACTCACGTGAACCTGAGTCAGCAGAGCACACACCACTGCTAATAAATCCAGCAGCCACTCTGCCTGCAGCAGTACCAGAGTTATATCCAGCTGTGCTTCCTAACATCCCTCTTAAAATACAGCACAAGCTAGCACCACAGTGGAGGATGCGGAATTGTGTCAGAGGGTAAATCAAGTATGGAATGTATCATTCAATTAATTGTATTATGTTTTAAAATTTGGCAAAGGAAAACTGTGGAATTGTTTTATCCTGAAAACTTTAATAAAGTGTAAAGAGTTTTATTTCATTATCATCTATTTACCTACTTCGACTAATATTCACATGCATTGTTAAAAACGATAGTACAGAGGAAAATTAAAGCTTTTAAAGAGAATTAATGTAACAAATAAATCCTCACTAAAGTAAAGAAAGATAAAAAAATAAAAAACATAAAAAATTTTGATTTTGATTTGATATAGCCTACACCAAGAAGAAAAATCTTAATTAAGAAAATATTTGGTGAATCATATTTACAATTTTATCTTCATTTCTCACCTTTCATTTACATGCAGTCATTGATCATCTTTGCATTTCGGTATATCATTGCCGCCAAAGTCCATGCTATGAAGATGTCATAATCTTTTGGTTGCCACGCTGAGAAGTTGGCCGATTCGTCTGGTTTCCTTGCTAGGTACTTGGTATTTTCCAAAGCAATACATTAACAAAATAAATAAATAATTGACGACATGTAAACTTGCATAACCTTTGTGTACAGTGGTAGGCAGGGGGAGTGGGCCTGTCAGAAATTTTTTTTAGTTCAGAGAATATTCTCAGATTGCTTTTTCAGAATGTTTGGATTTTAGACCTGAAGTTAGACAGAACAGTTTGAATATGAGAAGAGATGAGGCAGAACTTAGAGGAAAATGTCAAACAAAAAAGTACTGGCATTGTATAAAGTAGTTGGGTTACACTTTACTTGAAGGTATCTACATAAGAGTGACGTGACACTGTCATGAACGTGTCATAAACATTATAAACAAGTCATAAACGTTTATGACATAACGATTCGTTTTTTTTGTCATGACAAGTTATGGTTAGGGTTAGAGTTAGAGTTCATGTGTCATGACTGTGTAATGACAGTGTCATGTCACTCTTATGTAGATACCTTTAAGTAGAGTGTTACCAGTAGTTGAAATTGGCTCCACCTCTACCAGCTGCAACATTAAAGTAATGTAGCCTACAAATGAATGCATACGTTTTCTATCACTGCTTTTACATGTATTTATTTTCTAATTTTTCCTCATGTATGCGTGTGTAATCGATAGCAGTGAACTGGATGAACAGAGAGGGAGTCAGATTAGATTCTTGCTGGTGCACCAGCTCATGGGACACGCCCAAACCCGCACGTTGGTCTTGTTGCTGCGCTCGCGCTGTTTGCTGACAAGTAAAAACCGAACTTCCTTGTTACCACAACACCGGTTCACAACTCAGTTAAGAAGCGTCGCGTCGCCACATTTCATTTCATCAGCAGCTACAAACTCTTCACATGGACACATCAGCGGAAAGACACTTTTAACAGCTCGTGTGGAGTTTTTGAGGTAAGTTTATCTCGTCTTTGTAACGTTTAAAGTTGAGGCGGAAACAGAAGTAGTGACTTTTTAAACTATATTGTACGAGTAACCACAATTATTATGTTGCTCTGTGTTTACAGCGGATCCACCACTAAATGAGAAGTTTCACAATGCTATTTCAATAAATTAGATAGCGAGAGGACATAATACTCTCTGTTTATTTCCCCTCTCAGTTCTCCTTAGATCACATTCAACTTTCGCCAGATGGGAAGACGATGATACATTTAGAGTAGCAAACCATAGTAGACTGACAGATTTAGTAGATTTTAAGGTTATCAGCAACTAGTATGACGATCTTCGGATAATTTCGGACATGATCACGCAGACGAAGATATTGACTGGGTTTAGCCTCTCAAATGTGAGGATTTGCTGCTTTTCTCTAATTTAAATAATTGGAAAGTGATTTTCTTTTGGATTTCGGACAACCGAAATCAAAATATTTGATTACTGGGAACCTGTTTGGGCATATTTATTTTCTCCATATTTTCTGCCATTTTATCGACATGACAGTAACTTGATGGATAAAAAATAATAATATGCAGATTAAGCAATAACGAAAATAGTCAGTTTCAGCCCTAGAAGTAGGCCTAACAGTCTTATTTTAAGAGTAAATAAAATGTGATAGAAAGAACAGAAAATACATAATATACATAAAATGGCATGTAAGTATGTAGGCTAAGCTAATGAAAGTAGGGCTTCAACCAATGATTATATATCTGCAAATTATTTTCTCAATATATCTATTCCTAACTTTCTCTATAAAATGTAAACATGCCCATTCTAATTTGGAATAGAACAAAGGGGTCTTGTTTTATCCGACCAAAAGACCAAAACCCAAAGATATTCAGTGTACAGACATATAAGACAAATAAAACATTTTACTTTGAATACAGCACCATAAGAAACCATTCGGTCTTTTAGGATTATGGATGGCTCACCAGTAGTGGAAGAAGTACTCAGATCTTTTACTTAAGTTGAAATAAATGTAGAAAGTAGTGTGACATGGAAATACTCAAATAAAGTACAAGTACCTCAAAATTGTACTTAAGTAAAGTTCTTTGTAATGTGTTTTTCCAAACAGGTGGAAAGTGAGCCAGTTGAAGCTGAAGAGATGAATGCTGATGTTGCTCTCTTCACATCTGTACACCCGTGGAGTGAGACCCCCAACACCACCCGTCGGAACCTCCCATACTCTGACACTTCTGCATGGATCTTCTCTTCACTCCTTCTGACTCCAAACTCCTCCAGCCCCTCCTGTGAGAGAATGTACGCCGGTGACCCCGACCCCTCCCTGGACCCCCAGCTCCTGGAGGCCCAGCTGGACTTCTTCCATAAGCTTGGGTACTCCACGGCTCAGGTTCAGGCCGTTCAGAAAAAGTTCGGCCCTAACATGGACACAGATAAACTTCTTGGGGAGCTGGTGAGGATCAGGGCCAGTGGGGCGGCCGAGCAGGGGCCGGTGACCACGATTTCCGTGCTGGTTCCCAGAGGGGACCTCCAGCTTGCGGGCCCCACCATGCTGCTACCTTTTACTGTATCATCTCCTCTGAGCGGAGAAGAGAGCAGTGAGGATGAAGACGCTCTGAGACCCGTGGTTATAGATGGAAGCAACGTGGCCATGAGGTGAGAAACCGCTGAAACCTATAATCTAATCTTAATCTTACTTGTCCTCGTTTGGAATATCACTTAGCCAAGGAATTGTTCAACACATAACTCCCTGTGAAGAGGGGTATCGATCTTCTGGTTGAACTTACTTTAATAAAGGAAAAAGGTGTTTCCTAAAATGTCAAACTACTCCTTTTTAAAGGGTCAGAAGCCACAAAGTTGGGATCCAGTGGTGGTATCATTAACAACGTGTTAATGTTTTCTAATTCCTTTCCATTTATTCATTCAGTCACGGGAACAAGGAAGTGTTCTCTTGTCTGGGAATCCAGCTGGCTGTGAACTTCTTTGCTGACAGAGGCCACACTGAAATCACCGTCTTTGTTCCCTTGTGGAGGAAGGAGCAGCCCCGGCCAGATGTTCCTATCACAGGTGAGATGACAGGAAATTACGTTAGTTTTTTACGTTTTCTACTTCCTTCTTTGCCTGTTAATTGAAACCAATGCAGGGTTGGGTTGTTGTAAGCTCACCTTTTTGTTTCTCCTTTTGAGAAAAGGAGGCTGAATAGAAGAAACAGGATATCATTTTGCGTGAGCTGTATTGCTCAAAATTGGAAATACCCCACGTAGGTTCCCCCCCCAAAATGCCAAGTAAATAAACTTTATCTTTAATCTATGTAGCTATATCTCAGAATATAAAGATGTGTGGCTTTCCAAATGGTTTGTGATAAGATAATAATTTAAACTGTCAGTGTTTCTAACAGCTTTTGGTGAACCTACATCTGGAGGCGGCTACTGACACCGCACTGCTTGTTTGCTCTATGAACAGATTGCTCATGCTGATAAATTGTTTTGTTGCAGGATATACTTTTAGGGCCCTTCATTAATATTTAACCAGGTAAAATCTGTCTGCTGGGAAAGAACCTAATATTAAAATGTGACTTCCTGAAAAATTATAATTAGGATTGTGTATGACACACATAATTAACCTAAAGTGGCTATAATCAATATTTTTAGCATGACAATGTGAAAGCAATGGGATAATGTAAAAGAGGTTCATCACCTCTTTTACATTATCCCATTGCTTATGGGATTTCCTTCAGGAGTTAGTCGAGACCAAAAACAGAGCTAAAGAGAGTAAATATTGGACTTACATTCATCCGGTGGTCACAAACACGACTCCAAATAAATGCTAATGTCGCTCTGTAACTGCTGGACGTGTAAATAAGATGAAACTGTTTTCTAACAACTTTGTCATATCAACTTAAAAGGTGATGTGTTTGCTGCTCCCAAGCAGCCACACAAATCTGTTATTTTGCGGGTTTAACTCAGACTTCATGTGTGGGTTATAGATCAGCACATTCTGCGAGACCTGGAGAGGAGGAAGATTCTGGTGTTCACGCCATCGAGACGTGTTGCAGGCAAACGGGTAGTCTGTAACGACGACTGCTTCATCGTCAAGCTGGGCTACGAGTCTGACGGCATCATCGTGTCCAACGACATGTACCGGGACCTTCAGGGAGAGAAGCCGGAGTGGAAGCGCTTCATCGAGGAGAGGCTGCTCATGTACTCCTTTGTTAATAACAAGTGAGTTCTGCCTGTTTGATACAGAGGCTTTCCCTCACTGCTTTCCTGGAATGTTATTTTTTTAGTATATTTTTTTTTTTACTAATGTATGAATTTTTACTGTAACGTAGGTTTATGCCTCCTGATGATCCTCTGGGCCGCCATGGACCGACCCTGGAGAATTTCCTGCGGAAGTTTCCAAAGACTCAGAAAAAACAGCTATGCCCTTATGGTGAGAAAATTCCCATCAGTCTCAGCTGTACTTTTTGTTTTTAGTGCTGTTAGCATTGTCAGTGTGAGCATGCTAGCAGGCTGACATTAGCATGTAGTGTAAATTGGCTGTAGACACTGCTAAAATCTTCTGTTTTGTTGTTTTCTTTCAGGAAAGAAATGCACTTATGGGATCAAATGTAAATTCCACCATCCTGAGCGAGCCAAACAGTCCAACCGCTCGGTTGCTGATGAGCTTCGGGAGAACGCCAAGCACCCGTCCACCGCTCACAAACAATCCTCAGCTCGCTCCAGTCCTGTGCCTGGACAGAGTCTCTCGCTGGTGGAAGATATGGCAAAGAAACTGACTCTGGGACATGATAGTGGCTCCTTAAAGAAAGATCATAAAAACGAACAGTTGAAGGCGAATCAGCGCTCCAGTAAGAGGGTAACATCTAGAAAGGAGAAGACCGGCCAGCACTCGTCTTCTGACCACGGCTCAGTGCGGCAGAGTGGCTCTCAGGAGCAGCTGGACTCGGGTTTAGGCTCCATAGACAGTCGGCCAGTGGATGACCCTCGGAGTGTGTGTGATCACCAGTATGAGCCGACATACGGGAGCTCTCAGCACAGCCACAGTGTGAGACAACAGTACTGTCCTCCGTGCAGCTGCTGCTCACATGGCCCTTCCCCTCGGGGGACAGCACCAGCTTTCCAGCACCAAAACCAGCATTACAGAGTTCCCTACCCGACTCATTACCCCAGCTATGGTGCATACCCAGTCAGCATGCCTGCGTACAGTCAGCCAACAGATTTCCAGCACAGCAGAGTCCATGGCTGCCAGCAGCAGCAGCAGTACTGGTCCGATCCGTTCGGGGCTCATCCTCTGGGGTTCCGCAGCCTGCCGGGGGAGCGCTCGCATTGGCAGCCTCTTCACGGGACGAGTCCCAGCGGAAAGGAGAGAGAAGTTGTCCGGAAGAAGCTCCTCGCTATCTTCAGCGTCCACTTGGTGGACACGGCCATGGACATGTTTCCTCAGCTGATGGATCCACAGATGCTGGTTGCTGAGATCCTCAAGCTGCAGAGTCAGAGCAGAAGATGAAGTCCAGCGCCGGTCCGAACCCCTCGTCTTTCAGTGGAAAGACTGAAAAGATAAACATGAGTTTGTGTATTTATGTATTGTGGTATCCACCTTGCTGTAAGTTGTATTTGAATATTTAATGTATTTGAATGCCTCAGTGAACTGGATAAAATAAGAGGCTGTATGCAGTTGATACAAATTGTATCTTTATTTAAACATGTGAAAGGGAAAAAAGTGGATTTTAAACCTGGACAATCTAATGCATTCCAATGCAACTGTTCTGCCATAAAATCTACTTTTATTGTGTCTTTTTGTGTCATATTGGCACCGTGCACATTTATGCTTTCAAAGCCAACTATTGCAGAGGCTGGGTCATGACCAAAAGTGAGTTATTGTGATGCACAATTAATCAAGGCAATTTACTTAACGTAAATAATAATTAATCTCACAGAAAACTGAAAACTGGCTTTATAATCCTTTTTATTCCCAGTTTTGTATATTTAATGTGTTTTTCCATTTGTTTTTGGGATACTTTTTCCAAATTTCCTCACCAGAGGACAGTTTAACAAAAAATGTCTGTGTTTTATTTATAGTTACATTTATACTATTTTACTTAAGGACAAACTCACAGATGGTCCATTGAGTGACAGACCTGGATTGTGTTTGTTTTTAACAGTTATGAATGTCACTGTTGTGAAATAAAATTAAAATTTGTAATTACATATCATGGTGATTAACGGATTACTCATCACATTACACCCATTGCAACTTTAATTTCACCTGCATTTTTGTTTTCATGCCAAACGCTTATTTTGCATCTAGTGCTGTAACTAATAATTATTTCGTAATTTGGGTCATTGGTTGTTTTGTAATACGAATGGTTTATGTAATACGAATAGTTGTATCTATTACGCCCAGTGTGATGTATTTGAGTTGCTGTATGTTATGCAAAACATCTCTTGTACTATTTTCTTGAACACATTAAGTCAAAAGCTCATCAGTGGGGCTGGTTAAAAAAAATAATAATTATGAGGCCCGTCAGAACTTGTTCTCCAACACAAAACCACATGCTTGCTTTTCCTTAGAAAGTTACGTGAAACCAAAGCAGCACAAGTTGTTCCAATTCAATGAGGTCAGATGTGGAGGAGGATTAGATAGTGATCAGACTTGTTGGGATTAGATAACATGAAAAGAAAACTCCCTGAACTCATCCACAGGTACAACATAGGGCCTATAGGGCAAGTTTCTCACTTTGTTTGAGCTACACTCTGTATGAAAGGTGCTATATAAATACATTTTATTATTATTTTAAGTAGCAGTGTGGTCAGTGTTTGCTTCATATATTGTTACACAGTGAGCACATTTAGCTATGGGACACCACAACAAATGGAGGAAATAAAAAACATGAGATTTATGACTCATTCACGGAAATGATTGTGTTCTTAATGTACTTCCCCTGCTTTCCCTGCAGTTTGATATTGACTAAATACATATTAACCCACCCACACATAATTTGCACACACACGTACAGTGAGTGAGGATGTGGAAAAATGAAATGTTCTAATTTCGGCACACTGTAGTTACTGTGAGATAAAAATAAAACTGAATGTTGTGTGTAAATTATACCAATAAAGCAACAAGTAGTAACACAGGAACATGTTTAACATGTTCAATACACATGTATAAGTACACATAGGCCCACGTAAAGATGCAACATAGCACTTGATCTTATTTATGGAGGTTAGGACGGACCCGTTCTGCAGTGGTGGAAAGTACCATAATTTACTCAAGTACAATTTTGATATTCTTCTACTTCACTTCATGAGTATTTCAACATAGAGATACTCAGTACTTCTACTCCTCTATAGTTCAGAGGCAAATGTGTTTCCACCACTGCATTTATTTTATAGCTGTAGTTGAAAATGAAAATGTGAAAACTTTCACAGAAATGGAACAGGGGAAATCACATATGTTTAATCTGATTGAGGTTCCAGCAGATCTTTGCGGAGCATTTTGCTGCATCAGATAAGATCTGGGCTGCAGAAAGTTTTGAACACAACATTGACATACCATGACATTTTAAGCTGATATGATGAACTTTTTAGCAAACAGTGGTTTATTTATTCATCCAGCAGTTACGGAGCGACAGTATCATTCATTTGGAGCCATGTTTCTAGCCACCTGATGAACTCCCTTTTTAGCTTAAATATCTGTCTTTTTATCTGCTAAATGCTCCACTATGTTTACCAGCTAGTCTCTAACTGTGTCTGTCTGCTGTTTGCTGTTGTGCTGTACAGTGAGTTTTTTTGTGTGCCTTTTGCAGCCAAAAATCATGCTGTGAGAGTGAACCATAACAGTAAAGTTGTGGGTCAGACAGCTAAGCAATGAGCTGGAACTCACTATAAAGCTCTGTAAAGCTAATTCATATTGTCAACGTTGTTTTCAGTCTCATTTTAAGAGTTAAAATGAACAATCCAAATCTTGAGAATATTGTAGGACTGGGGCGGACCCACATACTTTGGCTAGACATAGTGTTCTATTCACACTTGTAAAATGCGATCTTGAAGAATGACTCATTGAATGTTTTGTTCTCACTGTGCCTTAGCATAATATGCAAATTCTGCGGCGTGTGTATGTAAAAGGATAGACTGCACTGCAAGTGTGCACAAGTTAAGACATGACATGAGTTCCTAGAGTTCAGACAAGGAATGAGAGTCAAAGACAGGGTGACACAGACCCAAATACACTACATTTACATTAACTTTGTTATATAGTATTGAAAGATTGAAAGTCTCCTCACTTCCTGAAAATTCATCAGAAGTGTTGTAAACTTGTAAAGAGAGTATAAGTGGGACACTGCTGCAAATTTGACATCCACAGCGTACTTTCTGCCCTATCACTAAAACACACAGTGATTCAATGTAACTGATTCAAGTACTGTACTTCAGTACAATTTTGAGGTACTTGTATTTGCTTGAGTATTTTTTACTTTCTACTTCTCCTCAACTACATTTCAGATGAGAATATATGACATGATGCAGAAATATACTACCCACAAGTATACAAGTATCTAAAATGGGCTCCACATTGACAAACTACAACATTAAAAGTCTCTTCTTACATGTCTTTGTTAGTCCAAAAACATAATATATTAGTTATTATAATATTACACTTCTGCATGATGAGTACTTTACTTTTGAAACTTTAAGTACATTTTGCTGTTATTACTTTTGTTCTTTTACTTGATTAACATTTTGAATTCAGGACTTTAATGGTAATTAAATATGACACAAAGGATCTTATTATTCCATTACTGGAAACAAATGTATCTTCAGACAAGCTGCTGTGAAGTGTCAGAATACAAGAAAACGTGAGTTGCACCTACTTTCCTAGACAAGTGTTGTTACTTGAAAAGAATTTACCAGGTTACAGACATGTGACAATGACTCCTCCTGTTTGACTCCTCCTTTCATGCATTGTGGATTAAGTTACAGTAAATATGTTCATTGTTGGAACTTCACTGTAAAACAAAGTAGAAGACAAACACAATGTAAATATATTCCTCCTTTATGCACATTTTGTACAATAGAATCATTAGTACTTATTTTTTTAAAGTCATGATGTCACATACTCCGGTACAGTAGGTGGCGGCATGCACCTTAAACGTTAGTTTGTAGCCCGCCAATAAAACTAAAGAAGAAGAAAAAAAGAAAGAAAAGAAAAAAGAAAAGAAGAAGAAGAAGAAGAAGAAAAAATAAACTCCACTACCCATAAGTCAAATGGAACTTGCGCAAGCGCAGTTTAATCGGTTACATGACGCTTATTTTGTTGTCTTAACCCAGCTACTGTAGCTACTGCTCTGTCTCTGTCTGTCTTTGATAATAACTGTCAAATACATGTTGCAGTTATGTAGCTAGCACACAGAAGAAGGAATTGACCCTGCTGTGACCAGCTAACGTTTGCTAATGCTACAGACTGTCTGTGAACCTACTGCTACTCCGTTTCACAACCAGGTAGCGAAAAAGCTAGCCAGCCAGACGCTAGCAAACAAGCTGCGATGTGCTGCTGTTTGTTTTGCTCTCTCTCTCTCGTCTGAGGCTAGCTATCTGACTCAGCTGCCAGGCGGCTAACCGAGCTAGCTAGCTACGTTTTAGTGTGTGGTGTGAAGCAGAAAATACACCGCAGCCACCTCCTTATGCTTTTGTTGCTATATCAAGTGTCCAGCTAAGATGTGGCAAAGTGTCGGGCTCACACTGCTGGTCATTGTGGCCACACTTGTCTGTGCGCTGCTCTTCATGCTGTTTGGTGAGTTCAAAGAAAATAACCTTAATAAGTTAGCTACTTACCTAACAACATGCTAACTCCCTAAGCCATTCTGTAACTGATTTAACGGTTGTCATCGGAAACATTGATGGTGATTACACAAAACTACTAAAACTGCTAATAAGAGGCAGCAACAGTTGATACATTGATTCAAGTTTCAAGAACAATGAACAGAATTGTAATTTTAGAAGCAGTCGTTTCGTTATCAATGAAAATCATGGGTCAGGCTTCCTCAAAACTAAATGAGATTCTAAGACAAAAAAATAGTGCATAAGTTAAAATATAGGGATAAATATATACATAAAATGTGAAATGAGGTAAATACATTTGTGAAAGACTAATTGCAAATGAGTAATTTGAATGTAAACATGAATGTAGTAAATGTGCATAGTGAGAAGAATATACAAAAGTTAAAAACAGTTATAACACAGCATGTAATCATGTTAAAGTGACAGTTTTAGGGTAAAGTGACATGCGATGAACTCAAGTCTGTTTTAATAAAATAACAGTTTTTCCTTAAATGTCCAACTATTCTTGTAAAATTGCCATATAGGTCAGAGTGTATTAAATGTCTTTAGCCAGGGTTTCAATTTCAGTAAGGAGTTTCTATTTTTATCATGCGCAGAGGAGTGTTTAGTCCTCTTCTGCCGCCTCCAGCACTTTTAGTTTTCCATCTCTCCCTGCTCTGCCTGCACCTGATCAGCTTTTAACTGGAAACACTGACTGGACACAATCAGGTGTAGGTGGAGCAGAAAAAAAGATAGAAAATATGAAATGTTGGGGCTCACCTAGTCTCAGTTTGTGACTCTTGAAGGAGAATTCTGGTTGATTTCAACACGTAGCTCTGTTATTTGTAAATTTGGAGTGCTGTCAGTAGCAAACACAAAAGAAACCAATCGGTGTAGCCAACACCGTGTTATAGAGTTAGCACCCAACAGGCTTAAACAGGGCAGGTTTGAAACATGTTTTTAGTCTCTAAACATGTTCGAAATGTCATTACAAGTGCCTACCCGTGTGCAGTGATTCCTTCAGAGGGAACACAGCAAATCTGACTGCAGTAGATGGAACAGAGGAATCACTCTGGAATCACTGCACATGGGTAGGCACTTGTAATGGCATTTTGAACATGTTTAGAGGCTAAAAACACGTTTAAAACCTGCCTGTTTAAGCCTGTTGGGTGCTAACTCTAGCAGGAGGTTAACACGGTTTAGGCAGCACCGATTTTTTTTTTTTTTTTTTTTATTTTTAAAATTTTTTTTTTATTTGAAATTGACCGGAATTCTCCTTTTTAATATATAACCATTACTGGTACCCGTTCCAGAGCTAAGCAGCTGTTTTTTCTTCTTCTGAAAGATCCTGTAAATACCCAGCCATATTTGAAAAACGTAACATTATTTTGAAAGTATTTACATAATCCTCAAAGACTTGTTTGCAGTGGTGGTAGAAGTATTCAAATGATTTACTTAAGTAAAAGTAGCAATACCACAGTGTACAAATATTCCATTATAAGTAAATTCTGAATTTAAAAACGTTATTTAAGTAAAACTGCAGAAGTATTATCAACAAAATGTAGTGGAGTAGAACCATAAAGTAGAATAAAATGGAAATACTCACATAAAGTACCTCAAAATTGTTCTTCAGGACAGTACTCAAGTAAATGTACTTAGTTATTTTCAACCTCAGCACTCTTGTCCATTTGGATACAATTATTTTTACGTCAGCTTCACAATTTTTGTTTAACCCAGTTTCCAACTCAATTTCCTATCCAGGTAGCCATAAATTACATGTCTCCTGGCTTGTTTTGTTTAAAGAAAGAAAAATATAAACACAATTTATATGTAACAGAAATATGGACAAATATTGCATACAATAAAAAACAGAATGTTGCTTCACGTTGTACACATTGCGTAAGGATGTTTCTTATTGTTTCTTATTTTTCAAAGATTGGTGGGCATTTATTTAGCAAAAAAAAAAAACCATTGAGTTAGAACTACATGAGGGGCACCTGTGGTTTTAAGAGGGGCTTTATCATGCCTGTAAATATGTAGCTATTTTTCCTTCTTCAACCCTCAGGTTGGTATGTAGTCTGGCAACTCTTCCTGTCCAAGTTCAAGTTTCTGCGTGAACTTGTCGGGGACGCCAGCACCCCGCAGGCCGAAACGCAGCCGTCCGAAACCAAGAGCGAACGTACAGCTAACGTCCCACCTAGAAGTCGGCCCAGGACCGCACGCCAAAGAGTCGCCTTTCCAGAAAGCACTTCATAGATCATCCAGACCGCCACTGTGTATCCTTCATGACCCCTCTCTCGCCGTGACTGCCCATCAGCCCTCTACAAACGCCATCAGGGGTATTTCCCACTGACCCTGCACACTAAACAAGGACCTTGTGGACACTTAGTAGTCAACCCTCCTCTTCACCAAGACACTTTAAACTGACCAGGCAGATCTCCTGGTTTCAAAGGGAAAAGCCATTACTGTCCATTTCTTTAGGTCACCTGTTCATATGGTTAATTATGTATTGAGCAGCGAGTCTGGGGCTCCCCTCCTGGTCCTCCTGTCCTGCAATAGTGACAGCCAGCTTTCATGAGCGGCCACGCTGCTTTGTGCCACCCATGTGGGGTATGAAGATGCTCCATCACACAAAGAGATGTGTTGTTGTCTCTCTAATGTACATGTTTTAATCTTGTTTTTATTTTTTTTTTAAAGAAGTAAATCCTACTTTGAACAAAGTAGGCAGATTAAAAATGAGCTTGTCTGCATCATTTCAACAAGAACAGCTGAAGATGAACTGAAACCGTGATTTGTACAACTGACAATTTTCTTTTCTTCAACGTAGTGCAATGAAAGGAATGTTTATGATGTCATTTTGTTGTTTCTTTGCACAGTATACTCTGCGTATTATTAGGCATGAGGTGGAAACTGTCTCACCCAGCAGATAACGCCCAAAGCCTCCAAGATGAAGATGACAAATAACTTCATTCCAGTTGTGTAAAATGTGACCTTTTTTTTCTTGCAACTTCTCCTTCACCCCCATTTTTATTTTTTATATATATATATATATATATATATATATATATATATATATATATATATTTTTTTTTTTTATTTCATACTTGAAGAGTCAGGAGAAGGTTTCAAGGAAATGTTGGTGTTCAGATTCAGTTATACACATTATTAACTTATGTTTAAGAGCAATGAACCAAGGCTTCCTGCTGCCCGGGTGGTGTGTGTGACCCCTCTCCCGTTCCCCGTGCCTCTGTCTGCACCAGTGCCTGTCTAGATGGCCTCCTTTTGTAAAGCCGACAGTAGCTTGGTTTCCATTACAGGGCAAGTCAAAGCTGACCTAATCCGTATTTATGTAATATTCTCCCTCATTTAACACCTTTTTCTCGGCAGTGATTTATTTTCTTCTTTAGTGGAGCAGTAGCTTCAAATAAATAATGCCATAAATATAAAGAGCCCTGACCTGGTTGGTTTGTTTGTTTGGAAATGTGATTAATGGTTCAAAGTACTAATTATATTAGCTATAAATTCCCTGTGTAATAAACATAAAATACTTCATAAACTGCCTCCTTCTACAGTACATTCAGAAACTTTTTCACATTTTATGTTGCATAGGTTTTGTTAAAAATTGTTTATTACCCTCATCAATCTTAATACCCCATAATGACAAAGCAACAGGATTTTTTTTTTAATATATTAAGAGAAAACTGAAATATCACATTGACATTCACACTCTTTGCTATGACTCTTGAAATTTAGCTCAGGTTCCTCCAATTTCTCTTGATCATTTTGAGATGTTTCTACACCTTGACTGGAGTCCACCTGTGGTAAATTGAGTTGATTGAACATGATTTGGAAAGTCAAACACCTGTCTATATACAGGTCTCACAGCTGACGATGCACGTCTGAGCAGAAACCACACGAGGTCGAAAGAACACTTGCAGAGCTCAGAGACTGGATCGTGTCGAGGTGCAGAAGTGGGGAAGGTTCTCAAGAGCACAGTGGCCTCGGTAGTTCTTAAACGGAAGGAGTTTGTAACAACCACAACCAGGACTCTGCTGTCCGCCCGGCCAAACTGAACATCCAGGGGAAAGAGCTCCAGTGTGTGTGGTGTGAAGATGGTAGAAACTTCCGGAGGGACAACAATCACTGCAACACTCCGCGGTGAAAGACCAAAGACCGTGAAAGTCTGTAATTTGCAAAAAGCACGATCCGGCTGTGAGCCACAAAGATTATCTGGTCTGATGAAACCCAAGATTCAACTGTTTGGTCTGACTTGTGTCGGACACCAGACACCGCTCATCACGGCTAAGGGACCAAACCGTCCTCGAGAGGCCCAGCCGGAGCCCGGACTTGAATTTAATCAAACATCTCTGGAGAGATCTGAAAATAATGGCCGTCTACCGCCGGGTCCCCATCCAACCTGACAGAGCTAGAGAGGATCTGCACAAGTATGGCAGAAAAATCCCCAAAATCCAGGTGTGCAAAACTTTTTGGCCTCATACCAAAGACGACTAGAGGCTGTAGTCGCATGCTTGAGTTGCTTCAACTACTTAGAGTTTGGGGTCTGAATACTTGAAATTAATGGCAAATGTGATGTCAGTTTCTTTGACATTCTAGAATTTAAACACAAGGTGGCAGTATTGCACTGTTAAAAAAACAAAACAAAACAACAAAAAACTACACTATCACAGTATAAAATGGAAACTCAACAACAAAGCAAGATGGTCCAGTACATGTTGAATCACTGGTCTGTAGTCTATTCAGTATTTGTGTATGAATCCATGTGGATAAAGAATAAAATCCTTTTTAGCTGAATGTTAAAAAATACAACTAATTAATGCTGATTATCAGTAGTTTGTTTGCCCAGTTTTCATCAGTAAATGGTTTATGAAGTGTGTCTAATATGCTGCAACAAACAGTGCAGCTGATTAGTTTGAGTGGAATTCATAGACTGAACAGATGTTTAAAAATGCAACAAAAAAATATAATACTATAAATAAAACCTAAAACACAAACGCTTGTGCTGACTCCTCTGCTTACTTGACTCTGTACACTTTAAACTCTGCTGGCTGATTGCTACCATAAATTACTGCCCCAAAACTCCATGCAGTGGATTAATCTACTGTATGTATAATGCAATTTTGAGTCTGTATAGCTTTAAAATACCGTTTGTCTTTGATGAGGCTTAATCCATTTCAGCCCCAAGGGTCATTAGTTTATTCCTAAAGTGCTCGTGCTTATTGTAACTCAAGGATGCAATGATTGCAACTGCAAACATCATGTAGATCAGTGAAGAGGCCTACAGGATTAAATCAAGTTAAATGATGGAGACTATTTAAAGCTCAAATGTGTTGAATTTCCCCAGAGCTCGTGTTTTTCTTAAAGACCCTTTTCTGTCAGTCAGCTCTTTTTTAAACTCATTATCATTTCACTCATGTCTGCATCAACAAATGTATCCTCCATCTGCAGTTATAACTTTATATTTACAGAAAATGCATTTACTCAATAGGTTCAATTTGTATACTGAACGTATCTATTCGACAGTTGTAACCAGGGCATGAAGTTAACTTTTTTGACCACCAGCCATTGTGGCGGGTGGATTTAAAAATCCACCCGCCACAGTGACTTTTTACCAGCCAGATTCTTTTTTGCCTCATAAAGGTGAAAAACAGGAATTACTGTGTCTCTCTGATCCTATCCTGTCCTATGCCTGTGTATTAAGACAAAACATAATAATTAATTGAATTATTCAAATTTGAACATACAGTAGGCCTATGTGTCAGTGGCTTGTTGATCTATACATTGTTAGTTAATTTTCTATCCTGGTCTGGGACACACATTCATACGGTTTGAGTAGCTTATTGGACTTTAACTTATTGCACTTACAATAATGAGCGTAGCTGTCCTCAATTTAGGTTATTATGTACGTCTCATCTCCGTTTTTTCCTGCATTCACCGTGTGTGTGTGTGTGTGTGTGTGTGTGTGTGCGCGTTGGCGCGTCGCGGGGGGAAATGGAGCAACAGCCCAGGACAGGTTTGAAACGGCAGCAGCTTTCAGAGTGAAACATCGCTATAGCTACATTGATGTTAAAATGTCTACCGGTTGGCAGGACAGTCTGAAATGTTTTGCACGGTCTGTCGCTGTACGTTTTGTTGTTAAATGTGAAATGTTCGAGTCACACACGTCTTGTCTTCGTTATCAGAAACAAGGAAATGAATTTGACCCGTTCTCACTACCGCTTGGTCAGTGGCTGCACGTGGGACTGCTGGGATTGTCGCGAGTAATGCAAATGCGATAGGGGGCCCCGGCTGTCAATCAATGTCTTCCAGTGATGCGGGCCTCTGATTGGTCTGGGCCCGTAAGCAACCGCGTACCCTGCTTACCAATAGTTGCGCGTCTGAATCACTCAATTCTCATTGGCTACCTGCCAACGTGGCAGGTAGATTGACAGTGTTACCCGCCAATTGCAAAATTCACCCGCATTTGGCGGGTGGGCGGGTGTTAATTTCATGCCCTGGTTGTAACTGTGCAGATTAAGATTTAAAAATTAAATCTAAACTATAGTATGGTGTGTTATTAAAAACCTGGCGGTGTATAACATTCGTTAAATCAGATCCACCTTTTCCAGCTGCAACACTTAAGTAAACATTAATGCATCAATAATCATAATCTAATAATATATGCTATTGTGATACGGTCCAATCTTCATAAGTACTTTTACTGTTGCTATTTTAAGTATATTTTGAATACTCAGATCTTGTATTTAAGTAAAAGTAGTAATACCACAGTGTGCTGTACCAGTAAGTTCTGCATTTAAGATTTTACTGAAGTATTAGCATTAAAATATACTTAAAAGTAAAACTATGCAGAATGGCCCACCTCAGACTAACGTATATTATTGGATTATGATTATTGATGCATTAATGTGTACAGAAATAAAGTAGCAGAAATTGGAATTACGCAGTAAAATACATGAAGTGCTAGTACCTCAACATTGTGTTCAAGTACAGTACTTGAGTAAATGTACTAAGTTACTTTCCATTACTGATTTGAGAAGTGTATTTGAGTAAAATTGTGAATGTAAGACTTCTTCACTGTGTATTGCTACTTTAGTAATTCATCCACCACTGCAAGAACACATCTAATTACATGCAAAGAAGAAACGCATCTTCATTATTTAAATTGATACATTTTACTGTGGTATGACTCAAATGTTGAGAATCCACTCATCCAGCGCATCCTGCATCCATCATCTACTGGAAACACGTGCAGGAAATTAAGAAACCGCCCTTGAAGTAATTTGACTTTGAGGCAAACCTTCACTGATAGTTTTATTCATACTAATGATGCCGCCGCTACCTCAGAATGATTCTCCTGCAGCTGGGGAAGCTTTCTCAGAAAAAAGGAGGCCATGCTGAGCTAAGAAGCTGTAATTTCAGAGCCTGCAAATACTTCACAGGAAATGATTGTGGTAAACCAAGGAAATGACGTAGACTCTCCAGTGCTCCTCTCCTCTATATATATACAGCAAGCTTAGCCCTCTGCTCCTGTTGTTGGCTGCAGGTATTGCACATTACCTCTCCGATGACCTTTCACTGTTTGTTCACTCAACAGACAGGTGAGCAGCTGACTTTTTGATTGCTGCTGCTCTTGTATATCACTGCTTAATTTCCATCTCAGCAGTCTCAGCACCTGTTGGCAGTTTCTCGGCCCGACTAGACAGTATCTCATCGGGGAGCGTGGAGACAGCTGCTCCAGGGGATTCAGCAAAATACAGCTTCAGCTCTCCGTCTCTGCAGCACCTTGCGTAGTTCTGCAATTTTGGTCAATAAAGACAGCAATTTATGAGATGTTTGGCACGCTGCCCCTGGTGACAAAGCGCACACAGGAGCCCAGGACTGTATGTTCTGGCCTGAGTGGATGTGTTTGACCTGCCAGGACTAAAATAACTCATTGATTCACCAATCTTTCCCCATGGTCTCAAGCATTAATCAGCCAAAAGCTATTTTTCTCACATGTTTAGAGCCGCTGTATGTCCCGAGATGCACTGGTCGGAGAAATTCATATCTTTTTACTTAACGTAAAAGTAAAAAAATACTCTGTTTACAAGTAAAACTCCTGAATTCAAAATAAGTAAAAGTACAAAGATTAGCATAACAAATAAAAAAAGTACCAAAAGTAAAAGTACTCATTATGCAGAATGACCCATTTCAGAATATAGAATATAACCTGCATAATATTACTGGATTTATAGTTATTGATGGATTAATTTGTACATCACTTTAATGGTGCAGCTGGAGCGAATTATAATTTAAATCAAAATGTTACTTTAAGTTATTTTTTCTTAACTTGACTGCTTCTGTAGTTCCTTCTCTCTGCAGAGCAGAGTAGCAGACAATATGTCTGAAACAGACTTGTAAAACGGACCTGACATCTCCTGATTTACCATGTCTGCCTGCAGTTTGTGTTAATGGGAACCCTCTTTTAAAGTCATTGCAAATTCCTTTCTTTCTTATCTCCCTGGAGAGCTCAAAGTGGGATGCAGTGAATAATAAAAGCAGTTGGATTGCTTGTAAGTGCCAGCCTGTGTGAGCTTGAAGGGTTCTTAATGAGATTTTCTGATTTGGAGCTGAAGTCTCACTGTGGTCACCTCTTCTTCACACATCAATTTATCTATATAGCAGCTTTTTCTCCACAGGGAAAGACTATATTTCACTCAGGTTATAATGAAAGAAGGGCACGTGAACAACCGGGCTGTTTCTAGGTGTATCCTACAGCCAGTTACTGTAGTTCTACACACCCAAGCCTCCAACTTTGTCCTCAAGAGGCTGTTTCTGTACATTTATCAATTCACCACACTTTGAACCAGAGAAAAAGGTGTTGCAGCTGGAAAACATGTTTCTCACGGTCCAGAGAACATATGTACCGTCCTTTACTTGCCCCTCATTATTCTCGGTGTGTCCTATCGAATGTTCTGCAAGGAAAGTGAAGAATTATTTGGCACAGGCACTTTATCCAGCTGCCACCTTTAACTGACCCTCTTCTTAAGATTAGAGGGTACCACTCTGATCAAATTTGACTTGAAATCAAAAACATCCCGCAGGCGTCCACGCGGATGTGATTGAGTTTGACAAGACGTTGGGCTACCAGTTACAGAAAAACCTGCAATGATATTTTATTTGAAAATGTATTAACTGCTGAGTCATACTTTGGATGAATGAACTCTTGTAAATGTGGTTTCTCAGCACTGAAATGCTGCCATCACCCAAATTTAAAGACCTAACTCAAGGTTGTTGTTTTTTGCCAGAGCCTAAAACAACAGTCTTTAATGCTCAAATGCAAATCCAAAATATTTAGTTTTGCCAGAGCTTTCAGCTGCATCTCATGGTCTTCATCAGACTCTGGCAAAATTTGTAAGCTTTAAATTATTTAGAATTTCAGTTTCTAAACATTGCCGTCATAACATGGCGTCTAAGAAAGTGTTTACTTGGACATGAATACATTTCTGTGGGTGGTGAAAATTACAATTGATCATTAAAATGATCTATGATCCTGATTGATGTAATGGTTAGAATTTAATTATTTCCTTGTGGCCTACATAATCTGACCTTTACTGACATACAAGCAAAGTTCACAATGTTGTGCATTAAAGTGAAACTATCACAAATAACACCTTCCTCTTTAACTATTTTATAACAAATCCGTTAAGTCGGATAAATTAAAGGACACAGTTTAGTTTAAGAACAATCCTTTACTTTGTGGAGAGCTCCACACACAAACGCACAAATCGACATTAACATGATTTACAAGGAGATTACTGTCACACCCAGCAGTAAGACACATCAACACTCTACAGCCGTAAAAATGAAAAACACAGGACCTCTCATAAGGTGCTGCGTAATATGCGACAGGAATGTTCTGAAGAATGTCTACAAACTCCTACAGACACCAATACTGCATCTACATACATATATATTCATACCATAATATAAAACAATCTACACAAAAATAGAGCAAATATTTACAGTAGAGACTTTTTACAACATCCAAAACTTAAAGACGAAGAGCAATATATATATATATATATATATATATATATATATATATATATGATAGATTAATGTACACATGGAGTCTGTGGTGAAATGTACTGGTTGGAAATCACAAATTGGCCAGGTGCAGCAGCTGTTCTTTGAACTGCTGAGCGTGATGTGAGAGATCCGTGACTCTGTCCACCATCTCCTGGATGGCAGCTGTGTTCGGGTAGTTCAGGGCGGCCGTTTTAGTGGCAGCCACCACCGTCTTCAACAAGTCACACAACACGTTACTGGAGTTCATCACCCTGTTGGCCACATCCGGCGCCACGGCCTGCCTGGACAGAGTGTCTCCGATGAAGACCAGTTTGTGGGCGCTGAGGATGACGAACTTGCTGTGCGCCACGAAGATGCGAGGAGGCTGCCCGGCGCTGACGCAGCCGAAGAAGGCGTCCACGGCGCTGAGGAGCGTAACAAAGTGCTGCTCGCACTGCTCGGAGTAGAAGCCGAGCAGCTGGCGGTCCCGAGTGCACACGTGGGTGGAGGGGGACTCCGAGGGGGAGGCCGAGGTTTTGCCCGAGTGTGAAATCCACTGTGTGACGTCGTTCTCCACCGGTTTGATCACATCCTGCTCCAGCTTCTTGAACTGATTGATCTGTGAAGGGCGACAGGATTGAGATTATTGTCCGAGCTTGCTTATCAACGTGTAAAAAGTACTTAAAGTACCAAAAATAAAAGTACTCACTATGCAGAACAGCAATTTTAGAATCATATTATATTACTGGATTATAATTAGTGATGCTTTAATGTGTGCATCTCTTTATTGTTGCAGCTGGTAAAGGTGGAGCTAATTGTAATTTAGATAATGCTGGGTAGTTCAACTTATAATATATCTATAATTTATTAGTGGATTTGTATTTTCTATTAATAATATAAATATGTTAAGTAAGTAGTAACTAAAGCTATCAAATAAATGTAGTGGAGTAAAAAGTACAATAGTGGCTTCCAAAATGTAGTGGAGTGGTATACAGTGGAAATAGTTAAGTACAAATACCTCAAACTTGTACTTAAGGACAGTATTTGAGTAAATGTACTTTGTAACATCAGAAGGAAATAGCACATGTTAAGTGGTGGAAATATTTTTATAAGTTTCAGTTATTTTTCAAGCACAAATGCCAAATATTTTCAGGTTCCAGCTTCTTTCTTCTGCTTGTTTTTATCATGTGTAAGGCTATGAGGTGGCATCTGGCTGCAAATGTTAGACTCTCACAAAGTCACTGCACCTACGAGACCCTAAAGGTCAACGACTGTGTGTACCTGATGAATATATATATAAATATGTATGATTGATAATATAGAATCCAGTGCAACACTATATGTATGTTTACATGCACACAATATTCAATTTTTTGCCCTTATTCGGAAAAAGACGATATTCCGGCTAAGCTGTTTACATGGCTAATGAAAGTGAATATTCCACTAATATTCCCAATTTTTTTCAAAGTTTACCACACAGCCTCCCCTCTTTCATTCCTTCAACCAGCTTCTTAAAAAGGTCGGCGTAGTGATGTGTTACCATTTCCAAAAACCTGTTGATATCCAAGTCTTTGATAATGTTTAAAAGTAGCTGTGTTTCTCCTTATCGGGGTCTGCAGCTGGGCAAACTGTTGGCTGGTTGGTTTGGTTACAGCAACCATAGCAACGCACAGAGCTGACCATAAGCCGTAAACAGGCAAGAGGCCGTAAACTGTGGTAAAAACTTGAGACGCATATTCCGAATGCGCTGTATACATGTCCAAAGAATGCCTCTAAAGCCGAATAATACCGGAATACCCCACGTCTTTATCGGAAAATGCTATATTCGGATATAGGCTTTATTCGGAATAGCCAACCAGAATATGCTGTTTACATGACCCGTATCAAATTTGGAATATTGTCATATTCGGAATTATAGTGGAATATTGGTGTGCATGTAAACATACTCATTGTCTGAAAAAGAAAGCGAGAGGCTCACCTGTTCCTGGCCCAGCTGGACTTGACTCTGCTTGATAATGTCTTCTTTGTCCAACAGCTCCTTCTGCTGACGTTCAAAGTCTTCTTTGCCCTGCGGAGGAAGCGGAGTAGATGAGAAGAGGCATTCAAAGGTACTCACACAGCCCAGCTTTGACCTTTCAATACATCCTTCATGAATTAGACTCATAAAGTCAATGGATATAAAGAATATAAAGGAATGAGACTTAAACAGAAGCATTGAAAATCGTAGGACATTTGCTACACAAAATCTTCGGTATAAAGGCTATATTTACAGTATATGTAAAATTGACATGACGATTTCACAGAAACAAGACAGGCCGTATATTAAAGCCCCTAAGTGTAGGATTTACGCATTTCTAAACTACTAGTTTTAGTATAAAAAGGACATTCTGGTTAACAAAAATGCCCCAAATGGACCATGGGTAAAATAAAGAGATGAGCTGATGAGGCATCTCGCAATACTTGGGTTCCGGAAATTTCCACCCACCGCTGAAATGACGGGTCAAATCACAAAATAGTCCAGAATTTCCAGTTGAGTAATGGGACTCTGAGAATCAATGGGCTAAAAGCAACACTTGCTTGCCTGACGGCACAAAATGTTCTCATTTTTAAACAAAACACTTCAAACTCAACACTTTTTCCCACTCTGAGGATTTACCTGCAGATGTACATAATCGTAGTCCTCCATCCAGCTTTTCACACACTTCTCGCTGTTGTTCATGTTGTCTTTGTCTTGGCTGGAGGGCACGGGGAAGGGTTTGGTCTGGCCTCCGTAGTTGTCGTTATCAGAGGAAGGGGAGGTGAGCGGGTGGCTCATGTTCTCATCAGGTGTGCTCCCGGTAGAGAGAGACCCGTTCATGTGCGTCCGCCTGAACAGCAGCTCAGCACTGCTGCCTATCGTGGACACCAGCTGCTTGGTGTCATCGGGAACCGTCCTGGAAACCATGACGAAGCGATCCAGGTCATCACTCTTGTTGTGGTGCTTGCCAGAGGACGCTAGGGCATTCAGAGCCCAGCTGCAGTTCTCCAGGACTTGGTAGCTCTGCAGGAGGATCTGCTGCGAGTCCTCCAGGCGTCCCAGCTGCCGTCTCAGCTTACTGTGCAGGCTGGAGTCTGATAGAGCGGTGGCGTTCGCCACAGCCCCTCTACCAAACACAACAAAGTCCCCCAGGGCAGCCCGGACCCTGTCTAGCACTGTGCGGATGTCATTAGCATGCCGCTCCATGAAGGGGAAAGTCCTCCAGTGAGGGGAAGATGCCATAGAATGTAAAGCTCCAACTGAGGCCTCCACGCCCTGCTGCAGGCGGTACAACCTCTGCACAGCAGCGTCCACATCCAGAGCCAGGCGGCCCTCAGAGCTGGAGCCCGTGGAGGACGAGGAGGTGGACATGCTGCTGCGTGTGCTGCCGGTGCTGGAGATCGACAGGCGGTTCACGCCGTCTGTCACGTCTGCTACTGCACGAGCATCCTGAGCGGGGATGTCGTATATACCTTTGCTTCCGTCTCTGTCGGCGGGCGAGGGTCTGTGCTGGGAGGGCTGCATGCCCCGGGGGATGTCGTATATGTCCCTCTGGGACCCTGCCCCTAAATGAAGGGCGGGTGGAGGCACGTCGTAAATGCCTTCGTTGCCGTTGGTATTTGGGTGTTGGTGATGAGCAGGAGGCTCCACGCTAGGAGGGAAATCATAATGCGACTGGGGACTCTGTGTGGATTTGGTGAGGGCAGGTGGCGGTACGTCGTAGATTCCTTCCTGCTTGTGCTTGAGAGGCTGTGGGAAGTCGTAGTTTCCCTCCTGCAGGGCGGGGTTGGTCCTGCAGGGAGGCACCGAGTAGACCTGCAGGAGAGGACAATCATTAGTTTTACATCCAGTGCAAATTCAAAATCATGGAGCACAATCCCCGTTTGTTTTATTTATTGTTATGCACATACAAGTGCCCAGCCCACATGGACTTATAGGACATAAAAAAATGGTGTTGACATGAACATTACTTTGTAAACAAAAAACTTCTGTCCCGGGCTTTACAATTAAATTCAGCCACACTAAAGGTTCCCTTTCTAAAACACAACTCAAGTTTCTTCTAGCCCCCCCCCCCCCCCCCCCTTGACATTATATTGAAACCATAGCTTTCTTTTTTTTAAACTGTAGACTGTAAAAGAGACACGCCACAGATCCACAGATGGAGCAGAGCTATTTCTCATAGCATGATTGTGTCTGAATATAATAAATTAGTGAAATATTCATAACTTATTTAGACTTCTAGAGGCGACTTTTTAGTCTGACTTCGGATTTAAGTATTATTATTTGAAATACAAAGAGGCATCACTCCATGTTATAATCTCTCCTGTCATTCAGTCTTTTACTTGTAGAAAGCAATAAGATAGAAACCCACACTACTGCCTGGGGAAACCGGGTTTCTTCACTCCCTTACCCCGATCAGGAAATGTTTACATGACATTTAAGAAATCAGCTTGCTGGAAGAAGTCTCACTGTAAACACACTGAATGTCGGCGGGTTTTCACCGGATACAGTTTGTACTGCAGTTAGACATTGAGGAAGTGAAAGACCTTCTCTATCTGATACCACATTTAAAACCTCATACTTTCTTGCTATGATCCCTTCCTCTAATGCAGAGCAACATAAAGCTTTAACCTCCCACTAGCTTGACTGAGCAGAGAGTGTGACGTTTAGGGCACAGAGCATGATGGGAGCGCAGTTGGTGATTAAAAAAGTGATTTCCATCAGCCTTGAAATGCACTCTTTACAGCTAGACAAGCCTGCCCAAAACTGTGATTAAGAACGACGCAAATAACAGGTCCCAGCATATTCCAGGTTATTGCAAACAAACTGATGGCTCTCTGCCTGGTCGGGTCTGGAAGTCTGGTAAAATCTTAGAGGGTTTGGAAAGAGAAGAGTTATGTCCTTGACGATTTTGAGTTGAGACACAGAACTACTCATGACGTTTTTGGTTTAACTCTCCTGGCAGGCAACGCTTTCATTTAGTGCCGCCGCAAGAACGTCTTAAATATGACATTTGACGTATTATTCATTTATTGCAGACAATTAAGAGAAATACTAGGAACTGTATCAATACATAACTTAAGCAGCCACCACTTCCTTAAATCAAACTTTATTTGACTGAAATAAATGCAGTGTCTGACTAATCATCGTGGTGGAAGATGTACCAGTTGTTGAAATGTTCTCTTACCCCTTGTGAAGAGGGAGGTATGTCGTAAACGCCTTGTATCCTGAGGTCCATTTGAGATGGAGGGACATCATAAACTCCTTGGTTTCTGGCACCAGGAAACATCTGACCAGGTGGAATATCATACACCTGAAACATGAACAGAAAATAAAATAAACACCAAATAAGGGTTTACGTATGGTATGGGTTCTGAGCACATCGCTTTTTATTTGGTTAAAGTAAATTACAGCCTTTTATGTTGTAGAAGCGCCACTTGTTTTGCTTTAAATAATGTAACATGCCATAAACTGCAGGGTTTATCAGCTAAAAAAAGATGGCAGGACAAAACAACTGTCAAGGATCCTTTCTGAGAAAATAAGGTCACTGCAGAGAACAGGATATGTGGCCGATTAACACGCGGAACATGCTGAAGATCAAAGGAGCGACAAATACAAACCTCCTGCTGCATTCGCCTCAAACTATTCCTGCTGTGTCGACTACTGACGTTTTTATTTGTCTGAATTTATTTTATCATCAAAACTGACTGATTTGATGAAAAACACAGGATCCATTTAAGCTTTCACAAAGTAAAGAACCAAACCAGTGTATTTGTATTTTATACATCTAGACATTTTTGGGATGCATTTTTCCTACCATTGCCTTCCATTCATTTCTGTTTGGTAGGAATGCAATTTGGATTATTTTTGAAACTCTTTAAATATGTTTTGAGTTATATAATCCCCGACAGTGAACCTTAAATAGGCATTAATTCATTATTAAATTAAAATCAAAATGTGTTAAAACATGGGGAAACACTGGTATGATCCATTCAAATGAAGACCCCCCGGATATTGCAGAAAGACTGATTTTATAGGCAGTTTGAGTGTATTTTATTTTATTTTTCACCCAAAATGCCCTTTTGAACTCAATCAGAATGTACACTGGTGGGTAACTGCATTATTAGACTTACATTAGACTTTAATATCAGATGTATAAGTAGGCAGAATAGGTCATACGGGTAAACTGTACAATACATGCTGTGGGAACAAGAGACACGTACCCCCTGTGATCTACTGGGTGGGACATCATAGAGGTCCTGCTGGTTGTGCTGGCCTGGGCTGAAGGTGTAGGACTGTCCCACTCTGGTCGGGGTCACCACCTGTCCGATCACAACAGGGGGAGAAACAAACAATCAGAACTGCTGACTAAAAAAAACAAACCCACCCGGGGCACAGCAGTGATCAAGACAAATTACAAACACAATCCTCCTGCCACCCAGCTCTCAGACTTTTGGACATGGGGCAAAAATAACTAAACTTAAACAGGGCTCTAACCGACAATAATCTTCATTATTGATTCGTTTTTCAAGTGACTGATTACTGGTTTTGTCAATAAAATTACACAAAATGCCCATCATAATTTCTCAGAGCCCAACGTGAAGTCTTCAAGTCTCGTTTTGTCCGACCAACAGTCGAAAAGCCAAAAATATTCAATTTACAATGATATAAAGCAGCGAATCCTGGCACAATATAAAGAGCAAGAGTTCACTGTGAATACAGAACTTAAAACTGGTGGCTTATATTCCAGCCAAGGGAGCAAAAAGAATATCACAATCCTGTAGTTAAACTAATAAAAACTTAAAAACATAAAACTAAATGTGGTTCAGTTGAGCGATAAAATGAGCAAAAGTAAAAGTTCAGCAGCAAAAAAAAACAAAACAGTTAAGGACTTTAAAACCAAGGACTTCATCTGAATTGTTTTATGATTAAAAGGGGATATGAGAAGAGAGTTTTATCGTAGTACTGGCTGGATTGTGAGTGTTCAGACCTGGTGAAGTAATCAATGCGTCACTGGCATTGATGAACAACCCTGGCATATGTGCTGTAGGATTTAACACACCTTTGAAATATTAACACTGTGGTGCAGACAGGCTTTAGAATAATGGGGTGATTACTGCTTGGAAAACCCCCCCGAAAACAAACACATACTGCCTTTGACATTTTTGCCCCGTGAAATTTTTTGTAACCACATTTTCCCTCTTTTCCCGTCAGTGACTCATCAGTCCCTCCACACCTCCTAATCCCAGTTTTTCCACCCCCTCCCCCAGCACCATCGTCCCACTAAGAGCAGACCTCCTTGCTGCGTCAGACAGACAGAGGAATGCTAGGAATGTCCTTCCCTGAGCCCAGTGCTCCTCTTCTGCCCCCACGCACCACCATGGCCACACTGGGTTCATTAATAGGGCTCGGAAATAGGAACTATACTCATGGCTTCCTGGCAGAAGGGAGAGTCTCCAGAGAGGTGAAGACTTAAATCCCAGTATCCACTCATGACTCGCCGTGTAGCCGAGTTAATATCAATATAATACAATTTCTCGTACATTTATCTGAGCGTGAGCAGTAGGAGCTGCAACCTCAGAACAGGATTAATGTTTCTGAGGAAGCAGCAGCAGCGATGGAGAGAAGGAGAAGGAGGGTGGGGGGGTTTGCAAAAGAGATTTATGAAAAAAGGTAACCGAGGTGGAAAGTGAGGGGAACGGAAAATGAAAGTACGTCGCCTAGTATGGAAAGGAATGCCATTCATCTGAGCCGGAGTCTGACTAACAGTAGTCCATATGGTTCTCATAAGTCCAATCTGAACAAGGCTGTGGTGATTTAAGGTCTTCATTGTTGGCATTCCTGTCCGTGCGTACATCATCCCAACAGGGCCTGTGGGGTCAGAGCTGAAACGTACACCGTTGGCTTTAAACATGTCTGAAATAAACCAGCGGAGGAATAAATAGCCTCGCTGCTTTGGGCTCTTCTCACGCACTGTTGCTCACACACTTCAGGCTATGTTTTATCTACTTTATAGTGCATACAGTGCAGTGATAGACACCATGTTATTGTCATATGTTCATGGATGTAGCATCTGGCTGTATAGCACTATGAACACTTTCATTATTGGGGAAAAATGCCCCCTTCTGACCCTTATTACTATCAAAAGTGTTACAGTGCAAAAGGAAAAAACGTATTATATTAATGGACTTACTTCGATTTGGAGGATCATCATGCGCCAAGTTTTAGGAACTACAATTTCCATATTTTAGGGGCTTTAGGGGAAAGAGGAAGATGTTGCCATAGAGTCAGTTAATTACAGTAGCTTGAGCCTGGCTTTTTTTAAAGCCTATATTTGTTTACATTTTAGCGAATTGTCACCATTTAAGATGCCAAATGACCTATTCGCAGTTCCTGTTTGTGATATACTCAGATGTACAGTCAACTATCGCTGAATACTTTGATACTGAAGTAAACTTAAAAAACGTGATGATTCTCAGGCAGGTTCTGGACTATACTAAGTGTCCTATATTGATATTTTTAGCAGATTTATGGACGTTTATTTGCAGTGGACATTGGAGCTAATGATATCCCCGGGGAGTGTAAATCACACGGAATATAAAAATATGTGTATGTCTTGTGTTTTCAGATTTGACTGAGTTATGACTCAATTGTGATGCAAATTATCTGGACAACTTCCAAAGTACCTTAGTTTTTTTTAGTTTTATTTGCAAGGCTTGAGAGCTGTGTTACCAACTTGTACATATTTTATTTTCATTGTTTGCAAGATAAAATGGGTTTATATTTTTAAAAAAGGCTGTGAAAACCAGAGCATGTAAGACCCAGCAGATAGAAAGCCAGCGGTTCACTACATGATGCTTGGTAAAAGGTCACTTTAGCCCGGCTGCTGTCCCTGCGGGTTGAGCCTGTGTGCTGATGATAAGGGGGATGTCTGGACTTAACTGTCACATGCAGATGGCAGCTAGGTGTCTGCCAAAGACCTCGGTGACCTTTTCCACAGGTACATGTCACTGCTTTGAGTAGCACTTGTCCCATCAGTGGCTCCTCTCAGCCGCTGCCAGATGCACACTGCTCATTTATTTTCCCATCTCCGCCCTCTGTTTACCCAGCAGGCTGTTGCTCTGAGGCCGCTCGGCGCAGCTATAATTGCTGGTGGGTAAATATTGACCGCATCCAATGAGGTTGGCGCTTGCATGGATGCAGCGATGGCAGCCCTTTTCAGAGAGCGATGACATCATAAAGAGCCTGTGCGAATGAGCAAACATTTGTTCCCACTCAGGTGATAGACTCTTAGGATTCCTTCATGGAGGAGGCAGAGCAAACTAAAGAGGGATCAGGTTTAAACTAGCACCCTGAGGAGCCAAATAGATGCCTTGTTAACGCTCCTACGTTGTTCTGGTGAGTGACTCATGGCTCATTCAGCAACACTGTGTTTACTTAGCATCCTGGCAGGCTCAGGTTTTGGCAGGTAGGACCTTGAAGCTTTACTTCAGAGTCATTTAAAAGGTGTCGTCATAACGTCAACAACTACCTCATGAGTTTGTTATAAGCACGTACCAATGGGCAGTGCATCACATTGAAAACATTTAGTTTAGGATTCCTGTGTCTATTAATAATTGATTTTAAAATACTTGTATTTGTTAATAAAGCTCTGAATGGTTAAAGGACAAAATACATTTCCCTCCAGACTTGGTCTCAAAGTCAACACTAAACTTGAAGAAGCAGCATTGTTGTTTTCATGCACCGCATATGTGCAACAAACGTCCATTCTATTTTAAATACATTTATCTTTTATTTTTAAATCCTATTTATTTCTTTTTATAGTGAATTGAGTTTCCTTTTATCTTGTCAATGCCTTTTTTATGTAAAGCACTTGTTGAAAGGTGAAATACAAGTACGACTTCATAGCTCTGATCATCGGTTTGACAGTTTATAGGTGGTTTTGCCTGTATTTGCCATATTAAATAAGACATAAAACCCACTTACGAAAAAACTGAAAAAAATAACCGATCGATAGTACCGATAGCAGATGCTTCCACTCACGCCTCAAGTTGTCACTGAAAGGTTTGAGTATAAAACATTGTGTCATTGTTTTCATCCCTGGCATTGTTCATTTCTGCAATACTGTCTAAGGGTGAGTTATGGCAGTTAGTGAGTGAGTGAGTGTGTGTGTGTGTGTGTGTGTGTGTGTGTGTTTAAAAGTAATTCATCATGTCACACCTTTTCATTGGTTACATACACCTGCAACTGACCATTTCCCCCCGGTTATGTGCCCGCTGACACAAATCAACAAGCCTAACGAGGCTTTTCACCAAAGTTCAGCTTATAAAAGATGGTGACAATAATGACATTGCAGTCAAAGTGGCACTTTATTTAATTTCATCCATCCATCTCCATATTCACACCTCTTCATCTCCTTTTTTGTGCTCTTATCCATCCATCTGGATGCTGACAGTCAACCTCCAACCGGTTTCTACCTTTAGCTCTGTCAGCACAGGTTAACCTTTTTGAACAAGTGCCTTTCAAGGGCACCAATCTAACAATGCTATCACTCCTATATTAGGTAAGAGTGGTATTTTGTAAATGACTGCATCTCCTAAATGTAGGGTGTGTTTCTGCTCTGTAGTAACCTGCCCTTCTCTGCTTTGCTGAATCACAGTACAACGATGTCTCTCGCAGTGTTGTGGACCAGAACTGCTTGATAATGTTCCTGCACCAGCCTATTAAAGTGCCAAACTAATTAATGCAGGTAATTAACTCGTGAATCCTGTGAGGCTTTCAGCCGTCACCGTAACACGTCCAAGTGGCTAAACCCAAACAGACAGTGGGCTTAATGAGGAGCATTAAAAAGAGAACACTGATTTTAGCGCTAAAAAGGATCATCGTTCATCCTCTCTGATCAAAGCGGCTTCTTAATCCGGTGGCATGATTATTTGAAAAGAACTAATGTTGAAAGATGTGTCTGACATTTGGGTGTTTACTTTCTAAGAAAATATCCCAAGACAGTCCTAAGAAAATAAGAGGATAATGTGAAATGAGAAATGTAATTAATGAAAGCATAAATGTAATAAATGAAAGCATAAACCAATAGAGAACACCGAGTCTACAGCCATGCTAGCAGCTCTGTGAGGCTGTACTTAGGCATATCAGAATGCTTGCTAGCATCCAAACGTAATGTTTACCATCTTAGTTTGGCATGTTAGCATGCTAACATTTGCTAATGAGCACTAAAGTACAGCTGAGGCTGATGGGAATGTCATTAGTTTTGCAGGTATTTAGTCATGAACCAAGTATTGGACACATTGACATTTTGATGATGGTGCTAAAGGGAAAGTCAGGGAATCACCAACGTTACTACAATTCATCCTAAAGGGGAACATCAATGTCTGAACCAAATTTCATGGCAATCCATCCATTAGTTGTTGAGATATTTCAGTCTGGATTAAAGTGGTGGACCGACCAAAATCCACTTGCTTCGGCTTTTAAATTTGAATATGTACTGATTTTCTTCTTCTATGATGTGAAACTGAATCTCTTTTGGTTTAGGGCAGTTGGTTGGATTAAAAATGGCAATTTAAATGTAAACTTAATTAGTTGCCATCTCTAAGGCTAAAAAATAACTTTCAGCAAAGCTTCCTCTTCTGCTACTTCATCCCATTCTCCCCTTTAAAACTTTCAAGGGGAGAAAGTCATTTCCGAATGCACACAGAGCAGATCACTTTTGGTACAACTGATTTATGACCTCGCCCCCTCCGGTCAAACCTCATGGGCCAGCGATTTATCACAACTGCGACAATGGCGAGCAGACGGGCGTCAGAAGGAGCTGGCTTGCTCCAGGAAGAAATAACTCACTTATCTGGTGCTGAGATTGTCATGCGCATGATTAGGCCAAGAAAATATGTCCCGGGCAAACAAAGAA
Source organism: Gymnocephalus cernua (assembly GCA_023631565.1). Lineage (NCBI taxonomy): Eukaryota > Metazoa > Chordata > Actinopteri > Perciformes > Percidae > Gymnocephalus > Gymnocephalus cernua. The sequence goes on along the minus strand of CM042438.1, from coordinate 9,420,368 downwards.
GCCATTCATTTCACATAACCTGGTTACTTCCAAAAGGGAACCTTTATCAAGGTAGATGGCACACCCTTACATCCCATAAACAGCTATCGGAGCACTTCCTTGAGTTGTGTGGGAGTTTATTAATTCTTTTGTTGCAACCCTACCTCTTTATAGCACCAATGAGCAGATTGGATCTATGGGTATGACACGGTGAATGGAGGAAAGGCCCATACAAGGAGCAGACCTCATAGTCAGGAAGTAAGGAATGAAAAGGCCGCCTGGTAGGAGTAGATAAGAAGCTCGGCAGAGATCTTTGAACTTTGAACCCAACCCATCTTTGAACACTGTGACCTCAGCGCCCGAGTCAGAGGAAACTGAGGAGAAACTGACGGCGTGAAACAGACACACCTTTCAGAGCCGAAGAAGAAGGAGGAAATCAAGAGCAGCAGACTGAGATGAAAAACAGGCCTCAAAGAGCAGATTGATAATAGACGGTACAAAGCTTGTCCATGTGTGGAGGCTCTTTGTGTGGCTGAGAGCTCCAGGCATCTGTCCCACACGGTCCCAGCTCAGAGGCCTTGAAGGAGGGGAGGGGGGGCAGCTCACCCTCCCAGGAGGGTCACCCAAGGACAAGGCTGCAGCATCAAACCAAACAGCCAAAGAGCCAGAGAGCACCAAAACCTCAGTGTGCCTTTATATACCAGAGCCCCACACCACATGAAGAGAAAACAACCAGTCGCCAATCTGGATTTGCACTGCGGGGTTCGCATGCAAAGCCGAGGAGAGTGCGTGCATGCATGACTACACACACGGTGAAGGACATGCAGAAACTGTTCTCTGCGGGAGGCTTTAGAGTAACATGAGAGGGGATTATTAGTCTCGGAAGCCTACATCAGTCTCCAAAATCATTTGGGAAACAAGTGAGTGTCACTTGACAACAAGAAAATGGTTGTTTTCCCTTCAGCTCCATCGGCTCTTAGCCCATTTACACTGCATGCAGCGTGAGTCAACGCTCTGCAGCCTGTCATCAATACTGCTGCACAAAGACAAGCAGTAGTAAACAAGACTGAGTTTGGTGTTTTGAGGAGCAAAGGTCAGGGTTTGGATTTCATGTCAACAAAAATGATCTCCACAAATAGTATGGGGCAGTATTACTTAGTTTCAGAGTGGAAGGAGCCACTCTAGTCTTTTGGATAATTCAGCTTTACTTATTCTAGCTTTTTGTCCCTTAGTTTTGTAAAACCAATTACTGAATCTTAGCCAATGCTGCTATGGCGGAGAAGCTACAACAAATTGCTTTGTTATTGCAAAACAAATCTCCACAGTTGTAAACTTCACCAATATTGAATAAGTAGCACAACTCTTCTCCAACATCCCGTGCTTTATGTCCCAGATGTTTTCAGCTGTCATTGGGATTAGAGAGGATTGCATTTGTTCCCAAAAAAACAATACTTTTTCATTAACTTTTAAAAGAGGGATGTGTTGAGGTCAACTTGACTTAGAAGAGGTTGAAAAAGTAAAATGTGCAATTTTGTGTTGAAAAATGGAGAGTCAGCCTGTTTACCCATCCATGAGTTAAAAGATGATATATTGTATTTTGAAAAGAACCACCCTGAAAGGCTAGACAGCCAAAAATGTTTGGGAAACTTAAGCCTGGTATCTTGGTTAATTATATACTAACTTGTGTTGGAGCTCATACATGGATAGATATTACTTCAAAGAAATAGTTGTTAATTAAAAGTCAACAGGAACTGGTCAATGTATCATCAGTTTCCTACAAAACATAATCGTTAGCTTCTGCTCGCTGTTAGCAGTAAATGTAAACGGTTAATATCTGTCTCCTTATGTTTTTATCTTTGACTTTTTACCAAAGAGCTAAATTACTGCCCCATGTATCATTTGTACATATGATTTAACCACTTAAATGTCCATCCAAGCCTTGCTAGGCGAAATTAACATTGTCTATGCAAAAAAGGGGACTTTTTGAACCCTGAATGCCCAAAATAACTCCTTCAACTTCCACTTCATAAACCTTTCACTACAGATATTGACGTTTGGCTTTAACAGAACCAACTGTGGCCACGGACTGATGTTGCTTGTGTCCAACAGGCAGATACATCACTGGAAAACAACAGAGCCTTGTCCGAACTCATGCAATACACTGACACAGTCAAAAATCTTTCAAATTAAAAAGCAGGAACAACCGCTGGAAATTGCACCACTTTGATAACCATATATTGGAGGGAAAGTTAAACCTCCAAGACTTAATTTAATCTCTCCAATATCATGATTACAGCACAATACACACTCATTAGAAGCATGTTTAATTTTCCATGTTATCACTAAAGCCTTTTTAATACCATTCCTCATGTAAGCCTTGAGGCCTATTAGAGGTGTTGGTTGACGGTGTGCAGGTTGATTGGCAGGTCTCTCCTCTCTGCCCCTTAGCGCTGACTGACTTTATCACACAGTCAATCACACAAAGTCCTCTAAGCCTTAGGCGCCTGCTGCCTATTTACCTACTAAAATGCACACCTTAGCTTGATGGCTGGAGCTGATTTGTTTAAAAAAAAAAAAAAAAAAAAAAAAGGGGATTTCATAAGCTCATCCAGTATATAATAATTATCTGTCTCCTGGAGGGATGATCTGGTCTGAGGTGCTGAAACTAGTTAAGCGGTTGAATAAACAGGAAAATGATTCCCTTGTGTTTAAATACGCACCTTTCGATGACTTCCATTTGTAATGAAGGATCACTGAGCTCACTCTTGTTTATCTGGCACCTTTTTTAAACCAGACTTTGCACATTTTGCAGAAAAATGACAAGTTTCCCCACTGTGGGACTAAAATGATTATCTTTATTGGATGAGGGGAGATAAAATTATCATAATATACATATATAAAATTATATATATAATGTCTGATCACTCCATGTTTTCATTGTGACATTTTATGATTAAATTCTGAATCTGCAACATTCTTTGTCAGGTAAATGTAGTAGTACAATGTCTTCCTCTGATGTAGAAGTAGCCTACACTGTAAGTCAGTAGTAGGCTATACAGTGGAGTTGCATATTTGTTTGGGGTCCTTCTGTAAGTCATTTTGGGGTACAATTTGGTTTTGAAGAATTCTACAAGCATCAATACCACAGGCCAAGCAATCGGCCCGTTCCAAACAGGCACATTTTCAACGGGCACTGCACTAGTAATTTAAATACAGAAAAAAGGCAGCTGGCCTCCACCAAAATTCAAAAAACAGCTCTGTTCTGTTTGCTTTTCCACAAGTTCCCATATTCAGTGCCCTTCTGTGGCTTAGACTGGCTCTGCTACACACCGTGTGCCAATATACATATAAAGCCAAATGGGAGGCCTGCACAAAAACACTACTCTGTGGTAAGCATCAAGCCCGGCACACCCTGTCCACATTTCACATCACAGACCCACAATCTCTCTGGCCTCCTTGTTTTCTGTGTGTGCAATCACATTGATGAGAGTCGTGGCAGGATAACAGGTCACGGTGTAAATGCCATGTCCAATCACATCTAATACCCACACTCACCAGGCCACACCCACTAAATGTTTAAAATCTGCTCTGATCCCAAAGAATGGTCTCCAGAGGTCAAACACACCAGTTTCCATTTTCTTTTTCTCTAAAACCACTCCATTTTCTACTGATCTTTGCTTTCATACCCGTCTCTACCATTGTATCTGAAATGTGTAACTTCAAATCATTGGCATTAGGTTTTAAAAAGTCTGTACCCCACTACTTTGTGACTATGTTTAAAACGCAATGAAAACCTAATCATATAAAGGATGGAGAAATGTAGGGCTCAAGTGATGTAATTGATATATATCAAAAACAAATGCCAAACATTCTCTATTTTCAGCCTTTCAAATGTGAGGATTTGCTGTTTTTTTTTTCATTTTATATCATTGAAAATTTTAAATGTTTAGGTTTTGGACTGTTGCTTGGACAAAACTAGCTTGTACGCTGTGGCAACTTGTGATGGGCAATTAGTTTTTATTATTTTTACATTTTTACTAGAGAGCCATTATAGTCCACAGGTGTTCCTTCCAGCCAATCACCTCATCAGGTGGTTTTACTAATGAGTTCCTCCCCTCTACTTTTGGATTAATTGGATTTAATGATTAATAAAAAAACTAATTGACAGATTCACTGATAATGAAAATGGTCTTTAGTTGCAGCCTTAGGGAAATGTAATCTAGCTCTCTTTCTGTCTCACCTTGCTCGGGGGGTTATCAGCAGCTAGAGTACTTCTCGGTGGGACTTGGTAGATGTCTTGTCCAGGAGGAACCTGGTAGATGCTCTGCTGACTCTGCTGCTGTGGACTCTGGAGGGACGGTGGCACCTGGTAGATTCCCTGAGCCCCCGAGCCAGCCTTTTGCTGATAGGCTGAGCTCTGAGGTGGGGACTGGGCGGCTGGAGACTGGGCGGCTGGGGACTGGGCCTCGAACATGGGTCCGATCAGCAGCTTCAGGCGGTTGCCCGGGGCGATGCCTTGGCGGCCGTGCAGGGAGCAGAGCCACCAGCCCTCCAGGCCTCCTGTGTTCTGCTCAATGACGGTCAGGATGTCCCCTTTACGGAAGGCCAGCTCCTCGGGGGACTCCGGCATGTTGTCGTACAACGCTTTGGCCATCAGGTTCTGATGGAAGACAGAGCAGAAATTCTTTTAGATAAAGATCTAAACAGCTTTGACCTTCTGTCACATACTGACAGGTTTTATTTAATTCTAGCAAACCTTAAAGGAATAGTTTGTTTGGGAAATCTGCTTATTAAGTGAGATGAGAGGATGGATACCAGTCTCATTTCTCTACTTGAAATATGACTCTACAGCCTTCAAATGCTTAGCTTAGCACAAAGACTGGAAACAGGGGGATACAGCTAGCTAGCCTGTCTCTGAAGCTCACTAACTCACACATTCTATCTTGTTTGCTTAATTCCTACAAAAAAAGTGTAAGCACAACAAGTTGTGGTTTTATGGGTGTTGTCCTGGAGTCTGTGCTGGTTGCCTGGCAATCTTTAGGTGATGACAAGACTTCAAGTAGTTGCTGCTCGCTGTCAAAAAGTAGTTTGGCTCATAACCTCAACTAGTTCTCACACTTTGTTTTTGTTCTACCAATTAAACGGACAACATATAACACGTTAGTTTGAGAGCCTTTGCTACCTTTGGACAGAGCTAGGCTAACTGTTTCCCCTTGTTTATAGTCATTATGCTAAGCTAAGCTAATCTAATCACCTGCTGGCTGCAGCTTCAGAGAGTAGTACAGAGAGAGTAGTTTAAATCTCCACACTAAAATGCCAAACTATTCCTTAAAAACACTAGAGTTTACCATCAATTACAATACTTCTATGTTTATGTACATGTTTTAAAACACCTTGGTGAATGACATGCTGGTGAACTTTTCTCTGCACTTCAAATGACCATGCAGGATCCATTAGCCCCCTGCTCCACACCAGATGTCTTTCAAAAATCTGAACTTGATGGGATTTTCTCAGCTTGCTCTCTGCTCGAGGGCACAGTTATCTAAAGGGCCAGCGAGGGCTGAGGGATAATGACTCAAAACCACAGATTCTGGAGATAGGAAAACCCCAGTGTGCCACTTCTGTGACTAAGAGAGGCATTTAAAGACTAATTGCCTCAGTAAATGCATCTTTGCGTCTTTTTCCTTTAGCCTCTATTCATCCATGGAAGGAGTTAAGTGAGTATGAACACTCCTTTTCAGCTTTTTTATCCTCACATAATAACAAATTTAAACTCCTGGGAGCTGCACAACAGTCCTGTACTGTAAGCTATGTATACTCCATAAATACAATTAGGGATTAAGCACCTTGCTCAAGGGCTCCTTTACGTTAGATACTGAGGGAGAGGAGTGTTTGCAGAGCTTGTCTGTTTCGTGCGAACAACTCAACTTCCTTTTAATTTGACTATCCAGTCAGATGGGCCTTGTAAAGACATTAAAAAACAATCTTTTGTTAAACATGTATTGCTTCTGCTTCAGCAATAAAATGGCAAAAAAATATCTTATAATGAAACTGAAACTATAGGACAGAGTTGAAATCACACTTCTGCAGACTTCAAATCTTCATAAACTCATTTTGCAGCTTGGATTAAACTCACTAATATCAGATGAAATTAGCTGAGTAGAGGATACATTCTTAATTCCTAATCAGACTACGAGCTACATGCACATTTGGATCAAATATAAATATTTCTACAGAGTGAGGATTACCAGAAAAATTTAAACGATGACTGTTTGAGAAGCTGCATTTGTGCGCTTAATGGAAAAGTGTCTGTTTAACTTATCTTTCTAGTACCTTTTTTGTTGTTGGTCTAAGTCATTAACGCCTCACCCTTTAGTAGCTCAGTGTGGGAATCAGGAAGCCCGCTTTGAGGCTTTCTTGAACCCTCTTTGGCCTTCCTCTTTCCTACCCAGCCTGATTCAGACAGTTCCCATGTGAAACTCTCTCTGCCACTAATGTCGTTATCTCTCACTGCGAGCTTGGCCTCCCTGGCTATTGTCAAAGTGCACTGTCAGGGCCATTAGCCAGCAACACCTGTTGCACAATTACACCCTTACAATCACCCTCCGCCGCCAGCTAGCTGCAACAAGTTCGATGGTGACCCCCGGAGGTTGATGTTGCCCAATGGGAGCTGACCTGGATGTTTGCTCATTGCAATAATTTGATCAAGGCTGGCAGAGGCATCCATGAGGAAACAAAATGCTGATTGCTTTGATTACAACTGCAGCTCTAATTAGACTTTGAATACTTTTGTTCTGAAGAATGAAAGACGAGTTAAAGCAGCTTTCTGTGCTGACATTGGGCCTAATGCAAAAACATTTTCACATTGTTATCCTAAACTTCTCACTCTTTCTAAGTCCAATTCACCAAAGTCTCTTATAACTGCACAAAAAACGCTTGTTTCAGCCTCATGAATGTCACCGGAGGCTGTATACGTTTGAGAAATGTAATCATTACAACGGCACTAAAACAGTCATAAGACCCTGGTCTGTTCAGTTTGCGATTCATTTACAAAATTGAAAAACCAAGGAGGAGAACAAAATCATTTTACACTACTGAGCTTCACGTCCTACAGACAAAAAGATAACAAGTTTAGCAGCGTCACTAGTGGTGTTAGGGGACCCAAAATAAACCCAAGTAATGTAAGTTAAACACTAAAAAAAAATGTGTCTTCTATAGCAAAGCGGTCCAGGACTAATATGAGAGGTGGTCAAGGGGAAGTGACAGACAGACAGACTGAAATAATATTACAGCTGACAGTACAGTCAGGTGCAACAGAGGATGATAGTGGACAGGATAACAAATGAATGCCACAATTTCTTTTAAATCACTCGTACGTGCCACTTCAGAACAAACCTGTTCTTCCCAGTGATTCTTGCATGCGGCTCATTGTCCTGCTGTGGTTAACTGCTTTGTGTTTGATGCTCAAATGCAATCACCTCACAGACACCAGAACAGCACATATCACGCTCCTTTGTTGCTGCTGATTACAGTGATCGCTGCAACCAGTTGCTAAATCAAGAATGCAACGTGCACACAATCAGAAACAAATGTATATACATATATAAAAGGTACTGACAACTGCTTGTATTCGAGCAGACATCTGAGCCCAGCTACTCAGAGATATGTTGGTGGAAGAAAACGCGCGAGAGAAACTGACCTAGCACTAGCATCCGTCCTCTAAACCACACTAAGGTGTTCATATCTGCTTCTCACAGGCGTCAACAGCTCAGTCACAATCACTCAAACATACTCGTAGTTTCTAGAGCCTCAGTCCAGATTTTAAATTAAATGTAACCATGTTTTTTGGGTCCTGGCCCCCTTTTCAAAAGCACAAAAATAAACACTTAACATTGTTTTATCACTTGGATACTTAATGATTTTGACCTAAACTTCTTAAATGTATGTTTGAACTAATGTTTAAGAAGTCCTCTGCATTAACAACACATTCCTTCTGTAAAACATGGTTAAATACGATGGATGGATTTTCACATGTTCTATAGTCCTTTTTACGCAGCACTCCCAAATCCTAAATGTATGTTAGGAATGAAAGCTCAACACACTGAAACTGTAAACAGACAAAACACAATCAAGGTAAGAAGATTTATCATCTAAATGCTGCAAAATCAAAAACACAACTGGACTACACAGGTTTCCACAAAAAGTGATATTTTGTCTATTTGTGTTTTCTAAGTTGCAGTGCGTTGATGTTTCAGGGCCACCGTACAAATTAGTCTATTTTACTTCATTAAATATGTCTAGTTTGTGGTTAAAAGTAACCACTTAAATAGTTTTATAATTTACATTTGGTTTTACTACGGTCAGAGGAAAGAAAGAAATATCTAAAGCTAAATAAATTGGTTGATTTTGCAATGAGGATGTAAAGACCAAACAAAACATAAAGGCTCTAACCATTACAGTATTGATGTCATACGTTCAAGGTCTGTATTAGGATTACTAACACCTTAATAAATGGCTCAAACTGTCATCATCACTGCCAGTCCATTAGTTAACACCTTGGCCTCAAAGTCACACATCAGTCTGAGTCTGTGCTAAAGATGCTGGCAACAAACACGAACACATACAGTATCAGTTGTTGAGGTGAGCCTAGAGACCGCAAGGATCCCAAAAGGGAAAAGTCTGACATATTTTAACACACCTAACCTTCATTCTCACTGTGGTTAAGTTTTATTGGGGCAGAGCTTGTGAGGAAATCAACATACAGACAATATAAATGGAAATCAGGATCACTTTTGTAGCACCTCGACCAACAAAGAGTGAGTCATACATGAGCCAGAGAAGAGTTCAAATCTGATGGGTGACGTGAAACAGAAAACATCGCCCCTCATCACCCTGAACAAACACGCTGTTAGCAGTACCAGCTACATGCACATCCTTTTTGAAGTGATGCTCCTGTCTTTGTTTGCTTCAGTCAGCTGCATCACTTTAATCGCAGCAGGTGAAACTGACTATTAAAGCGGGCATCAGATCTCTGGTATAAACATCGGATAGTCACAACACAGTGACTCCGCCACTCTTCATTGATCCTCCTAAAGCATAAACACGTTTGCCATTTGTCAGTGGGTAGGCGGGGAGGGCCCCTTCTGCTTCACCCATGGACGAGCTTCCAGGAAGTTATTTGTTATAAGTTGGCGAGGCGAGAGGCGTTCTGCTGCTTCCTGATGTAAATTGTGCGTTGCTTCAAACAATATGTTGAACAATATGTCTCAGGAAAACAAGGCCGTCTAACTCAGCATCCTTTAACATGTCTTCTACTTTTATTAGAAAGCTTATTTTGATTTCACTTTTTTTTTTTACTTTACTGGATTTTGTTTTACGTTATTTGTTTGTGAGATGATCCAGTTAAATGTCTGTTTATTTGCCCATGACTTCTACCATTTGTTCAGATTTAGAGCAGCAAAGATTCGTTAATTCATTCATTAATCAATTATTCGTTTGACAAAGAATTAATCAGCAACTATTTATAATCGTCCATTAATCATTTCTATTGTCTGATTTCAGCTTCTCAAATGTGATGATTTGCTGCTTTTTATTTGTCACATCTGAAAGTGAACTGAATATGGGAGTTTTGCACCGATGGTGAACAAAACAAGGAATTTTAAGACATCATCTTAAACTGCAATTAACAATTATTCATTGCTCTATGAGTCTATGAAATCAGGTATCAAGTATTGTCATTGTAGAAAACATGACAGCGAAGCATCTCCCTGAGCTGTGTAGTGCAAAATGTTAAACAATAATAAGAAAGTGCCCATCAAAGCTTCCCATTTAGTTTTGCCTGACCTAACAGAGAAATGCAGAAAATCCTCACATTTGAGAGGCTGGAATTAGAGAATGGTTGGTATTTTTTTTTCACTATCTTTGCTTAAATAAGGATTGAAATGTTTTTCCAGTTGATCAACTAATCGTTTAAACAACTAATCATTTCAGCTCTAATGATAAAAGCTGATGATAAAGCTTGACAAACCGTAATCTAATTATTGAAAAACAGATCAGGTCGGAAAGACAATAAAAAGTATAAAAGATAAAAGGAGGTTTCGGGGGTCTCATACTGCCCTCTGCAACATCTGGCTTCAGAGACGCTCTCACGACCTCGTATGTTTTCGCCATTAGAAAGCGAGGAATCGTGCAAAGCAGATTTGTCCCGATTTGCACCTGGAGCTCGATGTACAGCCTGAAGACCCAGCTGTCTGAGCCCCTCCGCTCTCTGACTCACACACCTCTAATACCAACAAGGCATTTTTTTCACTAGCTTCTTGCCTGAACACAAACAGTATAAACGTCCTGTGCAGAAAGCCTATGCTGACCATCCAAAAATAAAAACCTTATGTAACTTCACCGGCCGCATAAAGGGGCCAAACCTTTGGTTTCGGCAAGAGCTCTCTGGGTGGTTTTGGCTCTGCCTCTCTGGGGTACACATCAATCTACTAATAATGAAGGTGGCTTTGGCTAAACAAGCTCACAAATACTTAAATTCCCCCTGTTACAGTGGCCAAAAACAGAACCGCACCATACAGCAGAAACATAGCGTTCCCAAGGCAACGGGAGCGGTCCTACTTTAAAAGAGACAAGGATACTTAGAACCCGAGCAAAAACAACCTGCTCCCAAAAAAGTGGTACGCTCCGACTGTGAGAACATCGCATATCTGTGTGAAAATTAGGGACGTACCAACTGTAACACGTGTCCTGGGGTAGTTGGCAGAAAGGGGTGAACCAGAACACTCATTTGGCCTCATTTCACATGGTTAAATATAGAAAATAATTATAGTAATGACGGTAATGAGGACCTGATGACTTTTTAACAGCCGTTGCTAAGAGTGCGGGTGAGAGCCAGTTCAAATAAATGGGCCGTGTGAAGGGTTCTGGGTAGGAAGGGCTCATGGGAAGTGGTTCAGAGCACATGGTAATTTCTTCATTTGGACAGTTTTCAGGAAGGTTGACCCTCTGATTACAGCCTAAGCCAGTGGGCCGTGTATTAACATAATTACACAGCAGGCTTGGTGAAACTTCCCCTCCGCTATTTCTGAAAAAGTCTTGAGGAAAATGTGACAGCTTTTGGAGCTTTTATTTTAAGCTGGAGAAATGTGATCCAACACACTTCTTCCACACAATGACTGATTGATATCTTATGCAAGCAGCTGTAAATCAATAGTTATGACACAGTTACAGTGACATGAATAGAGTTGGGACTAACTGTTAAACAATCAATAGCTTATTCTAGCCTTGTGGCCTTCATCATGGTCACCAGCCATAGTCAGAAATCACCACTTTGGCTTGTTCGTTTGATTCTTTTCCAACAAGCTAAATAGTAACACAGATTTGGATTTTATTGGACACGCAGACATCAAGACACCGCACACCAAGCTCCTCCAGGCTGATAGAAAAGGCTCCATTCATTGTGAATAAAAGACTATTGTATCCCCAGTGTAAATATGACACCCACTACCTTCTCTCTTCTCTCATTTGTGATTCACAAGCTGCAGCGCTGCAAAGAAAACTCCACACCCCAAAACATCCAAAGAGCAACAGTGTGGTGACTGTCTTCGACAGGATATGATGTTCCGCGTTGCGTCTCACCACACTGCAAGATGTGACAAACCACTGATGCTCAAAACAACTCCGTTTGAGAGATGAGATATTTGTTTAGTCAGTGGATATGCATGACTAAAACTGTCAAACGTGGAGTTTCCCTGAAAAAAATATAAGTAGTAACTAGTGTATGGCTGCTGCTTGTGTTAAGATAACATTTAAAGATGCTATGATCAATATCTTTATATTGATTGGCCTGGTCACACCAAAAAGTGCAGAAATATTCATGCTTAAAGCTTAGTAAAGTAGAGAGGGGCAGGGCTAGATGTAATACTACTGTAACTGTGGAGCTAACTGCTAACATGCTAGCCAGCCACTCTTGTGCTAATCAGTCACAATAGCTCAATGAGTTTCTTTATATACTCCACTGTGCAGTTTAGTCCCTAAATAAGCAACTGTTTGCTAACAAGTTCGCTAATCAACTTCAAAGCTAATAACCATGTCAGTGTTAAACCCCAGCAGTAAAACCACTGATGATATGATCAGGACACAACTGCAACACTGTCAGCCACCTTTTTATGGAGTCACAAGAAGTGATTTGAGTAACTTCTTGGGTGAAATTACTATTGTCCTTCTCGCCCTGTCCATTCTTCATAGCTTTTTTTTTTTTTACTGTCACATAAACTTCAAGGTAACTTGACATGATGCTCTCCTCCTTAGCCTGCAGCACTTCCGCTGACCTCGTCTTATCACTTCACATCTTGGACTCCCTCGCTCTGGTCCTGAACGCCAAGTACAACCTATAATTAGACGTGAAAGCCACACTGGAGATATTCTCTAAAAAAGTGTATTGAATTCTGTGAACTGGAACGGCTGCTTGGGAAACATACTGTATTGTGCAACGCTGTTGCTGCCCAGTCACTCCAGGACTGCATGAATGGTGTAAAGCAGCAGGAATTTGAGGACCCATGTTGGCCGGCATCCATGCTGTCGATGTGTCTTTGGGCAAAGCTATGAATCTCTGCGTGCTTGATGGTTCTTGTTTGGGTGCCGACACTGACCTCCGACCCAAAAAAAAGCAGCAACACACAAAATAAAACAGTATGATTAGTATTTATGGGGCCTCAGCCAAGAGGCGCTCAGTGTTGGCGGAGCCGAGAGGTGGATTATTTCCAAGCTCGGAATTGATGCCAAACGAGGGTATCGTGGTAACCCCCGGAGACGAGAGCTAATCCCTCCAGGGGGCATTAGCGGAGATGTGAAGTATGTTTCATGGTATCTCTGCAGGGCCACATTGCATGGTTTTTACATATAGGAATAGCCAATGAGATGGAGATTCACTCTGTGTCCTCTCGATTTCACGCTACGCAAAGATGTCACAGACACAAAAAGACGGCTGCCATCTTCCTCCTTTTGAAACATGAAGGGCATCTGAGATAAAAGGAGAATCTTTTGTTTACTATTCACCATTTTTTACTTTTGAGAACATCCACTGATGATGTACTTCTGTATTTTCTTTATTTCTGTCAGAGGTTGGCCATGGGATAAGGGCTGCAACTAATGCTTATTTTTTATTATAAATTAATTTGGTGCATATTTTTTCTGATTTTTTCATTGTAAAAAATGAAAACCTCTCAGAACCCAAGGTGATGTCTTTATATGTCTGTTGTCTATGACAAATCCAATGATATTAATCTTAATTTCATATATGACGAATAAAAAAAAGTGAATTCTCTCATTTGAGAAGCTGGAACCGAAGAAAAATGAAACAATTGATTATCAAACTTACATCACATGTTCAGCCAGTTAGTTACTGACAAACACAAACAAACACGAGCACAAACAAGTAACTACAGGATGTACTAATTCAGTGCAGTGGTATTAAACACTTCTCAGCTGTCATGCCTCCTCTTATCTGCCACGAGGACCGACTCTCTACAGGGTCGAACCGAGCTGACAGAGGCCCACTACATCTTGAGAGATGACCCTATAAAATACTTGGCATTCCTGAAGGGGGAAGGAAGAGGGTGGCGAGAATGATTTCCGCCAAAGGTCAAACGTCGAAATGATTATATGCATTGTTGCTGATGTTGGGTAGTCTCTCTCTCTCTCTCTCTCTCTGTGTGTGTGTGGCTGAAATGAGCACACAATGTAGTCTGTCTCCCCGCTGACCGTTTTCAAATGTTAATAGCTGGCTCATGGTGCGAGGGCGCAGCGGGGGGGGTGGAGGGTATGCTATTCATTCTGGCTGGGAGAGAAGCTCTTCACGTTCACTGAAAATCTTGTACAGGAGCAAACTTGAAGTCATTCTGCGCTAAAATTAGTAACTAAACTTAAATTGAAAATGTGACGTCGCAGCATGAAAATACCATGACCTTTTAACTAGCAGTGGTTTAGTAAATGATCTATGTTGCATTTACTCTAAAAGAGAGTCTGTGGAAAAAGCATGGAAAAGCCATTTCACTGCTTAAATGTGCACGTCAAACTTGCAGAGGTTTCTCTACAGGAATTGTTTGCCTGGTTTTCTTTCCGGAGCGTACAAATGTCTCCTTCTGCACAATGCACAGACAAGAAAAGAGTATCCATGTGCTTCCAGACTCATTAACAATGTAAAGGGGCACCTTGAAACAATCATGTGCATCTTCCGAACAACCTTCCCACGCACGATCGCCTGGAATGCTCTCATTCTCACAGGGCGCTCCTCGACCTCCAGGCTCCCATCCCCCCCCCCAACCCAATACATCCAACTCTGTTTGCCCTCTCGTTCCCCCCACAACTTCCTCTTTCTTTAATTTTCTGCAGGCCCTTTCAGCATCACAGATCCTCCTCCTCCACCGTCTCAGAACAATGTCTGCTCCCCTCTCCTCCAGCCCTCTTTGCTTTTGGACCAGTGCCTGGAGCCTGAACCCATAAAAAAGAAAAACTAAAGAAAAGACACACACACACACACACACACACACACACACACACACACACACACACACACACAGGCCAGAATGTGGGTTCACCTAATCACTCCTCAATGTGGTTGTGAAGCTATTTCTGCAACAGTTACGTCAGCTACGAAGGAATGAGTTTAAAACTTTGTGGAAGTCTCTGGGTGAGAATGTGAGGTGACTTCTTTCTTTTTTTTACTTATTTTGCCTTAGAAAGTTGTCGTAAAGCATTCAGGGAATAGTTTAACATTTTGGCAAATAAGCTTATTGTCTTTTTAGTGGAGAGTTGGAGAAGACTTATACCACTCTTATATCTGTGCAGTATTAAGCTAGAGCCAGGGGACGGTTAGCTTAGCATAAAGACAGGAAACAGCTGCCTCTGATCACACTGTTATAAATACATTATATCTATATATTGAATGCGTACAGAACTCAGAGTAAAAGCAGCAAGTTGAGGTTTTCCGGGGGTTAAACTGAAGAATAAAATGTTTTTACTCTTTATTGTTTATGCTATGCTACGTTACCTGGCCGCTGCCTGTAGCCTTATATTTAACGGACAGTCCAAACCCCTGTAAAACAACAAAATGTTGTTTTTACATTTTATTTTTTGTACAAGAGTAAACATATGAGAGCTGTAGCAGTATCATCCTGTTTCCAGTCCTGTCTCCTGGCTCAGACTTTATATTCACTTTACAGACATGAGAGTGATATTAATCTTCTCTAACTCTCCACCAGAAAGAAAATAAGCACATGTTGGACTATTACTTTAAACTACTTCAGGTATCACGCGCTTCCTCCTCAGAAACCTCAGAGCGTCACTGACGCTGTAAGAGATCCCTCGGTGTGTGGACCCATCAGGGGGATTATACGCATTAGGTGACCTATGGAAGACAATAGACAAGCCTTCCCTTCACACCTGAACACAAGTTGGAAACCGGGGGGGGGGGCAGCGTCTGGCCAGCACCTCACCTCAGGACATGTGACGGGCGCCAACCGCCTCATTAAGCTTGTGTTGAAACATTACCACTCTGCGAGGAAAAGAGTGCTTAATATAGCTGTGAATAATTCATTGCGGCTGAGATCTGATAGGGGCACATAGTAAACTGTTTAACAGATTTAAACAATGATCTGCAAGAAACTCAGTAGTGACCCAAAATGTGTCATGAGATTTCCCACCTTTCTTCTCTATTCCTGCTACCATGTTTTCCTCTGCCAGTGTTACAAAATGTAGGTATGTTATCATAAGCAAAGAGCACTCTGCATGATTTCTTTGCTCTCCTTATCTCACCTAAGGCAAACAAAGTGTAGACACAGTTTTTACGTCAAATCTCCTTCATATAGACAGAGCACAGCTTGGAAACACTGGTGTTGATCACATTTATTAACATCCACTGCCTTCTTGTTCAGGATGAAAATGGTCATCATGGAGACCTGATCAAAGCAGTTTCCTCCCCTGAGATCCTTGCTATACTCACTGGCCTCACGCCAAAAACCATCATCACCCTCGACTGCTCCGGCTCTCTCCGCTCTGTGAACTGTGTACTTAAGCGGACAATGACTCAGTTTGGACCATGACGCAGACATACAGCGTGCACCACCCTCCAATCACAACCGCACCCTGCTAAAGAGTGACACCATGACACCAGGCCCAGTAGACTGCTGAAGAAAAGAGATCCAAACTGTAAATCGAGAGTCTGAGCCAAAACTCTGGCAAACAGCTGCGTCACACTTCAGAAAACAGCCACTGCCCTCGAAAATCCCTGAATCATCCAAACACTTTGCACAGTTATTGCTTCCCTAATATGGTGAGGCAGACTTCAGGCTAAAGTAGAGGGGGAATAGGTTCAGGGCAGATGAGACTTAACTGCAACAGTTAAGGCACCATGTCTCTTGCTAAATACCCCAAAGCATTCACAAAGCAGGGGTCCAGTGAGATCAAGACATGTCAACTTTCCACAACACTCAGTCCAAATTTTTCTGTACCTCCAGCCAGATGAAGCTGACGTCAAGCCGTTCATCACAAAATAAGCCCCAATGACGACCAGTGACAGACATAACAGAGACTCTGAATGGCTACGTGTTGAAGTAAAGAGAAATCTGAGAGCATCAAGGAGATTTAATGAAGACAGGATTCATTTTTAAGTGAAAGCGTCAAATGATCTCAGCTAGAAGTGGAAAATATGACTATACAGTTTGTAGTATAAAGTAGTTAGTTAGGTAGCTTTCCCAATTGTGTTAAGTTGTACCGACGGTTGCATCAATGTGATGATGTTTTAGTCAAACTCCCTGGATAAGCCTCCTGGAAAAAAAAAATGTCTTTGAGTTTTGTCCCCACGGGCTCAGGGAACACTGTGGATTGTCAGTTGTTGCCAATATATTTGCTGACATCAATTCAGGCTCAGTCAGTAGGAAGTTGGGTTGGGAACCGGAGGGTCGCTGGCCCAAGTCCCCGTACGGACCGAAGTACAGAGTGTGCACTGGTAGAGGTGCCACCTCCTGGGCACTGTCAAGGTGCTCTTGAGCAAGGCACCGAACCCTCCCTCCCCACTTCTCGGAGTGCCTGGCCTGCAGTCGCAACCCCCCTCACTCTGACATCTCTCCATTTGTGCATGTATAGGACCTGAGCATGTGTGTGTATTTCAGGCCAGTGTGTAGGCTAGTGTGTTCTAACAACTCCACTGGGGATCAATAAAAAGTATAACATTAAATGAACAGGTGGCCTAATGGAAATAAGTGTCAGTTGCCACCCTAATGGAACTGTTTTGAAGCTGTTTCAATGAAATTGAATCGGTTACTGTGACTTCAGCCTTGTACTGAAATACATAAGCTCATCAGATACTACACTACATCACATATTGAGAATGAGCTAAATAAAACAATAACCAAACAAAGTCCAACAGCAACAAGGGAGGTCATTAAAGAGGACATGCGTGACTGTCTGCAAAGCAATAAGAAGCTATAATGTGCTTTTTTACAACTGCAACTTGACTCTCAGTGAAATGTGTTTAGATTCTCAACAGTCTTTAGGACACTGCTAGGAGAATCTGAGATCAAATGATGAAAACATCAGAAGAAACAAATTTCTTTTTCTATTTCTACTTTTTAAGGAGGGAGGAGGGTGCGGTTTTATTCTATTTACGCCCCTGTGGTCGCAATAAATGTTGCCTAAAGGTAGAGATGATGCATACAAGAAACAGAATCCTGTAGCCTCAAAATTAGACATTTACACACACACACACACATATACATATATATATATATATATATATATATATATATATATATAACATATATAACATATATAAACATAAAAAAAACATCAACAAGAAAAGTTACATCATCCCTCGGCGATTTCCCTTTTTTGTTTAACCAGTTCAATTTATGAAACAAACCCGGATGCACTCATTTAAAGAATTTACAATTACCGCCATGAAACCAAAAGTGGAAAGGTTTCACAATCATAGCTTCTAGGTCGAGTCCTTTACAGAAACCAGTTTGTTGTGAATTCATTTTCCCAGCATACAAGAGAGAGAAAGTACCGATCCAATCAATGCCGCTTCACTTACTTTGTATTTCATCTTGCAGCTCTTCTCTGTGACTCCAGTAAAAGTGAATAAAATATCCGCTTTATCGCATTCAAAGAGCGCACATGTGAATAACAGGGACTGAAGTGTTTTTCTGAGTGGTTAACCAGCCATCCACAGCTTCATAGACGGAGAAACATGCACGTAGGAATCTCTCTGAATCCGCACCGCTTCTTTCTACCCCTCTACACCAGATTGCTCTTCACCACATTGACCGTCGGACCAGCTAATTTGCATAAAAAGCCGCTGATTGGTCGGAAGGAACGTTCTCGTTCTGTCCCATGGTTCTGTCCCGGCAAACCCCTCCCACCCCCTTCTCGTGAACTGCAAATCTGACGTCATTATTACAAGACAGTAGATAATCTGTTGTCTGGAACAACAGATATAGGCCTATTCTTATATAACAAAAATATTTGTCTTTCAATTGTGGTTCAGTAATGTCAAAAATAAAATAAAATGACAGTGCAACATTTAAAAAGAAACATGAATATCAATGGATTTTTGTCATTTGTCGTTTCTTTGGGGGATAATCATGAAGTTTATTTTTAGAACTACTGTATTTGCACCATTAAAAGTGTGCCAAATAAGCTATTAGTAGTTCCTGTTTGTAATGAACCCATGGAAAGATAGAAAACTATCACTGGTTTACTTTGACACTGATGCAAACTTAAAGGTACAATATGTAACATGTCTGCATTAAAATGTCTAAAAACGACCATACATATGTTATATATTTTTATGAGTTGTGTTCCCACCAAATGTCAAACCCAGAGAAATATTTTTTCAGACACGGGACGTTTCCTTTAGTCGCCCGTCAGTGGCGTCATATAACCTTTCACCTTTCTAGTTACGTAACTTCCGTCAAAACACTGGAAACAAGATGATATGTTCAGGAGTAATTGTAAATCATGCAATGTCACAGAAAAAAATACCTGTAACTGTAATACTGCTTTTTTTGCCACACAGCATCATTTTGTGATTAATTACATGGCACTTTTTATCACAGTAATAGGCCTACAACAGAGACCTTATTTATTGATACATTTCAATATCGATCCAGCTTAACGTTACTACAATGTGCTCGTTGAGAAGTAGCTAACGTTAATGCTAATGCTTGGTGGGTAACACTATGAGGTTACATCATCGTTCAACACGCTCATGAAGTTATTTTTAGACCGACGATTAATCTAATGATAATTTAGCCAGCTAGCACACCCCGGTCTGTCTGCCTGCCTCACTCCCCCGGCGCAGAGAGACTTGAGTCAGGATGACAGCTGACAACAGCCCCGGGACATATAGCTAGCTAGTTACCGTTAGCCCCCGGTCAGTCATCATAGGAATAATGCCTGATTTATTCTTTAGCTACAGGCTATTATTTTAGCATGATTGCGCTGTATTTCAGGAAGTTCTTGTGGCTCTGAAAAAATGTTTCTCAAACTGTGAAACCCTGAGTGTGAAGGAAGTGTGATTATGTAGCATTTTCTTCTGTACGGTAATGTGCCTCTTGGTTCAGAAAACAATTACAACACCCAGTAACACAGCTTCCCCAACGGCATCATCCTCCTCTTCAATGAATAAATAAATACATAAATAAGTTTTTCTCTGAGCTGTAGCCTATCCTGAACACTTGTCTTTCCAAAGCTGAGGTAACTCAAACATGTAAACATCGATAACTACAGCTTTAGTTTACATGATTGAAAAAAATTCTGCACAAAAGTTAGTTATTTTTGATGTCTCGTTGTTGATAACTTAGAACAGAAGATAAAGGGCTATAGGTGAATTAATTTGACAAATCTAAATTTAGCATGGATCAACATTATAAAGACATCCAATTCACTGGTCTTGACCAAATCCTCCTTTGAAAGTTAGTCCACAAAACTACACAGCTATCTCAGAAATCTGAAAGTGACAACCACTGTTTGTTTGTCAGTTGTCTGACTGACTGAAGATAGTGGATAGTACTACTTGTAACTGGTACAAGGTGTTTTTTTTACATTCTCAATTTAATTAATTTAAAGAAATGAATCACAAAGCACAATGAACATCATAAATCAGAAGAATCTCAATGTACAATACAAAATACAATACCCAATACAATATTTAACTTATACTTTCTCGAAAAGAATACAGGTTTATTGTACATTAATTTTCATCTTTAGTACTCACCCTGACTTGAGTGTAGACAGTGCGGTCAATACAGCAGAGATGTCACCTCTGCACACTCAGATCAGTATCTAATGGAGGTGACAAGAAAACACCCTAGCTGATTTCTGACAAACTGGCAGGAAAGCCTTCGCCTCTCTGCATCACCCTGCTAACACCTCCTCAGTGCACACTGCTCGTCTCTGCAAAGCATTTGTTATAAGATCTGCATGTTGGCGTGCCATGAAACACAGAAAACCAATGCAAAAGAAGTTCTTTCTAACATCACACAGGCCTGATGTGGGTCTGCCTGTTTGTTATAGTGACGTTTTTTCTCTAAATGGGTAGAAATCTCCTGTAATTAGCCTGCCTCTCATGTGTTTCTGAATGCTCTAATTTGTGTCAGCTCATTTATCACAATCAGAGGGACCCTATCGGCTCTCATTGTCCCCTTCTGAACACTCATATCCTCAGATGAATGCCTCTTGTAAGGGCACTCAAAACACTTGTTTGTGTAATGTACACCATGCCCAGCTGGAGCCCATTCTCTGGGCCACAAGTGGGTACTGGGGGGCTTTTCTTTTCTGCGTATGGCATGTGATTATGTGCATGCAAGCACCTGTTTCCTATGACAAACACAACTCCTTTTCCCATCTGTTTATGTCAGCGCTTTGGAAGAAAACAGACTGAAATAAGCAAAAAAAACAACATTTGGCTGAATTGAAAGTCCATTAGTCTTCAATATCTAGTGGCATGTCATTTTGGTTGGTTTCTACTCAAGCCTGAGATACATCAGCAGCTCACCGTTGGTAGAAATGAAAGATTTAGCAGAGCCTCTCGCAAGCTTGAGTTACAGCCCAAAATCCTCCTTTTGAATCTCAGCAGAGAAGTCAAACAATCACTGGCCAAGGGGAGATTTGTGTTGGCATCTGAGCCCCGGTCACCATGACAACTGCCACCATGGCCGCAGCATTTGTGGTCTCACACCTACTGTATTACATGAGCAGAAAAGGCCTCCAGAGGTCTTTCATTGGTATTATGGTCCATTTCAGCACGGAAATAGCCGGTAATAGTGCGAGTGAAAAATGAGCTGCCTGCCTTTCATCTCCGCCAGGTGTCTGTGGTGTTTGGGTTACATAAGCGCCCCTGCAGATTTGACCCAGGTTTAACAGAGGGCAGAGCAGCCATACATCTTCCATAAGTGGAGATCACAGGGCTCTGTTGCCTGAAGCAGGGATCCTCTTTGCCGTTTCGCTGGATGGACAGAAGCAGGAGGCGTTGGTCTGACAACAGCTCCTCTGTTGCAGGCCGGGCGGAGGTGGCCCCTCACTGCTGCCTGTGAAACACTGTCCCTCAAACTCTCGCAAACCAGCTCAGGCAGATTTATGGGACCACCACCCCTCCACCGCCCTAACTCCACAGCCTGCGCTGAGACAGGCGAGGCCCCCCACTTGTCCTCAGTGTCTCCCTCTTTGTGCCCTATGACCTTGTGCAGCCGTGTGGCCCGGCAGCAGTAGAGGAATGCACAAAACACACAAGAGAAGGAGAAGAGTGAGAAAATATGAGTCTGACACACAGTTTGGGTCAAGATGTTTTTCTGCCATTTGTACTGTAAACTTTGAGAAGTTATGCCTTTTAAACGGTACCCCCCCTCCCCCCCATAGCATAACATCATTTTCTCACTTATCTCTGAAACTATCCATGGTTTTGGTTTTGTTCTCAGATATCCGTCACTCAGATTTCTGCCATCGCCGCAACACAACGTAGATCAAAACATTACATTTAGTCTCATCACACAGCTTTCATTTCTACTGAAAGAAGCTGTTGACAGCTACTTCTGTGGATTATCCGGAGTAACGGGGGCAACTCTGCAAAACCACTACGTTCAATGATATTATTTTCACATCGAATGACAAGGTTTTTTAAGCAATTATGATATGGTTAAGGTTAGGGAAAAGTCCTGGTTATGACAAAGTAGTATGGGTGTGGGATGGTTAAAGTTAGGCAGCTCATTTGGTTAAGGTTAGGAAGAGGTTGTGGTTATGATTAATCAAAACATGGTACACAAAACATGCCACACAACCATCCATCACCCAGACCTCCACACCTTAATGACACACTACTTCCAGGATTAGCTCTGCACGTTGCCATTGGTCATACATTGTGAGGGTTTTCAGTGCTGTGAGCACCACAAACCAACATTTATTCACCTTCATTGTAATTTAGTGGAGGCAGAAATCTCAAAAACACATACAACATTAACACATTAAACAATCTGCATGGCTAACACCCAAACAAAAACTTTCATTTGGAGCAGGCACATTCTCATCCATGTACCTGAGACAGAAAAAATGTGGTTTGTAGTTTGGCAACTGGGACTGATTTGATCCTCTCTCATACTGTTTACTTTTCCTCCTCTCATAAAGTCGTAGTATTTTACAAAAGCTTGGAAACTGCACTTACCCCATGTATTTATTTTTCTTGTCTTGTTCTTTAGAAGAATAGTGATATAGAGGTGCGGCCATGACAGCATGAAAAAAACATGAATCTCTAACACAATATCCTTACACTGAACTGACTGAACTTTGTGTGTTTCAATGACCCTGTTTATAAAGTTATAAATTGTGTTTTGGTGATCCGAACACAAGTGGACAGTCGAGACACATGGCCGTTCACACCTCTAGCATGCGTCTCCAGCTGACCACTTGTGTTCAAATTTCATTACTGCCTTAATCACTTCAACTACAAGGTCAAAGGGCCCTGCTCAGTTATGACGTCCACACTCTCGCCAGTCACGTTAGCGGTTGTGTTGGTACAGCTGAAGATATCGCTGTCTGTAAAATCCAACACGTCTCCTTCCATAGGGCATCACTTGGTGAAACTCGTCGTAAAATGGGCAAGTTATAGATTGTTGCCGCGCTCTCACCAAAGCAACAACCACGTCCTGCATTGACAACGTTTTTTCCTTGTTGGGGACGCATCAGGACGCATTAGCATTTACATTACAAAAGGTATCTGTTCGAATATGTCCCAGACCACCTCGGCAAGTGGTTTGAGTGATCGGATCACAACGTGTCTTGGTGGTCGTTTTCGCTTATGTTTAGTGTTGTCCACTTATGATCCCATTGCCCATGACACACTTTAAAACTGTAAACAGGGTCAAAGTCACCCATAAATCAGCTGAGATCATATGGTGTCAATATCATCGCAGAAGAATTTATTTATGCCCAGTTCGTGTTGGTTTTCCATGAGTCTACCTCTAGTAACAAGTAGCACTGTCACCTGAAAGGAATAGTTCAACATTTGGGGAAATATGCTTATTCGCTTCTAGAAGTTAAATGGCGCTGGGAGATGATTAGCCTAGCTTAGCATAAAGACTAGAAGTGTGTGGAAACAGCTAGCCCGGCTCTTTCAAAATGCATACACCTCTAAAGCTTTCTGATGAACACGTTTTGTCCTGTTTGTTTAATCTGAAGTTAGCTAGCTGTCTGTTTCCCCCTGCTTCCAGTCTTTATGCTAAGCTAGGATAATCGTTTTCTGGCTCCAGTTCCGTACTTTGCTACTGATCTTCTCATCTAACTTTGAGAAAGAAAGTGAATAAGCGTATTTCCCAGAAATGTTTAACTTTTTCCTTTAACAACAAACTATTGTACATGGCAAGTGACTATAAATCTTTGTGTTGAACTGGGTGAAATGATTCGATTCAAATGATCTGATGATTTCCACCTCCAAACCGGTCTCTCTGCCCACATTATGTGCTGTGCTTAATGTCCTCAGTCACTTTGCTCAAACATTACAGTAGATTAATTCCCTTCTGCATCATTAGCTGAATCAAGCACAGATCAGAGGAAACAGTCACAGCACTATGAGCTCTGTAGCCTTTAGCAACCGCTCCACGGCTCCAGTTTGACCAACCTCACTAACATGAAGGGTTTCATTAACGTCTGATTGTCACAGTTGTATTTCAATGACCTGAATAGCTCCTTGTGCGCGGCTAAAGGCTTTGCTTTATTTGGCCTTCAGCTTGGCAGTGATATAAGTGATCCATGGTCGCTGAAAAACAGGGCAATAAAAGTCTGAATTGGACTTAGATTGTGCTGCACATGTAAACGCTCACTGTGAACGTGAATTACTCTTAACTGGGCGCCAAGGCCGTCTTTTAAAATCCAGAGTTCAACGTTCAGTGTTTTTTCTATCCCTCTCACTTGTTCATTCTCTGTACATTGCCCGGGCACACCTTCCCCTGTGAGTAATTTGCCTCTGGATTGGTCTTATATTCTGCTGCAGAGCCAACTCTTCATCATCCTGTCACCAGCTACTGCAGGATAATGCTTCAGTGTCAAGAGCAGTTTTAGAATTCAGACAACATACAGATCCCTGCACACAGCAGAGCTTTACTAGTGGAAACAAGAGCTGAAAAATACCTTTTTTCTAATTTAAAATGTGAGGATACCGAGGTCATACTGACACAGTGTAGGCTCACAGGTCTTGCTCCCAATCATCCACTTCACTGAACAATAAGCCGGTATATGTGTCGCTCAATCCACAGCAGGAGAAGACTAATCAAGTCAGTATATTGTGTGGAAGAAGGTACTGTACTTGAGTCCATCTGTGCGGGGCTGTGCCACTGTGGCGAGGCGTCAGACAGTAAAGGTTGGGAACCACTGTGTAGGATTTAGAGTCTCGAAGGTGATGATGCCTGATAACGTGTTGACACTCTCCTCTGCCTGGCTGGAAACACAGTAAGACCTCCGGTTGGCAAGGTGACAGACTGACGGTATTGACCCCGTCTGTTATGTCTGATTGGTGTGTGTGTGTGTGTGTGTGTGTGTGTGTGTGTGTGTGTGTGTGTGTTTACTGTATGTGGTGTGTTACAGGGATGTGTGAGCACATGCAGCTTTAATCAGGCCACTAATCCCAGGGCGCTTTAAGGCTGCAGCATTGTGGGAGTGAAATGAGACCCTTTAAGCCGAGCATGAGACGATGAGGCAGTTTTTGTGTGTCTTTGTCTGTAAAGAGAGGCTGCAAATAACCATTATTTTCTTCAGTCAGTTATTTTTTACTGAATAATCAATTCAATGTTTAGTCTATAGTTAGGACCCCAGGTTAGAAGGGGAGCAACATAAAACCAGATGAAGAATATGAGGCGTTGGATTGTTTAGTTAATTCATCTTTTATTGCCAAACACAGAAGCTTAAAACAGAATTAGTTGGGGATCTTTTGGTCATTTTCAGGCTGCCGCTGTAAACAACATTGATGAAGTGCACTAAAACACGGAAATTGCAGGTTGTAAATCCAAAACAACGAGCTGAAGGAGACTAAAACACATCGCAGAGCTGAAGGGAAGTGTTAGGTGATATTAACAAAATCACTAGCACAGACTACTACATCAACCAGATATGCATGAACCATTTATAAATGAAAGACGATTGGTGTGCGAGGGGTGAAGACGCTTGTAGGTCGTCCGTTTGCTGACTGCGTTGTGAAGAAGCTTCGGTAGGGAATCCGCCGTAGCAGCCAGGCACGACAGACCCCCTAAGGAAAGAGGAGGAGGGAGAGGAAGAAAGAAATGGGGTGTGAGGGAGGGGCACAGAATGCGAGACCGAATGAGAGAAGAGGATTAGCTGGGTATTTATAGGACTATAGAAAGAGGCGTGGCTGAGGTGTGGCCCTGCTCCTGAAATTCTGTTAGATATGCTTCAACAAATGAACCCAAACCAATGAAAGTAAAATAAAAAAAACTGAACTATCCAATAATTCAAGTTGCATCTATAAATCTACCTTAAAACAGGAGAAACAATATTGAAACAAATGGTAGCGCTTCCCTGCAGAGCCTCTTGACAATAGTTTAAGGCAGAAAAATGAATAAAACATATATATATATATATATATATATATATATATATATATATATATATATATATATATATATATATAAACATTTCCATCACAATTACTATATGGAGACTTAAAGTCTTCCACACTAAATACTTTAAATACATATTTTTAAAACTCTGCTTGATATAATGAAATGTTATATGCGTTGTCACAATAACAGATCATTTTCATTTCATTCCAGTGGTTTTTATTTAAATCTGTTTTTATTTCACAATGACAAACGGAGAGCCAGTGATGTTATTGGCATTGGTCTGAATAAGCAGACTATTTTGTCAGTGATTACTCATAACATCATATCTTGTTTATATAGTTAACATTGAACACAAATTCCCAGAGCGACTTCTTGTTTTGTCTGACCAACACAATAAAATCCCCAAATCATAATTTTAAATAACACAAAACAAAACATCACATTTCAGAAGTTGGAACAAGATAATGTTCGACATCTTTGCTTTAAAGTACCTAGAACAATTAATCATTGTCAAAATTGGTGGTTAATTTTATGTTGATGGATCATTTGCACTGATTCAAAGTGATGTTTCAGACTCTTTTCATAAGTGATAAACCCTCCATGACATATTATATCAACACATATTCTTTGTTTATAATCTCATGTTACTGCTCCTCTATCTTCAAAATTGTATTTTCCCTTTATTCAAATGTGTGCCAAAGATTTATCTGCCTGTGTGATGGATCCAGCACATTTGGACAGCTATTTTCTGGAGTGAGCTGTCCGGGGCCTTTGAAACAAAGCATGAAGAGAAAAACATAGTGGTTTTGGCTTTGCTCCGCTGGTTATTTATGGAGAGGATCCATCCATCCTTTGTGTGCTCTGCGGGCAGGGGCGATGCGGGTGGGAATTCTGGGAAGTGAAGGATCTAAACGAGGCAACAAAACCCCCCTCAAACATGTTGGTGGACGGTGAGGACCGCCATTGCCTCCGGCTTTTTTGAAATACGTTGCTGCAGAGTGCACTTACTTTTAAATATGCACAAAAACAAACACCATGCATTTGTAGAAGGATTCCTGACCTTTAACTCTACCTCTGGTACTGTTACTTACCTTTTTGTTGCCAGTAAAAGGGCTCTCTGCCAGCTGACCTACTTTGAGCTTCTTCTATAATAATAATAATTCTTCTGTACACATTAACCTTTTCTTCCTACTGCTTTATTTAGCCAGCACTCATGTTCCTTCTCTGTTTTCATACCTGCATGTAAATGTTTTCTTAACTTAATCCTACCAAAACAAAAAAGCACAATCAAACCAGAAGAGGTTGAGCAAATATGTGAATACGCAGGAAGGAAAGTCAGTGATACAATGCAAGCCATCCATGCTGGGGTCTTTGTGTGAGTTTGTGCCTCTGGTATGGCTGGCGGTGTATTGGAAATGGGGTTCTGGTTTCCTGCATACCCTGCTGACTGAGATGAATGGGTGTAGTGTGGGTAGTTTCTCAATGAACTCATAGCAGGGTGTAGTCTGGGCTGGCGGATTGCTCAACACCAAGTCTGGAGCGCTACAAATGTAATTGTGGCTCTTGAGAACAGGGTCTGACTGCTCTGATTGCTTTCTGGTTGCCGTTGTCAGGACGCGGAGATCTGCCCGGGATCTGTGGCTGAAAAAGTAAAGTGAGCGCTTGGCTTACATCTGGATTTGGTGTTGGCCCGTGGGCGGAGGAGACATGATGGGACATCTCTGGTATTGACAATGCTGTGTTTGTTTAATGTGAAATAGAAACAAACAGATTACATCAGCTGTAGGCTTTGAAAGCATGTCTGGCACCACCCTGGAGGTCACACCACGACGGCTATCTGTTAAACAACAAAAATGGAAAAAGAAATGTACCTCAAAGCAAAATTGAAAGTCCACAGCCATCAGTGGCGGAATATTACTACATAAACTCAAGTAGCCTACTGTTTTTAGATAGACCCTATACCTATAGTTTCGAGGTACTTGTACTTGAGTTTTCCCATGTTAGCTACTTTATACTCCTACTCCACTGCTTCTCAGAATATTTCCTTTTTATTCCAATTCAATTAAATCATCTCCACCTCTACCAGCTGCAACATTAAAGTGATTAACACATGAATGCACTAATAATCATAATCCAATAATATAATATCAATCTAAAATGGGCCATTCTGCATAATGAATACTTATTACTTAATACCTTTTTTACTTTTACTTAACTGCAGGATTTGTACTTGTTAGAGTATTTCTAAACTGTGGTATTGCTACTTTTACTTAAGTGAATGATTTGAATACTTCTTCCACCATTGATAAGCCACAATGGTACTTTGAGTTAAATGCTAATGCCAGCATGCTAACATGCTCACAGTTCTGTTTAAATAATATTAGCAGTATATTTAGCAGACAATGTTTATATCTTACTTAGTTTACTTTTACAGCGTAAACCAATAGCTGCCGAGACATTTCACTAAAAACCAACATTGGTGGCACTAGTGGAAAAGTCGGTGTAATTTGGATTAATTAGCCTGAAGATCACGGACGCTGTTTGACTAAATTTCAGGATAATTCATCAAAAAGTCGTTGAGATATTCGGGTTGACCGACCAACAGACCCACATTAGCATTCTTTAAAAACAATGCTAGCGTTGCTACAAGCGGAAAAAAAGAAGGCTACCTGAAAAACAAAAACAAAGTAGTACGACAGTACAGAGTGGTCTCTTCATTGTGACTATAATTGCCACTGTTTGTCGTACCCCCAACCGGCACCATCAGACAACCGCCCACCAAGAGCCTGCGTCCCTCCGAGGTATATGCGTAAAAGGGAAATTTTCCTCGCCACATAAAGTGACAAAGTAAAATGTAAAAGTAAATGCTTGCTCTTGGGGGAATTACTGGAATTGCTGGGTCTTTGTAAATTATAGAGTGTGGTCTAGACCTTCTCTATCTGTAAAGTCTCTGTTATGATTTGATGCTATAGGTATAATATAATAATATAATTGAATATACTGTTGTAAGTGTAATTAGAGGTTCCAAAGGGTAGACATGTTTTGAGGTTATGGTCAATGTGAGTAACCTAATCCAAAGAGTTTCACTAAATGGGGCATCCTGGTTGGCTGATAATCAGACTGGAATGCCATACAATGTCGATCGTTGACACCACCATGTGTCCACCTGCAGTTGATCTTGCAAAACCAATCTGTCTACCGTTAATAAATCCGATATGTTACTTTTTAAGCACGCAATGAATGCCATGGGGCGGGGGGGGGCATCACGATGTCTGTCGTTACATCACGATGGCCATTGAATTAAATCGCCGATAGACGATTGGATACATAGACGAGAGACTCAGTAAACACACATTGTAATAGGTTTTGTTCGAAAGCTAATAGTCCGACTAACTTGATAATGCTAAACAGTGACAACAAGGGAATACGGAATAATATCCTGCATCTGAGTTTTACTGAAGGAAGATATTTCATGCATGTTCTCTTTCTGCCCCCTTCCTGTTATTGTGTAAGTGACCGCCATGAAAACATTCATCTACAAGCCACTAGCACATTAGCTGCCATACAAAACAGATGTTTACAACAAGGCAGTGGTTCTTAGCACACAATAATCAATCTGATGTCCCAGCGAGGAAAACCTCAACGTCTGTGTGGATACAAAACATGTCTTTTCGAGTCTTTTCAAGACGGCGGAGATTTTTATTATGTCAGAAAGTCCATCAGCTGAGGGCCTCGTCTACAATCACCTGAAAGTCCTCTGCTTCTCTTTGTCTGTCTCACAAACGCAGCCAAACTTGTGGTGAGCAATCTGATCCGGTTTCTGCTCTCGGCCATCCGGAGTGGTTTCGTCTCAATGTCACGTCCCCCCATACAGTCAGAGCAGTCAGAGCCAATCTGAATAAAGGCAGCCACACATACAGTAGTTATACACGGGCCTTCAGACTGAATATATCTAGATTTTTGTAGAGCTGAGAAATGTTTCTGCTCTGCAAAATACTTTTAACTGGAAGTGATCGGTGCTTTTTACTTCTTCATATTGATAATTTGACTAAAGCAAAACCAACAAAGTGTGCTGAGGTGAGGTTCTTCAGCTCCCTAAAAGATTCAGCTTTTTTACGATGCATTTTTTGAGAGAGTTCAATGTTGTTTTGAAATGTTTTGAGGTAACATATGGAATATGGAAATGGAACATTTATGGAATAAAAGGAACAAAGCAAAGGTTTTTGTAATAAGGAAACAAATGGTAGCGCTTCCCTGCAGAGCCTCTTGACAATAGTTTAAGGCAGCAAAACACTGCAAAAGAACAAATTAAAACAATAAATTAAGATATTAAATAATTTTAATAACTTACCGACCACATAAAGGATTAAATCAAACAATCGGCACTGGCCAATCAGAAAGAAAGTAATCTGCAAAAGATGTTTTACATCAGCTCATCAACTGGTTTTGGAGTGGTCAAAGGGATGTGAGGGTGTCTGGAAAGATATTAAAGCAATAATCAATATATTTATATTAGTGCCTTCACATATTCACACATGATAGAGCTGAAGCCCATGGAAAACAGTTGTATAAATTAAAAATACATGATTGTCAGCCCAAAAAAGAGTATTTTGTATTGCATGTCCATTATTATCTACCGGTATTTATATTACATACTGGTTTCAAGTCATCACAATCAGTGTTTTTTTAATGTCTTTCCCCCATGAAGTTCCAAACTCTCTATTTACAGAACGAATGCCCGTCAGGAACATTTCTAGAAACTTTTACCACTTCAGATTAATGCGGTGTTCAGATTTCATAGCAGCAACAGATGCTGAAGAAGAGACAAAGCAGCAGATGAGAAACCCATTTGGTGAAAGAATGTGCAGAAAGACTCCGTGCCTGACTTAACCAGCCATTTGTTTTTGCTATTGAGTTCATCTGGGCGCAGGAACTTTAAGTGATGTTTATATTTGTATTCCTCTGGCTCGCTGGAGTTTTTAATGTCGCTGTAAATCATTTCATATTCCAAAGTCGTGGCCGAAACAACTGGAGCCTGAGTCAGAGATGTGATGTGTTGCGATTCCTGGGAGATGCTGTTTTGTTGATGAAATACGCACAGCGTGTGGAAATTCAAATCATGTGCCATTTGGTCTGCATGTTTAGCCAAAGCTCATTTCAGCTCAACTGTACCATATAGTAAAGTTAGTTTTTGTGATGAAAAAGCGGAATAACGAGACACAAAGGGAACAGACGGCCAACCTTTTGTCTGAGCCATATATGTCTGGTTTTCACCACTGATGGTGAGGTTATTGCTCTGAACAGCAGTGCAGATTTCCCTATTTAGCTGAAAATATGGATTCCTCATCCACCGCTACCTGGGGCTGAACCAATTCCACCAGAGCTGGTCCCCAAGCGGACATCTGGAATGAAAACAAGGCAGGATACGATTCCGCCAGCCGCTGCAGGGGATCCAGCTCCAATCCTGACCTGATATAACCCGCCTGCATGAAGCCCCCCTGAAGCTCGATGCTGCTGAACTAAGCCCGGCATCCCGGCTTTACCCACTTACCAAGACCACATTTCATCTCGTTATACACGAACTGTGAGAAGGCCTCGTTACGCTTTAAGCGAGGATGTTTTGTGAGCGAGAAGAGTCATGAGGGCCCACTAACGAAACCTCTGGAGGACTAGATTTAAAACAATACAATCTCTATTTACTATAAGGGCTTGTATATGTATTTGATTGTATGAGGTGATACAATAGCTATCTAATGATAAACTCCTTTTAAGTCTGTCAAGACAAACAGCTCCTCCATTTAGTCAATCAGCTGCAAATTCAATTCAAATGCTATACATTGCACATTGTATTCATCAATATGTGAACAAATGCATGAAACAGGTCTTCAGTTTGAGGTAATTAAATCACAGTGACTTATTACATGTAAATGATTATTCTAGTGATATTCTATGTTTTTCTTATTGAATTTCATGAAAAGACAAGACATCAAAAAACAATGAACTGATCCTCATAACAAATATCGTCTCTGTGTCTAAAGCCTGATATATCTAATTCCTCTGTGCCATAGAGCTCCATTATTGTCCAAAAATGACTGTACTAAAGACCCAACATGCTGCAATCAGTACTCACTGAAGCACCAAATGGGTAATACACTGCAGCTGGAAATATTGCCCAACAAAAGCATTTTACTCCCGTTTGGTGTGTCTGATGCTCGGTTGGTCGGTCGACAAAAAAAAAAACACTCTTTAGCAGGCACAGGCTGAAATTTGTGTGTGTGTGTGTGTATGTGTGTGTGTGTGTGTGTGCGTGCTTGGATGCATGTGCGTGCGTGCATGCGTGCGTGGATGCATGTGCGTGCGTGCGTGCGTGCATGCGTGCGTGCGTGCGTGCGTGCGTGGATGCATGCGTGTACATGCTCACAGCTATTGCGAATTCATGCTTAAAGAGTATACCCATGACCTGACAATAAGTAAAATTAGACAGGATATTTACATCTTTGTCCTAATCTAATATTATCTGTTATGTACTTTATTTACTTAATATTGGCATTCTGTTTCTCCATATTGGCATTCTACTGCTCCCGCTACATGACTCCCACAGTTTAAATGGTTATTTGTTTTCTTCGTGGGAATCAAGGGTCTAAGTGTCGTATCGTGTACGGATTGGTAAGAACCCTCTAGACAGTTACAAGTTTTGGGCTATGTAGATAAAGTGACTTGACTTGTCTGGTTATCAGCACAGCCTGAATCATCTTACGCAAACTACACATACTTTGGCCAAAACAACCTGCAAAAAATATTTAACATGTCAAAGGAAACCGCTGGACGTTTAGCACGCTCATAATGAATTCCTTTTCACATTTCTTTTGCCGTCTTCATCTTGTCTGCAGCATACTGTTAGTTCAGGCGTCAGCTGATTGCTGCCTCATTCACGCTTCAAAATCACCGGCTCATTCTTCAGCTGCTTGGCCTCCAGCTGATTTGTAACATCCAAAATATTCAATCACATTTGTTGAAAGAGCAGAGCATTTTCCACCAAATCTAACCGTATAACAATTGGCTATATAATAATTTCTTGACAAGTGTTTCTGACTGAAATCCATTCAGGTTTTGTATGTTATAATGTGTGTAATTTGCTGGAACACACCTTCCTACTGTACATCCATCTCATGAAGCCAGTGTTGTTGTTTGGACTAGCTGGCAGACAAGCCCATGTTATGTTTATTTTGTTGGTCTGCTTTTGGAACAATAGACAGTTTATCAGCAGAATTTCCTATTCTCATATTATGCAATTGTGCAGCTGGATGTGTGACCACGTCCTGTTATAACAACACGTCTGGTGAGCCATTCTCTCACTTATCACTGGCATCCTTCGCCTGTTTTCAGCCTGCAGGGGCGTTCACTGTAAATCACTGTCACACTGAGGCTGGATTCGTCTGTCATTTGGGATACAACATTCCCATTATGAAATGACCTGATTTTGTTCAGAGCTATGAATATGATTTAAGATTGTTGACTGCAGGCCTTTTTTTTGTCTGACCTATAATCCCTGTGGTGTTTTCAGGACAAAACAACACAGCCTTTATTTTAGGTTTTCAGTATGGTTCACATCAGCCTCTTTGGTGCTCCCATCTCCTCTTTCTCCTGGTTTTGGGAGTTGTATTTCATCCTGACAGCTCTGTCGAGGTATGGTACAGTAATACCACCACACCCTGCAGTTAGCTCAGCCCTTCCCAACAAAAGACCTCCGTTTAGGGATTATACTGTACAGGATGTAGTTGACTCCAAACAACAGGGTTAGCCTTTCACTCTCCTTGTCTGTTTGCTGTACTACGTCTCCAGTGAATGAACACAGGGGCAACTTGAGCCCTTTTATTACCCTGCTCCTAAGGAACGTTTAAGTGGATCTCAAAGAAATTCTGCAGGGGGGAGGGGAGGACATTTGCAAGAAACACAAAGTGCTGCTTGGATGCTGTTTGCAGAAATATGAGATACAAATAAAGACATCACACAGCAGTGCAAATTGTCTTCGCTTGTTTATAATCTAGCGGAAGTTCAGGCTGATGACACAGATGAAATACATGGGAAAACCTCTTCTGTCGTCGTTATAGCCAGTGTCAGTTAAAAAAAATGTCTGGTTGTGTTTCTTCTGTGCACCGACTCAAGAAAAGAAGGAACTTTGAGGTGATTTTTAGACATTTATTTTCCAAGAATAAAAAAAGATGTAATCAAAGGAGCTTAGTTTTTTAACACAGGTTTATGAGAGTATGTTTTTCATCTTTATTATGGCTTCCAATAAGTTAAGCCAAGTAGGACGCATTTAAAAATGCACTTTCATGCTTAATTTGTTGTTTTTAATCAACTTTGCACAAAATCTGAAGGCGACTAACCTTTAATAAATGTGTTATATTTCCTGTTTTTTACATATTCATACATACACTAGCCAGCTGCGCCTTAAATGAACAAACTACTCTTTTGATCAATTTTTCTGATGCATTAATGTGTTCATCACTTTAATGTTGCAGTTGGTAAAGGTGGAGCTATGACTTTACATACTGCAGAGTATCTTAATCTATAATAATATATCATCATTCATTAGTTGACTTATATTTTGTATAATTGAATCTGAATCTGCAAAGTAACTAAAGTTGTCAAATAAATGTAGTAAGTGTAGTAGTAATGTGGTGGAGTAGAAGTGAAAGTAGCTCAAAATGGAAATACAAGTATAGTACTTGGTACTTAGTTACATTCCACCACTGTTTACACTATATTGATCAGATTCCACTGCTCTTTATGTGCAGCCATAGACGAGCTTCACGTGGAGCAAAGAAGTGGGTCAAAGCAGCTGTTTCCTAACCAGACGGCAAAGCCCGCCAGACTGCTGAGTCCCACCGGCACGGCAACCTCAAGCCTTTTCCACTGCTGCTACATTTAGGTTAGAGCTCTGAAGATATGATTTCTTTGAAACCTATTCTCTACCTTTAACCTCTCTCCACCTCTACCTAAAAAATCTAAGAAATATTGTTCAGAGGTTTAACAGGAGAGAAGAGAGAGTGCGTGGAGGCCTGCAGGGATTCATACCTGCTCTCCTGCTGCTTTCACATCCGCCTCTGCAGAGAAACAGATGCAGCTTTGTTTGACTTAGCTGTCTCAGCATCAGACACAAAATTTCAAGGTTTGTTCATCAGACACAAAATTTCAAGGTTTGTTCTTCACTTCCCGACTATTTTCACCCATCTACCTTTAGTTTACAGTACTCCCAATCTGTTGCCATGTACGCCAACAAGCTTTTTCTTATGTGCACATACTTCTTATCCGTTTTTGTGTCAAACCAAGCTTGAAATTAACTTGTTTTTCCACCACCTATTGTGGCAGTTTCTTTGTGTTGGCAGCAGTTGATTGACAGCAAACAGAGTGAAACATAATGAAGTGATATGACAATGCAACTTGGACACAATGAAACGAGACAATAAAGGAAAAAACACAAATGATCATCATGTTTATTGTGACAAATTGACTAGGAAATTGTTTTTCCAGTTGTCCAAAAATAACTGTCTGCAACTATTATTCTCAATATCAACTGATCTGTTAATAATCTGGTCTATAAAAAAATAATAAAATAGTGAAAAATACCCATCATAAGTGAGCCCAAGCTGATGTCCTCAAATGTCTCGTTTTGTCTGACCAACTGTACAAACCAAAATTATTAATTTGTTTTAACACATAAGACAAAGAAAAGAAGAATCACAATTTAGAAGCTGGTACCAGGAAATGTTTCACACTTTAGACTGAAACAAGTAATTGATTATTAAAATAGTTGCCAATTAATTTTCTGTCAATTTAAGCAACAACACTTGTGGTTTTGATCTGTTAATAGGTTTTGTTGACAACAAGAAAAATATAAAGTGTCACCAAACCTATCCTTGCCGAATATAAATCCAAGTACACAAGACATGTATACAAGCATATTACTCTACATAACCACCCACTTCATATGTAAAGAAAATACATATTCAAAATTGTCCCAGCACTTTGCACTATTGTATTATTGTTTACAGTTTGTATAGACACTGTATGTACATAATAGTTATATAGTTATGTCAGCTTTGTTGTCCTTGTTTTTAGCTGAATGTCTATTTCTATCCGACATAGCTCTGTAATTTTGCTCTGTAAGTACATTGGAAGCAAAAACTTGAATCAAATTCTTTGTATGTGTACATATACTAACTTATTCTGATTATTTCATCCTTATGTTAAATGTGCAATAATATAAAACAGAGAAAAGCAGAAAAGCAGCAAATTGTTGCTATTTTATTTTCTGTAAATCCTCCTCTCAGGTAAATATGAATATCAACACCACTGGAATGCAAAGAGTTTTTTTTTTTGCTCAAACCTAAATAAAAAAATAATATAAATTTATGTCTAATAAATAAAAAAAATAAAATATATATATATATATATATATATATATATATATACACATACGAAAATCAGTTTTAAACCAACTCTGGATGACTCTAAATCATGTTAGAGTTGGATTTATTCTTGCTCGTCCTTTCAGCTTGGACACGTGGCCTGTAGACTTCATGTGTATTAGTAAACTCAAAGGGATCACACCATTGTTTATACACTGGGAAATCCCTCCAGCCTCGGGGCTGATGGCTGAGGTCGCTGGCCCGGCTTTCCTGGTGCTCAGTCTTTATCCCAGACAACATGAAGAGGACCCTGGGGAGGACGGAGGTCAACAAACACGTTTTCACTGTCAACAAACTGGCCGAGGGGGGGGGGGCTTCATACTGTATCTTCTGGAGGCAACATAGCTGATTTAAAGCTTGACCAAAACA
Organism: Gymnocephalus cernua; assembly: GCA_023631565.1. Lineage (NCBI taxonomy): Eukaryota > Metazoa > Chordata > Actinopteri > Perciformes > Percidae > Gymnocephalus > Gymnocephalus cernua. Next base: position 9,383,425 of record CM042438.1, on the reverse strand, counting down.
GTTAAGATAGATTGTGTTCTATCATCAGTGCTCTTATGGATTATAATAATAAATTCCCTAGTCTGTTATGCATTTAAACATTTAAATCACTTCAAGGTTACATGTGTACAGAAGAGCTGCTGCCTATCTCCCTCCAACCTGTGGTGCATCTCTAACACGTGCATGGTATTTATCCCAAAGCTTGTTTCAGTGTAAACTGAACAGCCAGACTGTTTTCTGTCTGGTTACAGAGATCTAGAGCCACAACTGACCTTTTAGATCTGATGGAGTCAAGAGATTTGTTTTAAGTTTAATCGGTGTCTCAACACCAAAAGATGGAGATGACCGAAAAACAGACTTGTTTTTTATTAACACTTTAACAGAAATCTCATTTAGTGCAGTCTAAAATAATGCAGGAGACAAAAGCAGCTTCTCATTTCTAGCCAGCAACTGTCCATTTTCAACTGTAGCTCGTTAGCTAGCTAAATAAGCTAACATGGAAAAGATTGTCTCTGAGCTACGCATGATACAAATGTAAGATAAGACTGTTACACAACCCTGTTCGCTTAGTTTACCTACTTGTTTATATTTTCAAACAGTATGTCTTTATTTAATGTTACAAGAGAAAAGTTTTTTAGGGTTATGTGTTTAGCTGCTAATGTTAGCCTGATAGCTTCCAGCACTGGGAAATGCAACAAATGCTCAATTAATGCTGTAGGTGCTGTGATAGTTCATTACTTCAGTTTAATCCAGTCCTTCATACACTTTTGCTCTTGTGTTTCAGGTTTTGGATAAAAAAAACAGCACCTTTCAAATTCTTCTAAATGAGAGCTGATGTAGCTTAGCTTTACGTTGAATCTGAAAACACATGAAATTACCCTCTAGAACCAAAGGCCACAGTGTTCTCATCCTCATCTGCGCTCTAACTATACTCCTGTTCACACTGAGGAATGTGCTTCATTGGCTGGTCGGTTTTACTTCACAACAAAACCAAAGCCAGTTAGTTTTCGTTTTCGCCCCCTTTTGTCTGTATAAGAGAAGCCTATAGAAATCCTGCTATAAGTTGAATTAACAAGCTTGTTTCCCATGTACTCCTCTGCCCTCCCAGCAGCCACCATCAGCAGGGACAAGAAGCACTTAAAGAGGGAAACCAAGAATCCTTATGTTCATCCAGAATGAGTTCATGCTGGAAACCAGTTTGTACCTTTTGAGGTACAACAGTAATCCATGGCATGGCTTTGTGTCTGGTGGTGGGAGTGTGTGGTGTCATTGTTTTTATAGGAAGATGGAATATTGCTGCAGTGCCCCGCCGGTTAGCCTCTGAGTTTTTGATTTGTAGGTTTAAGATTTTAATAAAAACATATTGAACTAATGCTTAGTACAAAGCTTGTTGTAAAGATCGGATTTTGCTCCGGTTTATTCAATGAAAAATTATAAAGTAGCCTACAGTCTTGTGGCTTTACTTAGGCCTATTGTTTCTGCTGAATACAATTCAAGAAAGAATTAAATTCAGCATTATGTGACAAACTTTCAACAACATACAATAGATAAAAAGATAAGTTGCAAATAAGGCTAGAGGAAAACTCAAGGGATCACCAAAGTTATCCTGAGGGGGGCATAAATAGATCTGTTCCAAATTTCATGGTGATCAAATAGTTGTGAAGATACTTCACTCAAAACCACAAATGTGAACCTCCTGGGGATGCTAGAGGGCAAGTCTGAAGATCACTAGGATAGTCAGTAGGAATCATCCTCTGGGGACCATGAATGTCTGCATAATGGCAAGGCAATCCATCAAATAGTTGATAAGATAAGTCAGACTGGACCAACACTGCCATCCACAGAGCCATGTGTCTAGATGGGATTCTGGGTGTTTCTCCAATGAGTTAACCAAAAGACTGACTCAACAACAAGGACAGTGCCTATTTAATCTTTCTCTAGAAACACAGTTTCTGATCTGTGACAGTAACTCACAGAGCAGCCGGTCAGGATGAGAATTGCATGGTGGTGTCAATTATTCACTTCCAGAAATCCACTTCCTTAACACCGTCTTGTTTCTGGTCTAGCCTCTGGTGTTACAGTTGCTAACACCTGTGAATGTACGCATAAGCACACACACAAAACCCACATACCCTGTGTGTATGCATCTCCACCGGAAAATAAAACATCCCCATTGTGCTGAAGCATAAGATTCCTGCTTTTTCTCAAGAACCAGACTTTTGGTTCAATGCCAGCGGGGCATTTGGTCACGGAATGGAGGTTGTTAATCTACTACATGCAATGTCAGCATTTATGTAGTGGGAAATGTTCATTTATTAAAAGCACAGTGCTGATGATCACTAGCTAAAGCATCCAAATATTAACCAGAAAGTCCCTCATATATCCAGAATAGGTTTGTTAAAATATCCTGTTGTTTAACTGAAATTAACTTAAACATGGTAAGGCACTTACCAAATTGCATTGTAAAAATACTCTGTATAAGTAAAAGTACTGCGTTCAACATTCTACTTGAGGAAAAGTACATAAGTAATACCTGCAAGATAAGTATCAAAATTAAAAGTGCTCACTATGCAAAATATCCCCTTTCAGAGTGTTAAATGATGGAGTCTTCAAGGTCCCAAAAGATTATATAATTCTTTATCTTATGTACGCGTGGGGCCTTTAACAAGGCATCATATTTAATAAGTAGATTGTATGTTTTGAATGTAAAATCAAACTATAGATGTTAAATAAATGTAGTGCAAGTACAATATTTTCCTCTCAAATGTAGTGGAGTAGAAGTATAAAGTAGAATAAATAGGATGTATAGTACAAAACCTAAAAATTGTACTTAAAGGGGAACTATTATATAGCATTTTCAGATCCATTCTTGTATGTTGTGTTTGTACTAGGACATGTTTACATGCGTTAATGTTCAACTTTTCTTTCTCATACTGCCCATGGCTGCTGCTCCTGTATTCACCGTCTGTATTAGACTCTCTGCTGGACCGCATATCTCTTTAAGCCCCCCACCCGGAAAAGCCCAGTCTGCTCTGATTGGCCAGCGTGTTTCCTGGAATCTCTGCTGCGCTCCAGTTTTGTTTCACTAGTATTATAACATATGTCCACTTTAAGAAAAGCACTTGAGGCAATGCTCTTAGTTACTTTCCATCACTGCTTCCAGAAGAATTGACCTTTTCTCAAGTGGAAAACATATTTCTGTTGAGGTTTCCTTTAGTCCTGTCCAACTGAGCTAAAGTTGACTGAGTCGTCCCTGCAGATGGAGGCTGAAGCTGAGTCTTCAGAGTGGGCGAAATGCAGCAGTGTGTTGGTGTTGAGACTGTAACGTCTGATGGTAAAAACACCTGTTGAACCGTGACGGGCTGAACTGAAGGCCAGCTGTGTGCCAAATAGGAAATCCATCTATTTTGTCTGTATGTTGTATGTGGTCGTCTTCAAATACAGTACATACAAAACAATCTTATTCATGAGTTTAGATTGCGAATTATAGATTATGTTAACACTGTCACTAGTTCTTAGAGTTTTTACTTACAACAACAGTAAACAAATGACTACATGAAAGGGAAAAAAGGACAATTTTGCTGCTCAGTAGCACATAACACTGCCATTTTGGCCAAATCTCGTTGAAGAAATAATATTTATTGGTTGAATAAAGGTCAAAATGAATGGCCATGACAGTTTTTCATAAGTTGGAGATGGATATTACTAAGTTTCAAGTTTTTATTTGTCATATATTCAACATATCACTTTAATGTGCAGTACAACAAAGATAAGCTACACGGTGCATATGCAGTTTGAATTATATATAGTTATATTTATCTGAGTTGTAATTTTGAGCATGAAATTTCATTTTTGACCTTAGAAACAGTAGTTTATCTAAAACAAATATATCAATCTAGCAACTGAGTAAACTAACATCCGCTGGAGGAAGACTGTGAGAGGCAGTTGAAAGCTTCCAAAAAAGATAAGTGGGCTTTTTTTGGTCACAATTTGTGTTTTTATTCATAGTTTTTGATTACAACTTTTCTGTTGGATCTCTGCTTTATCAGGATTACACCTCACATAAGTGTGTGCAATGAAGACAAGAAAGGTCATGGATGAAACTACCTGAGGTGCTAATGCAGCAGCTACAGCAGAGAGCTAACAAGCCTGAACCTGGCGTGGCCCTAGACGTGGGAGCTGAAAGATGATCTCCCTACGTGCTCCGATCTCTTCAGCCTGGATCTAGGAGAGAGGAGTGTCTGGTTTCCAATGTTTCATGCAGGACAGAACGTTCTGTGGGAAAGAGTCTCACCCCCAGCGGAGAGTGAAACCTGAGAGTTAACCACTTAAAGCACAAGAGAGATCAGGTATTCCCCCAGCTTGTTAGAAGAAGTCTTTGGGGACAGTGGAGGGGACACAATGAATGAGCATGTCGTCACCGGGCAGCTCAATGAGATGTTGACTCCTGAGGCCTCCAGAGAGAAAAGGGAGTTGTTTAGGTGAGTAACGTGGCTACGTCCTTTTATGACTCATTTACGCTGAACAACAAACAGAAGGATATAATGTGAAAACATGGTCAAGTATTAAAGTCATTAAGTATGATCATGGGTGGATCACTGAATGTGACCACATAAAGATGCAAAACCGCCACAAAGATACACCAAAACGCCAGTGAAAGATGCAAACTGATGACAAAGATATACAAAACAAATACAAAAAGATGCAAAACAAATGCAAAGTCACACATAAAGACCACAAAAAGATGCCAAATGACAGCTAAGAGACATATGACATGATCATGATACACACAAAAAAAAAAGATTATCATTCAACATCTGTGGCTTTATTGCCCATGAATGAAACAGCCTGACCTCAAACATGCAGGTTTGCATGACTGAATGTGTGGCGTCTGCGAGGCAGCGCGGGTACAGAGCGTTTAGTTTAAGTTTAAACCCCCTGAACCCTGCAGGCCCCCCGGACCTCTGGCCTTTGCACTTGTCATGTATCTCACACTCATCTCGTCTTCCGGACGATCCCCGGGGATTGATCCACAGACAGACTGACAGCACAGCGTGTTCTCAGAGCTGCTGAGGGACGCTGAGCTGACAGCTAGTGTTTTCTTAAGGGAACGTCTTCTGTTAAAAAAAAGAACAAAACACCACATTTGTTCTGTCTGTGCCTCAGGAGACTTCAGTCAATACTTGTGAACATGCACCAGGCTGAAAGCTAGATACTAGAAAACCGACCCTTTGCTCCAATGCCACTCAGATGTCAAATCTAGCACCATCGTGTTGATGATGAATGAAGTTAGTTTGCTCATGAGGTTTTTATTTTTGCTGCTCTTGCACCCAAATGAGGTTTAAATGTTAGTTTTTTATGTTTCTCCCACAGAGAAGTTCAGCCGGGTTGATACCACGGTAGCAAGAGAAAGAGATATTTGATTGCAGTGCAGTAGCTGCTCTTTTGCTTCCTTCCTTCTCTAATCAAAGGTCAACATGTTAAGGTTGATTGAATAAATAGTTAAGTGTTTTATCTCGATACTTATAAAGCTACAGTTTGCACGGCATCAGCTCCAAATGGCAACGAGGGATAACTGTTTGAGAAACTGAACTTAACACTGACAAATCCTGTTAAAACTGCACACAGCACGTTCACTAAATCAGCCATGTTGCAATGCTTAAAGCTGGAGATATTTTAATTTATTTATTTAACCTTTATTTATACAGGTAACCTCATTGAGACACCGGGTCTCATTCTCAAGAGAGACCTGTTAAGGATAATACACATCAGTTACAAACAGATTGCAATAGTATACACAATATGTACTACATACAATATTTAAACGAAAGTGCCAAGTAGACTTAAAACACTAAAGTACTAAAAACAAGAACAGGATTTCGAAGATGATCCAGTACACTTAACATTTGTTTAAAATCCCCTAATGGGATATTCCTGTAATTGCTTCTGAAGGATGAGACAGGAAGCGATTAGCCCACAGTACATGTAGCTTAGCTTAGATGCAAAACGACGACAAAGAAATGTTATACGACAACAGAGACGCAAAACTCCAGGGTCACACAAAACAACTATGCAAAACAAACAGAGGTAAAACTACTACAAAGAGACACCAAACGACCAAAAGAGACACAAAACAAACGCAAAGAGATGCAAAATGATCACAAAACGGAAAAGGACACAAAATGAAAAAACAATGGGAAGAAAAACAACCTAAAATCCTAAATTCACGTTAGATACATGTATGATAAAGAATAAAGATCTTCCTGTGCCGGAGCCATTGGCACAAATGGCAACAGAAAAACTCCAATGAAAATGGCACAAGCGTGGATGGGATGGATGCAGCTGTACAGGTCTTTGTAAATCAATTTATAGAAATAACAGCTCTTAAATTCACTGTTTTACTCCAACTGACGTGACAAATTTTGATAAATCGTGTAATTTTTACATAGTAAACTGGTGTCGGTAGCTTGAACCAAGCAAAGCAGTAACCTCAACAAATTGTACCTGAGATTATTGCAAGCTGTGACAAATCTTTCATGGCATTGTTGCTGTTAATGACAGTCTGATCATGGCATGAAAATTAGAAAAACAATTGCAGCACAAGTTTCAGCTCATCAGGTGGCTGCAGACTTAGCTCTCTGATTGCTCTTTGGTCCTTTTCCTACAAAGCGTTACCTCATCATGGAGCCTTTTCAGTGCTCACAGACTGCCACTTACTCCAGGAGACATAACACGTGCGCAGTTTATCATTTGAGGCAGTTTATCAAAAGGCGAGCCAACGCGTCACTAGGAGATTAACTGAGTCTAGGTTTTAGTCATCAGGGATTCAACATGGAGCGGGATGTGCATGGAAACAGCAGCGCGCCCTGTGGGGTGACTGATGGAATATTTAGTGTTGGAGGAACGTCAGGAGATGAAAAATGACTATTGAGAGGCTCATGTCTTTTTTCCATCTTTGTAGTCGTCCATCCAACAAAAAGCACTTGATATGAACCAACACATCTGGACTGGGCTGCACCAGCTGTTCTAACATCCACTACTATGTTTCTGTGTAAAGTCATTCCTTAGTTCTTTATTATTCATATTCTTATTAACTATTAGCTGGTTTCCAGTTTACTAAATCGGGTCGTACCATTATAACTTAAGACATGTCTTAGCTAAACTTAGCTGTGTAAATTGTTAGCAAAATCCAAACAAAAGCAATCAACTATATTGGACTGCAACCAATGATTATATTTATTATTGATTAATGTGCCAATTATTTCCTAAATTAATTGTCCAAGTTTATGTCTTTAAATTTCTTGTTTTTCCAAAACCCAAAGATATTCGCTTTATTATCGTAGAAAACAAAACAAAAAACAGCAAAAATTATCAGTGCAATTTTGGCATTTTAGTTTTTAAAAAATTACTTAGATGATTAATATTTTTTCTAAATAGTTAAATAGAGATTTTCTGTCAATCAATTAATCAACTAATCATCTCAGCTCCAGAAACATGAAGTCATTGCTTTTCAAGCTCTAACATTACTCCCTAAATAATTGTCTAAGGAGGCCTAATTATATATTTATATAAGCCAATGTTTTTCAAATACGGTAGTATATGATTTTTGGCTATATAAATAAACTTGACTTGACATACGGTTTATTAGAGGGAAATATCCAATTATGCTAACGTAACTGACATTATTTGGTAATTTAGGTTAACTTTATTGGTGTAATGTTTTATAAGTTGGGATATTTGGGGTTATTTTTGCAAAATAATATGAAAAACACTTGAGATAGATTACACTGCGATCTGAAAGATGGCCGACCCAGGACTAAATTGCATCCTTTTGCCGACTGGTAAAGACAAAACTAAAGTAAATGGTTGAAACGATATTCGTTTAAAAGGCAAGAAGTTAGACATTTTTAAGTGAAAACATTACTTGATGATTTATATTGTAGTTAAAGTGTCTGAGTCAGGACACATTGGGCTGGACCCGCAGGACGAGCTCGTTTTGAGCATACTGACTTTACTGCAAATAAGAGTTCACCGCAGATTTGTTTTCCAACCAAGGTGGAAAAGATTCTGTTAAAAACATTTATACGAACAATTCTGCATTAACACCCAGAATGACACCAGGTGTTGATTCACAACATCTTTGTAGGGTTCATTTTGATCAATCAAAAGAAGAAATGTTATAGAAATAATACTTGTTTTCTTACAAATAGTTTCTATGTAAAGAAGAGAGCAAAAACAAGCCATAGAGCAACTAGCAACAACACTGACAATACATACACCTAAATAATGATGTAAAATAATAAAGTGTGTAAGTATTCTAAGGAAAATGTATTTAAAGTATTAAAGGTAAAAGTACTCAATGCCGAAAAAGCCTCACATTTTAGAAACTGGAAACGATCAAAACAGTTCAGTGTTTAATCATTTCAGCTGGACTTATAGGCCGTTATATTGTTGGGTAGTTCAATTCATAATAAAACATTATATTTAATAAACTACTTGTGTTTTGTGTGCAAAAATCTTAATTTGTAAAGTAACTGGTAACTAAAGCTGTCAGATGAATGTAGTGGAGTAAAAAGCACAATATTTCTCTCTGAAATGTAGCGGAGTAGTACCATGAAAAGAAAAGACTCAAGTAAAGTACAAGTACCTCAACATTTGTACTTAAAGCTTTAGTGCGTAACTTTTTGATATTGATGAACGTCCGTTGCATTCAAGCCGTTGCCAAATGAGTTGCTACAAAGCTAATTAAGACTCTCAGCTCCACACAACTCTCTCTGTATTTCTCAGTATGACTATGTTCAGAAGATTGTGGCGTCCGGTGACTTTCGTGCACAGAAACTCAAGTGAAGATAATGACCTCTTCTGAAGAGTCCTTCATGTTTTTTTTAATCCTCCGTGTCCTCCTCAAGGGAGGTGTGAACGCTGTATCAAACAGCGACAGTTTTGTTGTCATTACTTAATTCCTCATGGGGGAGACAGAAACTATGCACTATAGCTTTGAATACAGTACTTGAGTTAATGTAGTAAATGTAAATGTACCCTCCACTGAAAAATACACAACTTTTAAGAAAGGAACAAAATGTCAGTCGAGGACCACTCTGCAAGGCCAATATGAGGATGAATTTCAAAGCTGAGTATGATAAGAAGTATAGATAAGTTTAAGCTGCACTGGGACAGGAAGCAGCAGTGGGTGCAGGAGGCCGCCGTCTCTGTCTGACCTCAGCGACTGTCTGTGGCTCCACCTGAAAAAGCAAAAAGCAGCCATTAGCTTTACTGCTAGACTCTCTGACAAGCCTGTCTAAACACGGACGGAGGTTCATCTCTGTCATTGGCTGGGCCATCGAGTCACACAAACACTGACACACATGTCGGCTCTATTAGTGGTTAGAGAAGTGACATCTGTGATAAACAACTGTAAGAACATCTATAAATGTAACTTAAGTCATAGTTATTTCCTCTCTGTCTCTACAATCAGCTCGACAATACATAATCCCCACAGATAATTATATTGTAATTGATTGCTTAATAAAATGTACTATAATGTGTCTTTAAAATAGATTCAATCTTTTTTTTTTACCTTTCCTGGTACCCAAAACCCCAATAGGGTGAAATAATCTAAATGTAGCAGATATACTTTGCTGAATTTTAATACCAATTTTTTTCAAAGTAACTTAATCATCCCTTTGATGAAAATAATATTAACTCAAGGTGCATTTACTAGTTTTTTTTTATTTCATAGCTTAACAACAGTGGAGAGAGATTGTTGTCATTGTAATGGCTTGAGTGTAAACGTGATCTTATAATGGACGTATGATCAACACACCTTGCCACTGCAACAACATCATTTTTTTTTAAATCAGTAACCTTTCCTCATGTCTTAACTGTGTGGTTTGCAAACTTTATCACTATAAAAATCACTATAATGACTCCATGACAGGCCTCCATACGCATTTGAGATTTATTTACAGCGACTGTGATTCTGACATCTGTTTTGGCTTGAGAGCATTCAGTCTGGAGGAAACGTTAATTCTCACACCGATCTATTAAAAAACACTCTTGTGACTCACAAGTTTACTTTGACAGAGGCAGGCTAATGACTAGTTAATGGGATTTCGTCTTTGGGTAAACAGTTAATCTCTGAGAGAGAAGCATAAAAATGGAATAAAAAAAAGACAATAAGAGAATTGTAGATAAAAAAAATCTATCCTATTTCTTCTGGATTAGCAATGCAAAAGGAGATGAATTGTCGCTGTGCAGCCAAGTAGTAATTATTTCTCCGAATTTGCATTTCAAATTAAATTCCCTCTCGTGGAAGACGGCAGGATAATAACATGCAAATGAGTTCATCAGAGTGAGGGAAGAAAAAAACCTGATGAGGAACAGATAGCAGCAATTTTCATCTTGGCGCTGCAGATAATATGGGAGACTGATAAGTTTATTTTACTACGACCAATGGAGACAAAGCAAGGGTTCCCATTCGAATTGTCATAGATCCACAGTTGGGGAATAAGTAAGTAAATAATTAAGTACATGCACAGTTTCTGCAGTATTCTCTGGTGAATTTGTCAAAATTAGATCCACAAAATGATGTCTGCTTTGTGAGATATAAGGCCAAATAGGGAATTTTAACTTAGCAAACTGCTGGTTTCATAACACCAATTACTTTGTCACATAGATTGTAATTATATTTAATGGTGGGGTATCTGTGGAAAGAAATGTATGTTTACTTTTTAACTCTTCATTCAATTACTTGGCTTCTGCAGTTAGTGATTTTGTTGAACTGAATTGTGTTATACTCTCAGGTGTTTTCATTATTTACTCATATAATATGGGTGGGACACAGTATTAGAAATCACCTCCCAGTATGTTGTAACATGATTTAACAGCACCGCAAACTGACACTGACACCTCTCGGAAACAGTTCCAACAAAGAAATGAACATTATAACCGTAATGAAGGGAGGATTTATTGTTATACTATTGTATTAGGCTGCATTAGTTGTAGCTAGGTGTTCCTAATACACTGGCAACTGAGTGTATATTCCCTTGCTATATCTATTTAAAAAGAGGGTAAGTTAAGTAAAGACTAAAAGTAAAAAACACTTTCTGTGGGTCCTTAAAACTACCCATCCACTTAAAAGCGTCCAGCTGTGATGGACATGATGTTGTGCACGTGTCCCTCAAGACCTCTAGTGGCTTGTTTTACACACTGGGCTGACACACACACACACACACACACACACACACACACACACACACACACACACACACACACACACACACACACACACACACACACACACACACACACACACACACACACCCGTAGGCAGCACGTTGGTGATGTCAGCTGGTTACAGATTCAAACAGGAACTAACACAGTAATGATTAGTCTTTAATTGAAAAACAAGCGGGGGCACACTCGGGTTAGAGGGTGGATGACGTACGAACACACGACCCAGTTGTCTGAAACACAAGTCACCTGCTCTGTGCAGACTGAAATAGCTCCGGCAGGCAGACTGAGCTGGATAATTAGGCCTGTTTTTAATAAACAGTGACTGAGGATGTCACTGCTGCCTGGCCTGCTCTACATGGATAAATGTCCTTTTACATCTTCTGTGAAACACTGGCCTTTGCAGAACCACCGGTGCTTTCAGGAACAGAATGTGCCCTGCAGATCCAACACCACTGAAAGAAAACCTCACTGCCTGCCTCTCGTCACATCACCACCGGGCACTGAGTGAACCGGTTTGAGGCTTTGCTGTATGTTTATCCAATCATATTCCCCTGCCATGACCACAAAGCTGGGCTTCCTTGCAGTGTCCAGTTTAATTTTTCCATGGGGCCTCACTGGTGAAAGCTCTGTGGCTGGGGGTTCAGGAGTGTCATGGAGTTAAGATGTGCTGCCTGGCTGTTGAGCCACGATCCTTCTCTGAACGGGAGGGAGGGGCAATTTATGATGGGAACCCTGTTATTATGGGCATCTGGGTGCATAGTTACTGTACTGGTGCTGTGTTAAACATGTTGCTGTTGCTGTGTAAAACCTCCAAGGTTCAAAGTTTCTGTGGCAATCTTTTGTTTTCATTGAAAACCAAAGTTTGGAGGTTGTTTCTTTTGTTCTTTTCTTTTGAGGGTTATGATTATGGTCAGTACTTTTGGTTCCTTATTTTCATACTTTAACTTTGGCTAAGCTTAGCCTCCATGTATCTCTTGTTTCTAAAATGTAGCACTTGAAGCAGTTTTGCTCATTTGATTTCATGTACTTGCATGATTCTTGCAATTTTCAGGTGGTATCTTCATGGTTAAATGCACTTATTGTAAGTCGCTTTGGTTAAAAGTGCCAGCTAAATGAATGTAATTTAACATAATAATCAGTTCCGCTAATGGTTGTTAGCTCCAAAACAACTAAAACTATATTTGATAAGTGAAAAGGAAAAAGCTGATCAACTCTTATGTACAAAGCTAACATCAAAACCCCAAAGCAACAGTGTGTTAGTTCATCTCTCAACACAGCTCCCGGCCCCGAGCCCATTGGTTTGCCCTGAAGACCAACATCTTCAAAATGGGACGCATAAGTCTAGTTCTTTGAAAAGGCCACATGATTTCTTTAAACAACTGGGCACTGTAGTTTACCACACGTTACTGTAACAGAAGTTAAAAGTGCATTTATTGGGGACTATTTTCAGCTGCGGATTGATACACATTTTAGTTCAGTCACTTTATTATCCCATATGGGAAACTTGGTATGCAGTTAGGAATGCAAGATAAAAAGAAACGCATTCAAACAACATCCGAATAAACAAGACAACAACACAAAGACATGAGTACAAAATGTTTCCTGTAAGTAATACACACAACACAATGTGTCACCACTGGAGCAATCTCTAACATTCGACATTACTTGTACAAATTAAGCCGAGTTATTGCACATGGGACAAAGGAGTTTTGACTCCTATTGCTCTTGAACCGGGGTACTCTAAATCTGCGACCTGAGGGGAGTGTTACGAACTCAGAGTGAAAGGGGTGGTTTGTGCAGTCTAATATAGGCCGGGCCTTGCGGAGTACTTGCTAGTCAAAGATAGCCGGGCTGTGGGAAACCATCACCTTGCCAACCACCTTACTGTTAGGCGTTGCAGGGAAAGTTGGACCAACAATGCAGAGAGCAGGCAGGCAGGCAGGAGTAGTGTAGCTTGAGGATTTAATGAAGAATAAAAAAATATACAAAACTAAAGGAGTCCTGGAATAGGCAGGCAAAAAAAGGTATACAAAGAAAAGTCAAAGTAGAAAATAGATATACAGGAACACTAAGACTAAACATACAGGAATACCAACTGGAGACGAAACAATACAATACACACACACACATAATGATCTGACACAGGACAAGGTGAACACAAAGACTAAATACAGAAGGTAACGAGCAAACAAGGGACAGGTGATACAACAGGTGAGACACATCAGGGTGGGGCAGAACAATCAGACAGGCGGGAAAACACAAGACAGGAAGTAAAACTAGACAAGACCATGAAGGAAACAGAATTCAAAATAAAACAGGAAACAGAACTAAATACAAAACAGACTACCAAAATAAGACAAAAACCCCAAAACCATAACACCTTACAATATGGCTGAGGTGTTTTTTGCCCCTGATGTTCAGGTTACCGTACCAAGCAATCATGGCAAAAGTAAGAACAGATTCAATAAAGCACTTATTAATAAGGACATCATTTTCCTATCTACGTTAAAAGTGTTTAACTTCCTGAGGAAGTACAAACGTTGCTGTCCCTTCTTACAGACTGCATCACAATTGACATAAGATTACGGTGATGGTTCCCAGACACTTAAACTCAATTCCAGTTCCTTTAATGAAAGTCTGAGATGGTGGGAGAGATGCCCAAATCAATGACCATGTCCTTGGTTTTTGTTGGTGTGCTAGTGAGTATTTACAGCACCAGATTGCTGTATGTTGGATTGAAAATAAACTACAGTGCCCAGGTTCATTGTAATGAAGCAACACATCACCCAGTGCAACAGTGTGACTCAATTATGTGTTTTAATAGCTTCTGACACACAGAGAATACTTGTTAATTCATTGGGGAATAGAAAATCGCCAGACTTATTTAAGGCTTAAAGAGAGTCATGTTTTTGGGGGGGCTTAATTGGCAACATGATACTCAGCAATGGTACTTTCTCCTTGCTCACCAAAGCTGAACTGAACTCAGTCTCCAAAAGGTCTCCTCAGAAACTTGCACAATGGGTGACGTGACAGGTGCTGTATGTATCTTTTACTGTGGTCTATGACGTTCAGAAGAAACAGTTTCATCAGCAGCTCTCTCCTGGCAGGTGTTCCTGTTAAAGGACCTGCTTTTCCTCATCTGGCGAAGAGGAAAACTGCAGAAAAAGTTGAGTCTATTAGCAGCTTTGAGGGAGGCTTGTGGATTGTGTCCAACCAGCTGATGTCTCGCTTTGTGAGGACACACAAAACCAAAATACCTCATACTTCAGAACCGTTCTGGTGTGCCCGACTCAGACGAGGACAAACAAGAAGACACCCAAACATACATGCAGTTGAGCTCAGTTGAGTCAGGGTCTTCACTCGATCCGGCTGCTGTCAGCTTTTAAGCGTGGCGACCCTGGGATCAGGCCCGCATGCCTTCCCCTTTAGCTCAGCCCAGATCAAGAAAATGCTCTGCATTCTGGGGGCAACTCTGCTAAACATATCAGATGGTGAAACGGGACGTTTTATGACAAGGAATTTCTCTATTCTCAAACACACACACACACACACACACACACACACACACACACACACACACACACACACACACACACACACACACACACACACACACACACACACACACACACACACACACACCCTATTTTCCAACCCAGTTTTTGCCCCTGGTACGCTGCCTCTTGTCCAAACCCAATCAAAAAGCCTGTGGGCTTCTAATACTCTCTAAGGGAGACTGTAAAAGCCCAGTATGCCTTGTCCTTTGTGTGTGATCCCTTTTTCGCATCAAGTTCAGGCGGAGGTATTTGTAGGTAATTTGTGCTCTTTACTGATAAAAGACGCCGAGGGTCTGTAAGTGAGAGAGCAGCCACCAGAGACAAAGGTAATGCGAAAGGGAAGAAGCAGCCATCCTTGCCTGGCCTCCCCTTCCTCCTCATTTGAAGCTCCACTGCTGAACTGTGACCCATTAAGTCACTCAGCCAGGATGCATAATGACCCCCAAACCCAGGCTGCCACCACATGCATTTTAATAAAGGGCAAAGTGAGAAGGGGGCATCTGTTGTACATCCAAACCCTCTATAAAATCATTGAAGGAAAGGTGTCAAAAGAATTTAGCAAAAGACAGAGAAAACATGAATTCACAACGATCCAAAGAGAGTTATTTTGACTGACAGTGTATGTGTGTAAACTGTTATGCATCTGTGACAGCAGATAGCAAATGTTTTGTAAACACTGGATACAATTGGATTATCTGCCTCAGGTTAAAAAAAAACAACCTTAATCCTTTTATCCTCTAAAATAATTCTTAAAAAGTATATTGAACGCATCCCACATATTTGTCTATGCTTGATTTATTTAACCTTTATTGAACCAGGTAAATATTGTATTTGAAACATCTTCTGTAAGGCAAAGCTGGACAAAACAGGAGCATAAAAAGTTGCAGATAAAACAATAATCAGATAGAGAAAACAATACTAAAAACAGATAATGATACTAAAATATGTTCATGAGTGGGGTAAGAGCAATTGAGAAAATTAAACTAAATCCAGATGTTTGAATGTGAAAAATACCTAAGCCATGTTGTAGCCCAGGAAACTGACACATATCTCTATTAACACTCAACAACTATTTACTTTCCATGTGTTATGAAATCTTTTAATCATAACCGTGACTACTAATTTTGTTTATTTTAAATTAGAAACAGAAACAGAAACGAAATCCAGTGTGAACAGACGATGATGATGAACATTGTTTTTTGTTTGTCCTTGCAGCGTATCCATGTTAGCAAGTGTTATTGGTGATGCCCTGTAATTTTCACCGCTCAGCGCCCAATGACATCAGCTCTCTGAGCACGAAATCCCGAAGAAGAACTATGTTTAACTAGCAGCAGTCGCTCATTCAGGAGCACAAAGACAAAAACAAGAAAAGACTCAATGTACAGAACGTGTTCTTACTTCTCTTTTGACTGTTTGTGCAAGTATTTAGCAATTCTGGGGTGAACTGTGTTATGCAATGCCGCTTGTGTAGCTGCCCTATATGGAGGTAACACGTTGGGGGTTGTATGTCCAGTTAGTACATGCCTCTCAGGGCCTAAAACACTGTTGAATTGAGGTTTTTGGTAACAATGGAGCCTACTGTTGTGAGATCTTTAAGTTTTTATTATCTCTAAATAAGCACTCAAGTCTCATAAAATTCAGGTAAAGGTGCAATTTGATCTCAGAACACCTTACTCAAAAACAACAAACACTACAGCCTCAATAGCATTCATTTATGCCAGAAAAAGCATTAGTGGTTCATAAATTGTCCTCCTCTCAATCTCAGGTTTCTTTTTCACAGGATGAATGACACTTTTGTGTGAATCAACTGGGTAGTTTTTGTAGTTTTTAATGTGATTTTAAGCTAAATCACAATCACATTTTTGGACACATTTGTATATTAATGTATCACATCTACAATAAATCATTACCCACATCCACACCTTGCTGCTCGTTTGTGCCGTCTTGAATTGTCTTTATTAATTAATAGGAGTGCTTTCCTCTTTCGTGCTTGAACAAATCTCACCTGGAATGAGACGCTGCACCTGGCCCCCACGCTCCCCTTTTGATTAAACTGGCCAGCCATGAAACAGAAACTGATCAGAGGTCTGTAAAGGAAATTAAATAATTCAGAGGAATATTTCACTGCCAGCACATATGTTTCGATATGACTCTGAATGTAAATAGTAGCACATATCTGTGAAATGGATTTGTTTGTCCTGAGGCACAAGCTTACTGTCATGATCTGAGTGCACACCTGTGGCAATTCTTTGAGAATTACTCTGAGTCTTCGATTACACACACAAGTAGACAAAAGCAGCTTCATTTCTAGTGGACCATTTTTTTGATTTTGGCAGAACTCTGTCTCCATCTGACTTTTAAATGTTTTTAGCTGATTTATTTTGAAAGTAAAAGCTAGTAAAGTTGGCTAAATGTGGCTAAATACATAATATAATGCAAAAAGACTGAAGCTAACGCTAACACCCCTTACTTGCTAATAATCCATTTAGAAGTCATGGGGGAAAAGGGGCAGCATTGTTTATTGCAGGCAACACATTTTTAGGTTATTTATGCTTTAATGCTCATATTTTCAAACAGTATGCTTTACTTTTACAAGAGAAAAGGATTTGAGGATGAGGAATCGGCCTATCTGATGATTTTGTCTAACATGATGATATTTTACGCTCTTTTGGCTGAAAACAGAGCTGCTAAGAGTTAGCTTGAACTCTGATGAACTAGCATTGCATGTTCTAGTCTTGAGCAGTGTATTAGTGTGTTAGCCAATAGTCTATATCTATGACGTTCCACTTCTGGGATTGGTCCGTTGCCACCAGAAATTCTGCTGGATGTCCATCTCTCCCGCTTTCTTTCAATTCAAATTCAATTCAATTTTATTTATAGTATCAAATCATAACAAGAGTTATCTCGAGACACTTTACAAATAGAGTAGGTCTAACCCACTCTATAATTTACAAAGACCCAACAATTCTAGTAATTCCCTCAAGAGCAAGCATTTAGTGCAACAGTGGCAAGGAAAAACTCCCTTTTAGGAAGAAACCTGGGAAAGACCCAGGCTCTTGATAGGCGGTGTCTGACGGAGCCGGTTGGGGGTGTTATGAGCAGTGGCAATAACAGTCACAATAAAGATAATGGATCAGTGACTAGAACAAGTAGTCGTAGTAGCTCATGTCATATCAGGGCACTGCAGGGCATTACAGGATGTAGCATGGCACAGCAGAGAGAGGAAACAGCAGGGCACCATAAAGAGTAGCAGGGTGTAGCACGTGTAGCAGGGTGTAGCAGGGTGTAGCACGTGTAGCAGGGTGTAGCACGGTGTAGCAGGGTGTAGCACGTGTAGCACGGTGTAGCACGGTGTAGCAGGGTGTAGCACGGTGTAGCACAGTGTAGCAGGGTGTAGCACGTGTAGCAGGGTGTAGCAGGGTGTAGCACGGTGTAGCAGGGTGTAGCACGGTGTAGCACAGTGTAGCAGGGTGTAGCACGGTGTAGCAGGGTGTAGCAGGGTGTAGCAGGGTGTAGCATGGTGTAGCAGGGTGTAGCAGGGTGTAGCACAGTGTAGCAGGGTGTAGCACAGTGTAGCAGGGTGTAGCACGGTGTAGCAGGGTGTAGCAGGGTGTAGCACAGTGTAGCAGGGTGTAGTACAGTGTAACAGGGTGTAGCAGGGCGTGGACTGCTACATCCATGATCTTGGTGCCACTCTAATCCAAGGAAACATGCTGGGCGAGAAAAAACATAAGGACTCCAGGGAATATACTCCCCAGAGCTAGGTTAGTAACAAGCATTTCTGGGACATGGATGTACACACATGGGAAGAGAGAGGAGAGAGAAGCTCAGTGTGTCAAAGGAAGTCCCCCGGCACTCTAAAACTAAAACAGCATAACTAAGAGAGACAGGCTAAAGAGAGGAGCCTGGTCGGGCTCTGAACTCTCCCCAACCAGATCGGGCTGTACTGGCCTGCCTCCCTCTACTTTGATTATATCATTGATTATATGGTAGATGAATCTAACGACTATGAAGAGAAGCAGAGAAAAGAAGGGGTGCCATGTCTGCTGCTATACACCCTCCCCCACCAGTCTAGGCAAATGCTGCAGCTCCTCACTCCCTAACTATAAGCTTTATCGAAGAGGAGAGTTTTAAGTTTACTCTTAAATGTGGTGACGGTGTCTGCCCCCCGGACCCAGACCGGGAGCTGGTTCCACAGGAGAGGAGCCTGAAAGGTGAAGGCTCTGGCTCCCATTCTACTTTTAGAGACTCTAGGTACCACAAGTAACTCAGCATTCTGGGAGTGCAATGCCCTAGTGGGACAATAAGGTACTCTGAGCTCTTCAAGATATGATGGCGCTTGACCGTTTAGAGCTTTGTAGGTCAGGAGAAAGATTTTAAATTCAATCCTGGGTTTTATAGGAAGCCAGTGCAGAGAAGCTAATACGGGAGTGATATGATCTCTTTTCTTAGTTCTTGTCAGAACACGCGCTGCAGCATTCTGGATCAGCTGGAGAGTCTTAAGGGTTTTATTTGAGCATCCTGATAATAAGGAGTTACAATAGTCCAGCCTGGAAGTAACAAATGCATGGACTAGTTTTTCAGCATCGTTCTTTGTGTTGGAATTTTAATGAGGATTTATGAGGACTATAGTTAACTGCTCCTCAGATCTCTGCAGGGTAAATCCAGACAGCTAGCTAGACTATCTGTACAACAAAGTTTTTTGTTGCACAACTAAAACAACCTTTGAATGTAAAGATGTTCCACCAAAACAAGCTCCTTCTCGAGGCTATTTTTGCAGGTTACATGGTTTTCTCCCATCCAGGTATGTTGTGTGGACTAGCCAGACCCTCCTCCGCAGCGCTGTGAAGGAAGGTCTGGCAATGCTAGACTAGTTAGCTAACATGCCCTTGCCCTTTAGAAGGAAAACATAATGTTGTTACTCTAGTTAGTAAGCTAGTTATCCCTGCTTGCTAATGTTTACAGCTTACGTAAAAGCAGATAGACAAACACCATAATCAATTCCTTACACTTTTGCTCATGTTTTTGGTTTTGGCAATATGATTAAAAAAAATGTTTCAGCGCTTGACATGTTGGTTGCGGTTGCTAAGCTATGATTGGACAATGGCGGGTTTAACAAACAGTCAACTGTGTGACTGGGGGATGTTTCAACAGGTTCAGCTGGATTTTACAGGAATAAAGGCAAGACATGTTCAAGTAACATTACGTCATGAGTTTTGGGAATGGAGCAGATAATGGAAATAGTGACACAAAAATACTTCAGAAGGATTCAGGCCTCCACCAATGACATCACAGCTCCAAAGAATAACATACATTTTGTTTAGTCTCACCACTGCCGGCTTTAAGGATGACTTGTTCAAGGTTTTATGTCCTAATAAATTCAGAGGGAAACTTACTGGGCAGCTGTGTGTAAATAACCAAGTAAGTTTATTATACTGTAACTGTACTGTACATTTTCATCTTATGTAACAATAAAATCCTATTTAGGCTGGGCCTCAGAGTAAAACATCTTATAGATTTTAAAAGGCTTCATGTACAATGCAAATTTATTTTGATTTCATAAGAAAAAGTATAACTCCTGTTAATAATAAGCATAGAAAAACATTATGGGCTGGCAGGGTTTAACAAGGAAAGTAAGGTACGTTGTTTTACAGCTCAGCCACAGGAGCTCCACTCCTAAAAGACGATTCAGTCACTGACAATGGTGATTCAGTGGATTCAGTTCAGTCTTAAGATTGGTTCCTCCTGGAGCAGTGGTAGTTAAGACACTGAAATTCTGAAAATACATAAATGGTAGTAGTCTAGACAGAAGCTTGCGTTTGTGATAAAGAAATGTCACTCCTTTATTCAGGGACAAAGAGGGAGCACAATAGCATCACCCTGTTTACAATGCCTCTAAGTACAGTTGTTTGTCTATTGAGTCTATCCACTTGATAAGACTCTGACACATTCTTCGCTGGTGATACGGATGCTGCTGAGGTATTTGTCGTCAAAATCATTCTCATCTTCTCTCCTAGACCCCGACAACAAAAACATAAGGGCTCTTATCTCAGTGACGGTCTTTGCTGGTAAAGAGCTTTTTGTCACAACGTCTAATCAGCGGAGACCATAAATGCCTCATGGTCATTTGTTTGAGCATTGAGTTCTGCTGGTGTTAAACCAGCACAGTCTGTCGCATTTCATATCTTACCTGGACTGTGATGAAAGCAACACAGTGTCCTTAGAGGCTGAGTGTAATCTACACAGCAGTTTTATTTGGGTCATTGAGTTCCCCCTCCTACAGATGGATCTGTAAGGCCAGATCCCAGACGCTGATAGGCCTGCTGGGACTGGATGGTTTTTGGCTGCTTGGCTGACTCAAAACGTGCCGGGAACATTTATGCTTCTGGAAAGTTTAGTGTTAAGCTTGTCTGCATCACCCACATACTGCTGGCATCCGTCCCTTTCCTTTTCCCCCCCTCTCTTCAGACAAGTTATAGTGACCCTGGGATGGATATAGGCCTCTAGGGGAGAGTTAAGTTAGAATAAGTGAAGTTTCAGATTTTTGCTGCTTCCTTGTATGAATACACTGGCTGGCTACACTGCATTTTACAGTGCAGAAACAGACCATGCTGCCTTTGTTGCATTACTGTTATTTTAATATTATACAAGTTTTTTTTAACATTGTCTTTTGTTTCTTCTAAATTTGTAACATACATGAAGACATCTGTGACTATACTTTACTTACTCACCACTTATCTTGCTCTAAATCTTCAGTTTTTTTTACCAGTCCACCACTTTGGTTCAGACTGAAGTATGTCAACAACTATTGGATGGATTGCCATGAAATTTTGTACAGACATTATTAATGTTCCCCAAATGATGAATGATGAATTTAGTGATCCCTGACTTGTTCTACTAGCACCACCATGAGACTGATATTCTTGTTTTTTAGTGAAATGTCTCAAGAAGTGTTGATTTAGTGCTTACTAGCAAATGTTAGCATGCGAACACCCAAACCTAAGATGGTGGACATTGGTAACATTATACCTGCCGAACATTGCAGTGTTAGCATTATTATTGTGCGTATGTTAGCATTCAGCTCTAGAGCACGACTGTAGACTCTCTGTCTTGTTTGTTTTAGTGAAATGTCTGGACAATGTTGGATTGCCATGACAAGTATTTATGTCCCCTTCAGGATGAGCTGTGATAACTTTCGGGATCCCTCAAGTTTTCATCTAGTGGAAATTTTGGTTTATGACCAAATATCTGCCAAGAAAAAAAAAAATCAGCCTCAGCTGTACTTTGTGATTTATGCTAAATAGCACAAACAAAATACCATAACACACTAAACTAAGATGGTATATATTGCACTTAAATATTAGCACATTCGCATTGTTATTGTTAGCATGCTGACATTAGTATTTAGCTCAAAGTTGTGGCCTACTAGCAGCCTCGCAGCGACACCTTTGAGTATGCACTTTAAATAAACTTACTAATCATCTTATTTTAAAAGTTTAGTTTTTGACTTCCTGTCAAAGTTATTTCAGCTTTTTTTTACTTACAACTCAAACACTTTGCTCTTTTTGCCATCACAAACAATGTGGTGTTGTTGTTCCTCTGCAATAATCAAAGCAAAAATGTATTAAGAAGACAAGTAAATTACACTGCTCCATAATGACTAACTCCCATTGACCAAAACAGAAAATTTGTGCCCTGAGGAAAGGTTTCTCTCAGTGAAATACTCGATCCACCCACATGCAGCAACATGAAGCAGCTTGTCCTCTCTGTAGTGACTCACGCACACTGCTCGAGTCTTGAGCCTTAGCTAAACATATCTAAGCAGTAAGTTGTCTTTCATCAGAATTACATTGCCTCAAGCAATATGGATCTGGCTCCGAGTTTCCCACAGTCGAACAGCGGCATGAGTGGTCACTCAGCACTTGTTTTGATGTAAGCCTTCAAAGAGACAAGATCCCTCTAATCACATAAACCCTGACTTTTACCACTCGCTGCAGTAAATTACCAATACATAGCTGTAAATTATTTGTGTCATTTTGTTGTAATTTCCCAGGATACAAAAGGAAGAACTAAAATATCTCAAAGGGGGGGATTTTATTGCCAAAAGCAGCATCAAAATATAGAAGAGGTTGGGTTTAATAAGAAGATCAAAGAGGAAAAGAAAAGATCCAGACATCCTGGGGGCAGATTTTGTCACATGCCGGTATAGCCGTTGGTTGTGGTCAAGCTCCGGGTCTCTCAGGTGCAGCTATTTTCATGTAGAGCCAAAGGGAGAGCAAACCGCCATTTGCTCTCTCTGTATAACCCGTGCCACTTCAAACACAGTCGTTGTTTAAAATGTGATTGTGAACACCTGCCTTTAGTGAGCCATCAAAGGTGAGCTACAATAACCCGGCTTCTGAGTCTCTGGGAATACCTTGTTCTCACTACAAAAGGGAATCAGAGCGCCAGCCCTCGTGAACTCTGTTTGACTTTAGATTTGTGCACCAGTACCGCACCAAACAATAGAGTTATAGTGTGTTTTTAAAACTTTTGTTAGGCATACAGTTGGTACTGCTGTGTCAGTCAGATCAATTCAATTTAATGAATTAATGTAAGAATTTGCGGGCTGCTGATCCAAAACTAAATAACTGATTGTTTGACCCACTTCAGTCTTCCAACTGTTTTTGATCACCTCTTGAGAGATTTAACCTATTTCTATGAATGAAAAAAAATGGGCATCCAAAGATAGACCAAAAGAAGAAAATAGACACAGATGGAAGAAAACTGTATGTCTTTGTGTAACAGTAAGGCAGCACTTTGAGTCATCATCACAGCCAGTTGGTTCCAGTTAATGTCCTCGCTGTGACAGGGATGTTAGCCAGATGAGGGGGCTTTGCTGGTGATTCACCTGAGTCAAGACCATCTGCCTGAGGGGGGCAGAGACAAAAAAAGATGGTGATGACTGAAAGACCTCAGCACCCGCAGATGAATAGATATCTCACCCAAGAGATTCAGTTACACCGAGGCAAAGATGAACACAATAGGCTCAATATATACGTGAGATCAAAAAAACCTTCAGATAATAGGTCCAAAGCGCTGCAGGTCTGTACAGAACCTCGGGCTGACTCTGTGGGCGAGCACAATGCCAGCATGAATCTTTCCAGGATACAGTGACGTCTCATGTTGCCCCCCAAAAAATTCCCATTTGAGACAAAAACATTTGTCAAGGACCCCTCATGGAAAAGGGGATTCACATGGCCTTTGCAGTTTTTCAAAAGCACGGACTGACATTTGAAAAGTATGCAATGACAGATGTGGTTAAGCCTTTCCTTGGTGACACACACACACTGAGATAATGAGAGTGAGTCAAGAGTCAAATACCAACATTTTGTCATGCTGAAAGTAGTCATACATTGTAATTTTAAGCACCTTCTAACCCACTGAAATTTTCTTTTTTTTCTTTTGCCAATATCTAAACATGGACGTGATAGTTAAGAAAGAGAAGCGGCTCTTTTATGGAAAACTACAGGAAAGGAGATGTTAGAAAAATGGGAGAAGGAATCCACCTACTGGCCATCTGAAGGAATCATCTAACTGATCAAAGCAAGCAGTTTTCCAATTGGGATACTATTTCAAAACAGGGAGGCGTTTTTCATGACATTTTAATCAGCAAAGATTATTAATTATGTTTTGACCTAATTCTTATTTGACCTTTATTTTAACATTCAGTCAGTGGTTCATTAAATCCAAACAACACAGATGGCATTGCATATGTTAACACCTTTATTATTTTGTTTACCATGTCCTGGAAATCCAACCTTCAATAAGCAAAGCAGATTCTCTTGGGGATAGGGGAAAACACACACACACACACACACACACACACACACACACACACACACACACACACACACACACACACACACACACACACACACACACACACACACACACACACAGCTTGTATTTCTGGTTATTAGCTGACATTAAACTAAAAGTAAACACATGTTTTTGTTCTCAGATCCAAACACAGAGAAAGTTGAGATCAATTCAAAGATGCAGCAAAGCTGTGGGAGAGTCAAAGGACTCTTTCATCCCACTGCCACGACCATTGATGTGTCTGCTCCTTCATCTCCGCCACCCATGTAGCTCCACCTCTCTCAACACGGTTCACTTCACCCTGATGACCCTCCACATCACAATTTCCCCAATAAAAAAAACTGTAAATACTGAGAATTCATATTCCCCCCTTTGGTATAAATGCAAAAGGTATACTTTAGAGAGGCTGCAGGGGATAGGTTTTAGCTTGTGATGAAGATATTTTCTATATAAAACCATAATTAAAGAAACTCTTAGACAAAAACAAAAAGCAAACGGGAAGTACCAAGATACAGATATATACCAAGATACAGATATATCTGTATATTGGTACTTCCCGTTTGTTTTTTGTTTACCGTTAATTTTTTATATATATATATATATATATATATATATATATATATATATATATATATATATATATATATATATATATATATATAAGACTTTCTGTGACTGAGTCAGTTCTCATCAGAGTCACAGTGTAAATATAGTTGTTCTTCTGCACTTTGCCTACAAAGTTTTGTACAAACTACCCTTCATTTTATAATAGAAATATGATAAATGTGTTTACATTTCTGTAGAGTTCATAATAATAGCCATCAGATCACCTCCAAATGATAACAGATGAAGTTTACCTGATTGTTTGACACTTATGTCGACTTTTAAAGGCTGATACACAAGTTTTTACTCTAAAAGCCACACTTTGTTTTAACATTTGTTATTAAATGTATACGACGCCCCTCATAAACTTTTATTTCGAAGCATTGATTGTATGTCCTCCTACACAACTGATTACAACCTGTTGATTTGGCGTCATCACACAATACCTTTTCCAGTTTGATGAATGTGTTTTATTTAATGATTTGAAGTTGACATGCTTTGATCAAACTGTTGAAAATGTTCTCAAACTAAATGTTCTACACTCTGAATATGGACCCATGTGAACGCTCTCTAGTTGAAACTTGTTCTGTAAAGAGTCAAGTGAAAAAAAGGCTTTCTAAAGAATTTCTTAGTGGTGCATTGTTGATGGATTCTGTTTGAAAAGTCCAGCTTTTACAGGAAACAAAGGTTGACATTTGCTTTGCAAACCAAGCATTGCCCTCAATGACTCTTTGCTGTCTTGTCTGCCAGTTCTCCCAAAGACCAGCTGTCAGTGTATTACAGAGTGAGGTAGCAAATCTTCTTTCTTTTGTTATGTTTCACAGAGAATAGTGCATGTAAATCCATGCTGACCATAACATACAAAGCAGGAATTAAATTAGAATGCTTCCATTTCTCCTTTATTTTGTGTGATGTATTTGAAAAAATAACTAGTGGGGAGTAGCAATTGAATTAAAATATGCAAGGAACGATTTTTGATGCCCATTGTATGATTCACAGTTACAGTAAGGGACTAGCAGGCTTCACTAATGATCACACAGAGAGATGCTTGCCAACAACACATTGCAGCATAAAAAATACCATCAATGCTTTTAAGTTTAAAGTAATCTTCATCATCTTGCCTGAACTTTTTCCTCAGACTAGTCAGTCTCTTTCAAGCCCTCAGGGCAGCTAACAAGAGGATATTGAAAAGAAGTTGTGTTAAAAATGGATGTCTGCAGGAGAAGATGAAAGCATATTCACCAGTTTTGATTTCACTTTCCGGTGAAAGCATTTCCACAGGATTGTTTTATCATACCGGTGGTTTTGAATGTTTTAGCCCATTTAAAACAAATCTCACACACTTTACATCACAGTTAACCATCATTTTAACTAACAAGAAATGCAGATGCATTTTCTACCTTTACAAGCATTCATTATTTGTATTCAACTCCCATATAATATACAAATAAATTAGCAGACTTGCTTGTGTGGCGTGTAATCACGTCCACTACCAAAAGAAGTTTGCCAAAGTTTGCTAAAATGTTTTTATAAAGAAAAAGAAAAACATGAACGGTTTATTTGTGAAAACACATATCTCCACTTCTTTCTTTATTTCCCTGTTTTTTGTTTTTGCACTCCAGGCAATATCAATCAACCTGGTGTAGGTTTATTAATTTCAAGAATGGCTTTATTTTGCAAATTAACTCTTCATATATATATATATATATATATATATATATATATATATATATATATATATATATATATATATATATATATATAATATATATATGCAAAACTAAAATGAAGATGGAAGATAATGGCTGACTGGCATGTAAGAAAAATATATATGGTATTGCCTCTCTTAGCTGAATTTATAGGGAGATGTGAGTGTGCATAATTTCCCGTATGATCCAGCAGCCTATTAAAACCCACTTTGTTAACCTTTGCATTCAGTGAAAATTCTACAGACGCAAAAGATGTCAAATGTCAGACGTTTCCTCGCCCTCATACCTCTGAACTGGGACACTTCTTAAAATACTGAACCCCTCAGAGAAATGTTCCAGAACATTCAGTGTCTACATAACACTCAGGTTCCCTCCCTGCCTTCCAACATGCAACTTTTCATTTTTTTCCTTCTGACACTCAACCATGTGAGAAAAGGATGTCACATAAGTGTAAAGCTTCACACTATTTAAAATAGCTTTTACCTGTTTTAGATTCTGTCTAAACCCTACTGGAGCTGACAGAGCAAGTCAATTATCACTGTTTTTTTAGGTAGGCTATGTGCTCTGTGAGGTTTACTGTAGTCCAGCTTCAAATATTGGATTTAGTTCAACATGTAGGCTTATTATTCTTCAATTGGTCATGTTTAGTATTTTCCCCCTAAAACCTGCAACTAAGAATCACCATTCCTCTGTGCCTTGCTCAGATCCATCCTATCATATTATTTATTATTATATCAGGCGTTTTGGGGTGAACCAATCAGCACCACGGATAGCTCCTGCATCCATTCGTCCTCATGGGCAACGCCCTGGTAGTAGCTGGCACTTCACGTCATTTGATTTTGAAATGACAAATCAATAAACACACATTACATGTATATTTATGTACACCACACTTATAGCCTCATATGCATATATATAGAACATGCTCTATATCTATGCTCATATGTATGTAGCCCACAGTTGGTCCTCAGTTTTGATTGGCTGAGTCACGTTCTATTGGAAAAGCTCGTGCCACCTGTGCAAATAAATTAGCCATGCATAGTTTCTTGTCTGTCGCTTAGCAACCACATTGTTTGGCTGGTCACCAGCAAGCTAGCTAGCTAACTGTTGAAGTAAAGCCATAGAAACATATACTTTATACAGTCTATGGGTAAAAACATAGGGTAAAAAAAATCATGTTAATGAACCACGTGTAGGCCTATAAAGATAATCAGTATTTGATTAATAGCCTAAGCAGGGTAATCAACGTGATTACATTGCTACGTGACATTCTACCGCTATCCAAGTGACTAACGTTACGCACATTTCTGCGCAAACGCCCCTGTCCTCTCTTTTGTTCCCCATTCATGAAGCGACGTCAGTAAGAAGATGTGTCAACGTAAACGGTAACCACCCCTTTACGAAGCAGGCGCCTGGCCCTTTAAGGGTTATGTAGCCGGGCTAGCCGATGTAGGACGAGCTGACCGTCCGTCTGCCTGCCTGCGCTCCCGCTGCCATCCCCATCATGGC
Organism: Gymnocephalus cernua; assembly: GCA_023631565.1. Lineage (NCBI taxonomy): Eukaryota > Metazoa > Chordata > Actinopteri > Perciformes > Percidae > Gymnocephalus > Gymnocephalus cernua. The sequence continues at coordinate 9,354,972 of CM042438.1, read as the reverse complement.
CTCCACACCTATACCATCGAGGATGATCCGACCAGCCAGCGGCTCTTCCTTTCCCGGAGCGGAGACGGACGTCAAGCCGAAGCAGAGGCACCGGTAGAGGCGAGCCGCTCCGGGGAGAGCCGCCTCATCCCATGCCACCCCGGTCTCCTCCATGCCTTCGTCTAAAGCCAAGTTCAGCTATTCGATAAAGAGGAGTGCGAACCCGGGCGGTGGCAGCGGTAGCGGCGGCGGCAGAAACATGACAACGAACAGGGATTATTCTGTTAATCTGTCGGTGCAGCAAGTGCTGAGCCTTTGGGTGCAAGGCACGACGCTGCAGCACTTCACAGGTATGCGGAATGAAAGGTGTTTTCATGTGTTCAGATGCTTATACGCACAAGTCTTTACCATCAGTGTGTAACGTTACTGTATGGTTGTGTCCTCTATGCCGGCATTTTAGCGCGTCCATTTAAAGCAGAATAATCCTACATGTGTGACATTTTCACCTCACATGCTTAGTGAGCAGAAAAGGCATAGCCAGCTGTTCCCGTGAAAGGGGGAGGGGGGGGGGGTGCATCTGTACCACCTCAGCCCTCTCCACTGCTATAGCGAATGCCGGCCGGGCCACAATAAAAATGCCACTCCTCTGTCCACGCGTGCGGAGTCAGTGGATGACATGAAAGTAATCACACCATGCAGCTAATTAATCTTTCTGCTGCGTGAATACGCCTTCACTGTGTAGTAAATGAAGTGTAGCCCTCCCTTCTCCTCCTCCCTTTGTCTTGCAGTCCAGTAATCAAGGGGCAATAAGAGGGCATCTGTCTGGGAAGGTCTGGACTCCAGAAATAGTGAGGTTGAGTTAAAAAGCTTTTTTCAATGTGCTTTTGAATGGTAGGGTTAGGCAATAAAAGCTTTAATGTAGGCCTTTGGGTATTAATAAGCTGAAAATATGGTTGGAGCATCATGATACAGATGACAGCATAGTAAGGGGATCCTTCAGAGTTGCTGTCAACAATGATGTACACCACAAAAAGGAGACAATCCTGCAAGCTGATTTTCACATGGACACGATTGACAGTGTTTCTACAATAGATATTCTTTCTCAGGTAAAGATGATGATCCACACCTTTTCTTAAGGATCTATGCTAAGGAGGTTCGAGAGAGGAACACGGCCACAGTCAAGTCCACATGAAATAAAGAAAGAAAGTAGGAACAAGAAAAGCAGTATGTGGTCATTTTATCTCTTCCTCTACAGGCAGGCTGAACTTCCTCAGCAAGAACAAAATTGCCGCCACCATCTGTTAAGAAGATTTTTTTATTATTTTCTCACTGCTAAACGTATGAAGGGGAAAAGGAGTGATGTATACAGGAACAACAGGACTGCTCTGTCTCATAAACACAAGATTATAGACGTTCTTGAATTCCTCCCTGCAGAGGGAGGATGAAGCGGAGGCGGACGTGGTCATAGACGAGTTGGCACAGACCCATCTTATGAAATGCAGCTGACATCCTGTGTTGAGAAACACGTCAAGCAAGAACGAAAAAAAGAAGGTAGTTAATGATGCTGACTCAGCAGGAAGCCGTAGCGCATGTAGAAGTTTGCGGAAGCAGAGTTGTAGCAGCAGCGAGTAGAAAAGCTGTGAGGAGCTGGACTTCAGTGAGCAGCTGGTGCACAAAACTGCCACCTGATTCCCCCTCAACCCTGAATCCCCAACCAGGTGAAAAATGACCTCCTGACACATGAGGACAGGGGGAGAGAGTGCATGAGCCCTAAACAACAAGAGCAATACACTTCTTAAGTAGATGTAAACTTTTGATACCTGCCAACCCCTTTGCCCTTTCTTTGAGGCCCCAGGGAGTTGCTTAAACAAATGGATTTCCTGTTTATGATTTGTGTGCTTGCAGCAGTTTCACTTCAGCAAACCATAAAAGGAACATAGTTTGCTTTATGGTTTGCAAATATGAGCTACGGTGTTGTGTAGAAAACAGACTTTTATTTGCACGCTTTATGTTTCTATTAAGTCAACTTTCAATGGGTTGGTTCACCCAAGTTATGAAAAACATCTACATGGCTAGATAACATGCTGAAATAGTTTTATGTTCCCAGGTTTTAAAATATCAATCTGAGTTTTTAGTGCAGGTGAATGCAACTGTGTTAAGAAAACTTACAATGAAATAGTTCAAACTCTCTGTCTTTCCAGAGATAATTTCATTGTCACGTTGGATAATCCATAGTCCTCACTGTGAACAGTTTTTATTGGAAATATTTTCAAGAAGAAGACACATAAATCCCCAAAAATATGTTTTCTTGTAATTGAGGCGAGCCGTGCTGACAGTTTATAAAGCGGCCCCCAATTTTTATTTATTAATTTATTTTAAATAAATTAATAAATTAAAAAAAAGCTTGATTGGATAATAAACAGCTACAAAGTGCCTTACATAGGAAAATCAACATTACAGTAGAACAAATAAATGCAATCCAGCAAATAAAAGTGAAGAGAATGAAATAAAATAAACAAACATTGGGCTAACATTAATGAAAGGCTTTAAAAAAAGTGATTTAAAAGATGTACGTGATTCTGTAAGCCTCAGATTTTCAAGCAGGGAGGTCCAAAACTGAGGGACCCTGACTGCAAACCTTTTGTCTTGAGCTGGGACTGTTATACTGGGTTCACCGTGCAGTGTTTGGGACAAAGCGATAAAGACAGTTTTAGCTTTATCACTACCAGCCGGCCACATCTCACCTCTCTCTGTCTCCCTGTACCAGGACAAATCCATCATTCTTCCTCCTGATGGATGAACTCCTGCTGCAGTCCTGCCACTTTGACTTGTTCATGTTCTGCAGCGGCCTGTGTGCTCATGCAGAAACTCTGACCTCTTATTAAGCGACCAAAAAACATGATCCCCTGCTTTTTTTCTGCTTCACTTTTGACAGGCGAGCTCTAAAGCTGCCGTGTGGACAAAGACCTCGTTCTGTATTTGAGGATTAGTAGAAGTTAATGCTGTGCCATGACTGTTTTTGTATCTCTGAACATGACACAGCACGAGCACATCTCTCACCCCATAGGTGCTGTTTTGTAGCTGTAACCACCTGCACTGCTGTCCCCTGAAATTAAATGTTCAGCTCAGCTTCCAGCATCTGCTAAACTGGAAAAAATGACCTGCCAAGAGTAATTTTATCAGCCGGAGTAAATGTTTTTTCACTGAACCATTTCACCCCATTTCACCCTTTCTCTCTCTAGTTGTTAATTTAAATATTGATCACATCAAGCTTGTAATTCATCAAGAAGTGTGACAGGAATCCCTTTAACTATTAAATGTTTTAAATGTTATAGCGGCCGGTATGGCAGGTGACTGCTACCAATTTATCCACCAAAGACAGATTTTACTGTCATTTGGTTCTCAGTGGGTTTCAGTGTAAGACCCCGCCCATCAAGGGTTGTGCTCAGCAATAGTGGAAGAAGTATTCAGATCGCTTACTTAAGTAAAAGTACCAATATCATAATGTAACAATACTCCATTACAAGAAAAAGTCCTGCATTCAAAACCAAAGTAAACATAGCAAAAGTGTAATCAGCAAAATGTACTTTATGAAAAGTACTTGGCACCTGTGACTAATGGATTATTATATCTGACATAATTAGATTCTTAATACTGATGCATTAATGCATTGTTGTAGCAGGTCAATAAGATAGATTTAACTTTATTAACAGCCATGTCCAGTGGTTCCCAGTCTAGGGGTCGGGTCTTCTCTAAAGAGTCACAAGATAAATCCGAGGGGGTGTGAGATGATTATTGGGGGAGAAAATATGATTTTCTTTTTTCTTTTTTGGAATCCAGTCCTATCTTTACTTTTTATTGGTAAAAATATAGGTAAGCCAACCTCTTTGAGCTTCAAACAGAATTTAAATCTAACCATCTGAGAAGTTTAGAGGGTAAATCTCTCAATGGTGGAACTGCTCACAACTCATAAACATCTGAAATGTGACAATGTTTTTGGCTGCCAAGGGTCACAATCCAATGGGACCCACTAGTTTATTCTATGACAATGCAATTTATAAGCTTATCATATGTGTATGCATGTGAAACCTTAATTTGAAAAGTATCTTGTAGCTATAGCTGTCAGTTAAATGTTTTGCACTAAAAAGTACAATATTTGTCTCTGAAATGAAGCGGAGTAGATATGAGTAGCATAAAATGAAAAAAGTCAAGTAAACGAGTATCTTAATATTGCACTTAAGTCAATGCTCAGGGTGCCGGTGGGGCTGGACACGGGACATGACAGAGTTGGGGTTTGTGGGACACAGCTTGCTTCCTGTGCCCCTACATTGCTCTTGTGTTGAGCATTGTGTTAATCCGTTGAGGCTTAAATTGGCTGACAGATGCCCCGCCTCGCGGCCTGTAGGCCTACAACCGGGACCGGATGAGGAAATCCTAATGGAGCCGGTTGGATCTCTCTGGGTACTTTTTGTTGTGCCCACATGGCTCAGTGTAACATATTTGTAGCAGTTTGTTAACAAGTGAAACCAGATACAAGCAAACTATGTTAAATGTGTTAGTGTTAATATTGGATTTTGTTTTTAATGTAACTGCTTTGTTTGTTGACCCCTCTGTAGTTCCTTTCACCAAGTGGGAGATATATCGCAGATTTAGGAAATTCCTGATATGTCCGACTCGAGTTTACAAGTCGGAGGCTGACGTGAACAGTATTTCCCACTCGGCTGCTTATACTCACGCTCTGAAAGATATGACCTGAACGTTGCACAAGCTAGTTTCTTTCGTCTTCGGAGACACATTTAAACGATTGGGACATCCTTGATGATCTCGGACCTAGATCGATTTCCAGGTCACAAGCCGGAGATTGGAGGAGCAGAGGATGGGAGGAAGCATAATTAGCAGAATGGAAAGAAACATCTCTCTGACATGTATATCCCCTGTCTCGTCACAGACATTTCCCTCCTCTCCTGCTCCGATGGAAGGCGATGGTTGTAGAAAGACGGCAGTGATGCAGCAGCGTGATCTGTCGTGCCGTGTCATGCGGGACAAAGAGCCGTTGTGATACTGTGCTGTCACGTCTCTCTCCGCCCAGATCGGATCAATAAATAGATGTAGGCGCTCAGTCGACTGTGAAATATCTAGGTTAGATGGCTATGCTACAGAGCTCCCACTGGGCTGGAAAATTACTTTGTAATAGAGTTGGGTCTTCAGATGTATACACCACACAACAATGTCACATTTCCTGTTAATATCCTGTCATCAAAACAAGACAGGTTTGGGGCTTTTTACACAACATTCCTGTCCTCTGGATTGGTCATTCTTCTTATGTCGACATCTTTTCTTCTAGAATAATCTATGGCCAGCTGGCTTGTCCTTGCTCTCACGGTGCCAGTGGTTCAAAGTGAAGCCCCTTGCTGGCGAAGTGCAATTAGGACAGGGCTCTTTATGTAAAGCCAGTTTGTTAAATAGAAAGAAAGAAAGAGGGACGAGAAGGAAGAGGATGAGAGAGATTTTGAATGGGCATGAGCTCTGATTTGGTTGAGCTTCTATACAGATCTTTTGTCTTATAAAATCAGTTATTAAGGTAGCACAGTGATATGTTTTCTCAGCAATAAAACTTGTGTTTTATGGAGCTCAGTGCATGATTAGGTGATTGTTGGCAGTTTGGGAATGGGACAAATTCATCATTTTTTTATTTTGCAACTGAACGAGCAGTGCAAATGTGGAATTGTTCATCTACAGTCCAGCTGAATATGTTCACAAAAGGCAACTGTGAGCTATTGTTTCTGACAAGATTTTCCATTTACTGCTTAATGTCTAGCTCCCTGCAGCTCATGTGAAATCTCACTCAGAGCGGATTTATACATCACGACCTCAGGTCCATTACCATGGTCGGCTGCCTCCTCGATGAGCCCTTACTTAGATTGTGGCGGCTGTAAATTGAAATCCTCCCTCACAGACGTGCAGCTCCAAGAGAATCTGTATCTGTGCATGCTGATGTGTACTGCAGATGCAATATGCTCTCAAACAAGGTCGGTTATGTGTAAATCTGTAAAACTGCGTCAGGAAATCTCCCAGTGGCCTACGCAGAAGGATAGCATTCTTTCTGAGTAATGACAAATTGAATTTGCATGACAAGGACATTTTATCTTTACCTATCCAGGGTAGGACTATTTATCCTATTCTTCAATGTAAAGAAAAACCTTCAGGATCATTCATTTACTCTCCAGTTTTACTTAAAGGGGCAATGCAGTAATTTACTGTTGCACTTGCCATAAAGTTGGGGGATTTGTGAGAGAGACAGATTGGATAGGGAATGGTCAAAGTCTAAGCAGCAGCGGCCTTTTAGTCCCTAGTATGGGCCGAGCATTGCAAGAACCGTCCTGGCTAATTTCCACATCTTAAAAAGCTGCAGTTTGTAACACAGACTTTTCTTTTGTAGTGGAGTAGTAGTATAGCATAAAATGTAATGTACCTCAAAATAGTACGTCAGTACAGTACTTTAGTAAATGGACTTAGTTACATTCCACCACTGTTATTTGACTGATCATTTCAGCATTATTTTTAAAGTTTAAATATATCTCTGATGGACTTCTGAATCTAAGCTATCAAATTGCTCATCTGTTCAGTTGGAAATCTTTGGAAAACACACATTTTTCTTATTGTACTTGTATGTTTTCAGGCTGTATCTGATGTGTTTTGTCTCCCCCCTGGCAGAGATGTGGTACTGGGTGTTCCTGTGGTGTCTCTTCTCCTCCCTCTTCGTCTACGGGGCGGTGGGGCTGCTCATGTTGGTCATGCTGCAGCGCCACAAAAGGGGCCGCCTCATCACCCTGGTGCTGGTCAGCGTGGGTTTCCTGGCCTCCCTCTCTGGAGGCGTCATCACCAGTAGGTCCAGTTATATTCTCCCATTTTGTTTGTTATGTTAATCCTTTTTTTAGACTGACCTCAACAGCGTTCAGCATCCAGTCAGCCAGAAGAAGCCGGGAGATGACAGAGAGGGAAAGGGGGGGGGGGGGGGGGGGGGGGTCAGAGAGTTTGTTTGTTAACTCCTGTCAAACAGAGGAAGACAGGAGTTGACAGAGAGTTTTCAGACTCTTGTGTTTACCTTTCTTTTTGTTTATGTAACACAGGAAGCTTCAACTATGTCTGGGTGATATTGAGAAAATCAAATCTCTCGTTGTTTTTGGCCAGATTCAATATCGATTTAGGAAAATGTGATAATAAATGAAGGGTGGCTATTGGTGCATTTACAAAGTATGTACACCCAGGACAAATGATGACTGAACATGTACGTGCAGTAATGTAGCCTCAGTATTTAAACTCTGTCACAACATTACATTAGGGCTGAGAAATGTTTAGAAACTAATGCCACCATGATACCTGCAAGGCTGGATTACAAAGTGGGCCTAGACGCCCCCAGGGGCCCTGACAAATTCATTTGTGGTAATTTAATTAATATCTATTAATACTTAATGTACCACACAATCATAATATAAACTGAAATGACAGAGGCCTTAAAGGGGCACGCCAGCAATTTTACACATTGAGATCAGTTTTCTGGTCATGGGGACACTACTCAGCTGCGCACTGTGATTTTTGAAAAATGTGGGCATCTACACGGCAGGGATAGTCTGACAACAAGATGCCATAGGGCCCTATTTTAACGATCTAAGCGTGCGGCGTGAAGTGCCTGACGCAGGTGCGTTTAGGGCCTGTAAGAATCCACTTTTGCTACTTAACGGCAGAAAAAAGGGTCTGTGCGCCAGGCGCGTGGTTCAAAATGGTTGTACTTAGTGTCTCAATTAATCATAAGTGTGTTTTGGGCGAAACATGAAAAAAAACTATCAGTGTCATCTCCCATTCCCTTTAAAAGCCAGGCGCGTTTGTACTTTGGGGCATTGCTATTATGATGCTAAGCAGGAAGGAGAGATTTTCAGGAGAAGAAACTGATCTGCTTGAAGTGAAGTGAAAACGCATGAGCAGATCATATTATAATACTATTTCACATTGTAATATTTTTATTTTTAATCTATTGCATGTTTGTGTGCTGCTGCGCGTTCCTGTGTGTGTAACAAGCATAGTGTGCACGCTGTGCACAAGCCTAGGCGCATTTTACTAATGTTAAAATAACAATGAAATGCTGCGTTATTGACTTTAGACCAGGTTTTTGTTGGTCAATGGCGCGATCACTTTCCGCTGCCTCAAGATAGCAATACGCCAAGAATGCACCAGAACACACCTCCCTGTAAGACCAGCACGCCCATGGGCGCACAGATGTACACAACCTTTAAACTAGCAAAGACACTTGCGTCGGGCTTTGCGCTGCGCTGGGTGCAAGTTAGGGCCCTATTATGGGAATTTTAAAATACAGCAATTATGGACCTTAAACCAAACTAGCGAGTAAAAGTCAGGATATAGATTTGGCCTCTGCTCTAACAATTTTGTCTTTGCCAAGGTTAGGTGAGGCCCTCAACTTTACTGATGAAATATAAACAATACAAAAAGAGTTTTTTTCATTTGACAAAATTTAATTTGGTTAGATTTTAATTACAATTGTATCCCAGTTCTAGCTTTACCCCGTATTTTCTGTCTGTCTGCTTTCCGGTCACTTTTTTATTTGTATTATTTGTTTATCTGATTGCACTCCACAGTTTGTCTGCCTGTTACGAGATGCGCCAGATATTATTTAAGCCTTGCTTTGTATTTCATTAGATTTCAGTATCTGTAAGAGAGTGTGATCACAGGATGTGTAAATAGACCAAAATCTATCTGAGTGTAGGGCATGCGCTCTTCAAGGCTCAACTGTATTATTCACTCTTCATCATAGATGCAAGCTGGCCCCTAAAATAGAAAGACATTTTATTATTAATGTGTAGCAATCAGGGAGAGCAGACTATTGACTGTGTGCACCCTCAGTCTCACCCTCCATGTGTACACCAGCCTGGCTTAAAGTGTGGCAGAGCAAAAGCAGCAGCCAAGCAGAAAGAAATCAAAGGTCATGTAGTGTTAGAGAGAGAAAACATCAACCTTTAAAGCCCCCAGGCGCTTGGTTTCCCATAATCTGTGCAGGTGTTTTGATCAGATTTTATTGACACAGTGGTAACACAAGTAAAGAAACCTATAGTTGCCATCACATTGTGATTTTAGAGTTACAGTTAGACTGTTTTCATTATGTGGTAAATTTGTGAGTGTAAGGGATTATATAGGTTAATTTAGAGAGGTCTTCAATGGCTCTTTAGGCCTATATTTGTAGAATAGAAAAGAGAGTGAATTTGATTTCTTCTTACATATATTTGAAAAAACACAGACAGAAATAATCAGTAACAGTTTTAACTAAATTTGCTCATAGTATAAATAACTGTAAGGCTTTTGAATCTAACTTAATCTCTCGGTTTGTTACGTTTTGGACCAAAATCAGGCCACTCTGGTATTAGATTCATAAAAAGTTCCACTTGTCACTGTCTGTTTCCATGACGATGGCCCAAACAGCATATTGTGAGGCTAAGCATGAACACAGTATGTGGCTGTGAATTGAATAACATGGTCACATGAACGCTTTAACCATCTTTTAATAAATATTCACACACAAAAACTGATTTTTGTGCAGAATACTTGACTCCCGGCGGGATGTTGAAAAGATGAGGACGGATGTGTTTGTCCTCATTGTGAATGGACAATCCGCAGTAATGGTGACAGGCCGTGACAGTCAGCTGTGTTTGTGCGTCTGTTTACTCACTGTGTGTATTAACACTGGGGATGTGTTTTTCCCCCCCTCAGGCGCCGCGGTGGCGGGGGTGTACCGCGTGGCAGGGAAGGACATGGCACCGCTGGAGGCTCTGGTGTTGGGCGTGGGCCAGACGGCCCTCTCCATCATCATATCCTTCTCACGCGTCCTCGCAACTCTGTGAAGCGAAACCCCTCGACGAGTGGAAGCACAGACGCTGAGACGAGAGCGAATGAATCAAGCCAGTCCGAGATTTATAGGTGGATGGGTTTAAGGAGAGGAGGCAGAAATGTTCTGGACCTTTGGGGCTGGATGCAGGAGACAGCGCCCCCCGGTGTCTCTGCTCTGTTACTGCCACAATCACACTGCAATTCAGAGGGAACTCGATGCAGGCCGGTTGTCTTCATGTCAGAGAGCAGCACCAGGCGGAGACGGCGAAATCCTTATCTTCTTGGCTTGAAAGCCATGTTTTCGGGTGTTTCCAGAGTTACATCACTTCTATATGCCAACAGCCTTCTCTGGCACATCCAGATGCCTTCTGTGGCCACTGACTCTTTAAGGCTTTCTGTTGCACTTGTGGGGGGAGGGGAAGGGAAACCTCTTCTTTTTATTTTTAAAGCAGAGTGACGACTTGTAAGGATGATCTGATGATCTCCTTCGGTGATCAGTGGGAGAACAAAACTTGAGCAATGCGAGGTGTTTAGGGAGTGACCCAACATTTTCTCTTCAGTATTAAACCTCAGCCTCACCTCTTGGTCTTCACGTACGGTTTATCATGATCAGTCCTTTTCCTTAACTGGTAACTTTGTAAATGTTTGAGACGCTCTTTGCCTAACAGGGTGTGAAATCAGTAGACGAGGAGGAGAAAACCAGCATCGCCGCTACGTTTGGTTTAACATATATTTTCATTGTGTGCCAACAAGAACTCCGATTGGAGTTAAGGGAATGTTTTGACACAGGGAAATATGCTCATTCGCTTTCTTGCTGAGAGTTACATAAGGACATGCCACACTCCCGTCTGTATGGTAAATATGAAGCTACTGTCCACAGGTGGCTAGCTTAGCTTAGCATAAAGACTGGAAACAGGAGGAAACAGCTAGCCTGGCTCGGTCCAAAATCAACAAAATCTGCCTACCAGCAACTCTAAAGCTTAATCATTACCAAGTTATACATCTTGCTTGTTTAGTTTAAAGAACCTCCATCTTCATGTTTACCGTACAGACATCAGAGTGGTGTCAATCTTCAATCAATCAGTTTTTATTTGTCACATGAAATTGTACGAGGTACAATTCCAGTGAAATGTAATCAACATCAGTTCCTTCAACTTGTGTATGAATTATCTTAAAGCAGAATGTGGGTGCCAGATCATCTAACTCTCAGCAAGAAAGAGATTAAGCGTCAAAATATTTCTTTAAAGTATACAGAACGGCCTGGACGAGCCCTCAGAAGGGTTTGCATTGAGCAGGTGTGATTCGGGTGTGGTTAGCGTAAGATCAGGATCAGGTTCCTCTTATTCAGGTTTTAAGAAAGATGGGGGTTGTTTTGCTGCTTGAGTCCTGGTGCAGATTTTCTGTAAAAACAGTGGAATCCAGCCAGAGTATTACTAACATTGTCTGCACTGCTACAGCATACATTCCCCCGTGAAAAGCCATCCCTCCCTGGAGAAGGTCAGACCGATTCTGCTGCTCAGATGGCCATTTTTCTATGGCTTCCTCTTTTCCTTATTTTGTTTATCAACCCATGTTCCTTAAGTTTAACTTTGCATTTTGCACTGAAATTAACTGCCTTGTTTTAGCACAGTGTGCGGTGATACCACTGTGGTGTGACCCAATCCAGTAATCACTGTTATTATTCACAGAAATCAGTGATAATGGACACTGATCATCTTGTTTTGGTAAAGCAAAGAAGAAGAATGTGCTTGAAGCTACTGTATTTACTCAAACTGGTTTATCTTAAGTCCTCCCAAAATTCAAACAGATTATCTTTTGTGCAGCAGGGTGAGAGGAGTTAGGTTGTAATGCCAAAGTATCGCTGACGTTCTAGCTTTATTTATTATCTTTGTGTCAGTCATTTAATTGATATCATAGCTACGGATTGTTTTGTTTATTCAGTTTTAGAAACATTTGCACCTTGGCTCGGCCCCCAGACCTGTGGTACAACTTCATAAAACCAGTTTATATGAATTTGAAAAGAAGAAAAAAAGATGCTTGTGTCGTTAAGTGTGTGTGCTGTGTGGTTTTGTAGCTCTAAAGGTAAATGAGTTATGTAATTGACACAGCTCACCTTCGGTACCAGCTCAGCACACAAGAGGGCGATATTGCACAGAAATGAAGTGGCAGCCTGAATGCCTGAAAGATGATTGTGGATTTTAAAGAATAATGAAAGCGCTACAGAGTGTTTTGATACAGACATTGGACAAAAAAAAATGTTTTCTATCCTAATTTCCCCCCGCAAAAATGTAAGTGTTAAATTTGAGAACCCCCCCCCCCCTTTTTATCCACTGAATGCTCTACATATTGTTCATACTACCTGCTTGAATGTTTTAGCTCAATTTCAGGGACCAAATGTGAGTTGCTGCTGATGACTCACCTGCTGTGTCATTTCATAGCAATGAAATCTCTGTGAAGCTGTTTGTGGGGCAGTTTCTGCATGTTTGTATGTATGTGTGGTTCATAGGAGACGTGAGTATTGTTGCTGTATTTGGTGTCGGCATGTGAGTAGTATAACAGACTTTATTTTCTTTCCTTAGAGTGGGTTGTTCACATTCTTTAGTGGACCCCTAAAGCGTCAGCAAGGGTGAGGACTTAATTGTAGGGGACGCCGTGTTCAGAGGAGCAGCTCACTGAGCAATGTCTTACAAAATGTGTTGGAAAACCTTTATTTGATGTGTTAGAAATGACTTTTTTTGCAGATGAAACTGGAAGACTGGACATAAGTTGGTTGATGAGTTCACTTACTGTACATCCTGAGCTGTATATAGCCATAGTGGACCAAGTCTTCACCTGGAGAGGGTAACCAAGAGCCGACATCAACAAACAAACCACTGGAAATATTTCGGTGATTTTGGGAGTATTCACACCCAGTGCCATGATCGCTCTGATGACTACTGCGTTTTATTCTGCTCCAGGTGCTGTGATTCAGCCGTCCTCTAAGTGGCTGTGTCGCTGTGTACTGCAATATCTAAGGAGACACCCAGCAACTAATAATCCCCTCTAGACTTTTAAAAATGCCATCACACTGCAGCGAGACGCCCAGCTCAATAATCCTGTCTCTTTCATAAGCTTATAACTAAAGCTGCCCCCTCAGTCTCCTGTTGTCCAAATGCCACATATTCCCCCCCGGACACTTGCTGTGTACCCGCTGTGATTGCATGTGCAGTGCAGCTCAGATAATGTGTGAATGGGACTAAATGGACAATCCAACAAGAGACAATGTTGTACAAAAACCCAAAGTGGCACCTGTAGATAATGTAGAATATGTTCTTTTTTAATTTTGTACCAGCCAAACTGCTGATATTTATAACTATTGCCTATTTATGTACAAATTGTTCCTCCTGTACATACTCAACAGCGAGTTGAATTAAAAATATTTTACAGTATAAACGCTCAGGTGTTTACAGTCTTTATCTGTATTATTATCCTGTGCCCTTTACCTTTTACCATCACTGGCTGCCTCTTTAGTTTCTCCTTTCAGGTGTTTGTCCGCTCCCTTCCCTAACCTCCCACCTCTTTCCAATCATTACTTAGACAGAACATGAAATACTTTATTAGCTGAGGACAGAACATTTTCTCCCAATTTAGTTAAACTCAGCAAAATTGTGAGTGTAAAAAGTTGAGGCTAACATTTGTAAGTCCACATTCGGCAGTAATTTGAGTTCTTTCAGAGCTACAGTTCATCTAAAGGCTGGCAAATCTGCCGTGTGGTGTGGATTCAATCTGTCGTGGTGGCGACCTCAGTCAGCCTTAAAATGAGGAATGCTGCAGATTTTCCATTGTTTATTATCATTTATTTAAAGTTGACATGTGTTGATTCGGGAGTAATTTGTCTGCTCTTAGAGCTGATAATGGTCTGTGATAAATATAAACTGACATTGTGTTTGTTTTTATATTCTCAAAGTTACAGTTAATATACTCTGACAGTTTTTCTCTGTACTGAACCTAAAAGCAAAGAATAACTTAACAGAAAACTCAAGTATTTGACTTTTTCAACAAGTAATATACCCCTCAGAAAGTACACATTTGGCATTGTTCTTGCCAATGATTTAACTGACTATCAATGTAAAGTATCAGACTCATTAGTATGTTACTGTTGTATTTGCCTCTTTGTGAAAACAATGAGAGGCAGCATCAAGCTGGCCCAGTTTGTGAATGCATTATGATTCACTGTGTCTTCGTTTCTATTGTCCTCGGGGTCAGAAGCATCGTCTCCATTCGTGGCTTGTCTCCTGGTGGCACCGGGGCAGACAGAGATCATCGGCCCTCCTGGCACAGCTGAGAGCCACTCAGACACTTCACTTTCCTGTACGTGCTCTCCTGCAGCAACCATTTTCGGAGAAGCAAACGTGTTTTGTCCGAGGAAGTTGGCTGTTTTCATTTGGCGGTATCATTCCCAAAAAAAGCTTCCAGTACGTGATGCCTCATGATTGTAATGACAGGGGCAGGACCTCCTAAAACATTTTGAGTGTAACCAAGACTCCATGAATGAACAATACACAATTCAGACCCAGACTTAACTCTCATATCTGATTTGACATTTTGTTGCTATTCCACCCGTGTGATGTGCTTTCCTCCCTGGCTTGAAAGGATTTGACCGCTGGCTACTTTGTAAGGCGTTTTAAGGCTAACATAGCCATGCCTCAGCCGAGCCAGTTGTCTAATGTGATATGTTTATAATGCTGAGAGGAGGGAAGGAGGCTATGAATAACTGTGATGGAATTTAATCAGCATGCATGTGGATTTGAAGGGACAAAGGTCTTGAGTTGTTATCACCTTGTTTTTTGTTATTTTATTCTTTGATGGCACAGAGCCTGTGACTGTGCTCCTGGTTTCCACTCATCAGCAGCAGCAGCTATGTGGACGGCAGTTTTATAACCAATAGAAGAGAAAAGGCTGAGCAGAGCTGATAAGAGGTCAGTCGCTGCTCTGAGAGCAGGAAGTGTTTTAAAAGAGGCCAGGGAATGTGGCTTTTTATTTACGAGTGTTTGGTAAAAATGAACTGTAGGCCTACAGCAGAGACAAATAATGTTTATGCTCTTAAGTGACTCTAAATCACCTTGAATCACTGCAACATGGGAATCATTTATCTATGCATCATTGTGTGTGTTCTTGCAGATTTTATGCTTTATTTTCCCAAAAAGACTTTGATTACAGTCTGACTATAGGCCATGCTAACTTGAGATGTACCCATCGTGTCACAACCTTTGTTCCAGTTACCCGACTCTCTCATCCACCTGCTCACCTGTTTCCACTTTCCCTCATTAGCCACATGTAGTATATAACCAGCCCTTTGCTGCCATTCCTGGCTAGATTGTCAATGTGGCTTTGTTGCATTCCAGCCATTTGGAGCCCTGGGCCTTGAGCTGAACTCTTCTTGTCTGCCAGGACTATTTGTGTTTGCTACCTCACATTCACCTACCTGACACTGACAGGCAGAAATATGTAAGTAGTACACATATGCAATTATTTGTCAGGGGCTGAAAGGTTAAAGCTATAGTGCGTAGTTTCTGTCGCCCCCATGAGGAATTCTAAGTGATGACAACCACACATGACGCAAGCCTTCGATGAACGCACACCGCCCCCACCCCTCCTCCACGCAGTTGCTAGTAGCTCAAGCAGCACACGGAGGATTAAAAAACATGGACTCTTCAGAAGAGATAATTATCTTGTAATTTTGATGTTCTCTTCGTCTCCAAAGCCTAACACTGCTGTTGTCCTTTCTCAGCGGTGGCGTAAAACGCAGCACTCAAGCTGCTGCGCACGAAAGTCACCGGGCGGCACCATGTTGTAAACATAGCCATATTGAGAAATACATAGTGAGTTTTGTGGAGCTGATAGGCTTAATTAGCTTCGTATCAACTCATTTGGCAATGGCTTGAATGTAAAGGACGTTCATTAAAATGAAATAGTTGCGCACTATAGCTCTAAGTGTGTAAATCCCTGACAATATCAGTTAATTAATCTTCCAGAAATGGATGATTCTGCGATTTGTCTTAAAAGAAAGTTTGGGGTATCATAAAGGTTGGTCATTGTGTTTCCAACTGCAGGACAGGTTACGGACTTCCTGAAAAAGCTTCTTTGGTGCTCTGGAAATTTATATTGTTTGCAGCGATCATTTACAGTTTGTTTACAGCCACTTTGCATATCCAAACATTCAATCATACAGTAAAGAGCCCCTGACTCCCCTTCATGCTGACGGCTGAGCCACTCGCTGCTATTGTCTTATTGATTCCTCCACAGGAAATACTCAAAGAGTTTAGCGTGAGTGCAAACAAGGGGATTGCATGCTTACTTTGGAAAAAAACACCCCTTCAACAATGACTGGAACTGGGCCAAATCTTTTGACCCGGCGGCTCACTTCACATTATTGACCTTACCTTTGTGCTTGTTGACTTGACTCCAGTTGCTCATAACGTACAGTATATAAAGCACAGACAACAAACAGCGCCTGCTGTCTGGATGAAGCTGTGATCTCTGTCTTGGTTTCCTCCGTCTCCTGTAATGTCCTAACCATGGAACATATTCTCCTACAGTGTCAACACAATGGAATCTGAGTAAGACTGTTGTGTGTTTACATTCGAAAGAATGTCTTTATTTACCAAATTTCCGTTCAGTTTGTGGCCTGATAATGATTCTTTTGATGGATTAATCAGAAGAAAAACAGCAGCTGGTTGCAGAATTTGAGGGTGATAAAGGTCTTGTAATTTAAGGTTATAAATTATAACTAGAAAATAAATTTGCTGTTGAAACATTTGTAATGCCAAAATACTTCCACGGTTGAAGATGTAGTTGAATTGGCAGTTAAAATACAAATACTGAAAGAAGTTGAAATGGCAGATAAAATGGAAGTGCTGAAAGGAGTTGAGCCAAGTGCAGGGGATAAATTGAGGTAATTTCCATTAATTGAAGTGTAAGCCCTGAAAGAAATGAGTGCCAGTTCAAGTGTATAAGCGAAAGATCTCAGTTGAAGTGTTGATTGGAAAGTAAGCACTCAAAGCAGTTGGATAATTGTGTATGGACAGTAGAAATTTGGGAGCGTGAAAAGCTGGAGACGTTTTCTTGTTGGTGTTCAAAGGGGACCGGAGACAATAAAGACTTTGAAGTACCAGCCTGTGTCAGCAAATAAAACGTAACTCTCGCCAAAATGCAACCTAGGGTCTTTTTGTGAATGTACGTGAGTCAAACTTTCGTTTAAAAGCAAAGACGGAAAGCGACACTTTTAAGATTTACCGTATTCTCGTTTTTAGGTCAAATGGCCTTTTGAATGGGAGAGCTAGGGGCACTTTTGTGCTAGCCTCAAAATAGCTATTTTTAACACACTAAGGCTCGACCCAACATGAAACTTTGCTCCAAGTATCTCCAGGAGCTCTACACATTAACTACCCCGGTGCACAAGGGATATACTTCATCTTTTGCTACTTGTTTTGATATTGACTCGTTTTGACTGCCGAGATGGCAGCGAGCGGAAACAACAAGAGCTACGGTGAGTTGTTCAAAACCTTTCTTTTTAGTAAACTCTGGGTACTCAAACAATGTTCTCAATGCTTTCGTTAATGTGTGGAGCCCCTTGTGATACTTGGAGCAAAGTTTAATGTTGTGTCGAGCCTTCTTAGTGTGTTAAAAATAGCTATTTTGAGGCTAGCATAAAAGTGCCCCTAGCTCTCCCATTCAAAAGGCCATTTGACCGAAAAACGAGAATACAGTCAATCTTAAAAGTGTCGCTTCCGTCTTTGCTTTTAAACGAAAGTTTGACTCCCGTACATTCACAAAAAGACCCTAGGTTGTATTTTGGCGAGAGTTACGCTTTAAAGGAGTTGAAACATCAGTTAAAGGAAAAACTGATGAATGTAGTTGAATATTCAGTTGACGTTCAAGCACTGAGAAATTGAGCTGCAGGTTTCAGTTGAAGTCCTGAAAGATGATGGTGCCGGTTCAATTTGTATAAACTATTAATAAATAATTAAAAAATAATAATAAATAAATAAATAAATAAATAAATAAATTAATAAATAAATAAATAAAAATAAAAAAATAAATAAAAAAGATGTCAGTGGAAGTGTTGAGTGAAGTGTAAAGGCCTCTACACACAACCGGCAGCTGATTGGACGAACGCGTCACGTGGGTCTGGTTGCTGCATCCGGATTTTGAATTTTTCAAACCATTAATGGCGACTCGTTCAGAATACAATATCAAATTGTACTAAAATAGTTCACCGAAACGTGTTTCTGAAAACATTTTAATTGCTGAATCTGTCTTCATTTCAGATCGACAAAATTCAGTTTAACGTCAGATTTTGAGAGACTCTAGTCACGGCCATTCGGCTCCCTGTTTCCGGGTTAGCACTCTATCAATCAGATTGGTCATTTGAGCCCTCCCAACTATGCCCTACTATTCATCGAAAATGAAGGCCGACGGACGGCGGCACGGAACACACCGCACAGACTCGAGTCAGACTGTTTGACGGCCGATTTTCAGGTTGGTCTGTGGTGGCGGTCTGAAAGCAGTTGGCTAATTGTGTATGAACAGTGTACGTTTTGGGATTTTAAAGAGCTGATGCTTCTTTTGATCTTGTTGTTCGAAGGTGAAGACCTGAAAAGTACACTGAAAGAAATGACCCCGCTTCTCTCTGACCCTGAAAAAGATGAGCGGTTACAGATAATGGATGGATGATGACTTTATATAAAAAAACAGCAGCTGGAGGTTTTCTAATTACAGGTGATACATTAGAATAAATGTCTCTTATCATCAGCTAGGTAACAAAGTAATCAGATTACAGGAAACGTGTTTACAATTAATACAAAAAATAATTTGCAAGTCACCTCCTCTTCCCGTCTGTGGGGCAGGTTTTGTTATTAGATTATTGGATTGATGATGAAAAATAGCCTTTTTCTTTGCCTCCATTGTTCTGTAGAATGTCAGCTCGACACTCCCGGGTAAGAACAATGTGGGATCCCCTGCTGACTTCCTCCCTCGTTGATGATTACTTTCTGATGAGGCACTATTGTCTCGACCAACAGTGGTCGCATGCGAGGGACAGTGTGACAAACATCAGCAGACACCCCTGATTCTCTGGCTCGGTCTCCAGACAGGAAGGACCGCCCACTTTGATGAAAGAGCGAGAATCCAGGAAGCCTTGACAATCCTTAATATGGGGCCTGATAAACTTTGAAAAATGAGGGCTGGACCTTTTAACATACCGACATTCTTCTTTTATTTTTGGGCCTTTTACATCCATTTCATCATGCATATCTTTAGCCGTATACTAGCAGCATGGTTCCAGGGATGGTAACATCCGTCTGTCCAACACTTTCCAGACTGAAATATATCAACAACTTTTAAATGGATTGTCATGACATTTTCTACACACGTTCATGTTCCCTAAAAGATATGTCCTTATAACTTTAGTGATCTCCTGACTTTTCGTCCAGTGCCACCATCAGATTTATCTAAAACAGTTTATAACCAACTACCTTTCAGAGTTATTGACATTCCCATCATCCTCAGCTGTACTCAGGTTTAGTGCTACTCTGCATGTTTGCTGATGTCAAACATGTTAACATGCCAACATGATATACAAAATTTGATAATAATACACAAGCAATAAAATAAACTTTAACCGAAAATAAATAAGGAGTCCATATTAAAACCAAGGACTGTATGTAGTGCATGCATTTCAAAATATATATATATATATATATATTATCTTTTCTTGTCTTTTTTTTGTGAAGAGATGTTATTTTACACTCAAAATGAATTGTGTTAAGGCTAAAAAGGGTTATATCTTCGAAGATCTAAGCACAAACATTTGATTGAGTTGAGTTTGTTCAATTATTACATCGACTTCACCACATCTGGACCTCAACTTTTATCTGACAAGTTTGTTTTTCTTTACTAGCTTTAGCATGCATGGCTGCAGATTCTTAGTCAAACAAGACCTTGACAGCGGAATACGGTAGAGATTATAAACGATCCGTTACAACCAGGTGTGAGATTTTACAGTACTGTCTGTGTAGCAGGTTTCTAGAATAACTAATGGACAGCTGCAGTCTTTCAAAGCTTCAAATCAATTGTTATTCACTATAAAAGCCACAAGAGAGCAGCATCACATTCCTCACTCTGTGGCTGCTGGCTGTCCAGGCATCACCCACTGGGATCCCCACAATGATTCAGCCTCCGAGCCGCTGGGAGCCCATCGTTCATTTAGCCGGTCAATATCCGATCCAAGCAGTGATGATCCCCCGTAAATCGTGGCAACTGAGGCCCGGCGGGAGTGATGGCCTGCTCTGAAGCTTCTCACAGAGCTGTGGCACCGACTGGAGGAACGATTGGAAAAATGAACCATCTGCAGGAGGTGTACTGGTTTTACTGGTTTTATTTGATTACATATCCAGAGAAGAAATTTACTCAAGTACTGTAGTTAAGTACAAATTTGAGGTTGCACTTTACTTGAGTATTTCCATGTACTACTTTATACTTCTACTGCACTACATTTCAGAGGCAAATAAGACTTTTTACTGCACTGACAGTAATTGTAGTTACTTTGACGATTCAGATTAATAATAGAACATATAAATCAACTAATTTATTATTATTTATTTACAACAAATTAAGCTACCCGTAGTACATAAAATGGTTCAAATTAGCTCCACCTTTACCAGCTGCAACATTAAAGTGATACATCCACAAATAAAATCCAATAATGTAATATACATTATTCTGGAATGGGTCATTCTGTATAATGTAATGTATGAGTACTTTTGGGACTTATAAGTATATTATGATGAATACTTTTATACTTAAGTAAGATTTTGGATGGAGGACTTCAACTGAGTATTTACTCAGCATCTTTACCCCCAAGATCGTCTGAGACCAGCCACCTGGACAGCTGCTGCAACAATTGGTTTGCATAACCAAAGAATTTCTGCATAAACTTTAAGAAACCATCTCAGGGAAGCTCATCGTCCTCGTCGGGGTCTCGACCTGACTGCAGTTTGTCGACTTGAGTGGGCAAATGTTCACATTCGATGGCGTCTGGCACTTTGGAGAGGTGTTCTCTTCACAGATGAATCCTGGTTTTCACTGAACAGGGCAGATGGCAGACAGCGTGTATGGCTTCGTATGGGTGAGCGGTTTGCTGATGTCAACATTGTGGATCGAGTGGCCCATGGTGGGGTTATGGTATGGGCAGGGGTATGTTATGGACAACAAACACAGATGCATTTTATTGATGGCATTTTGAATGTGGAGACCGTGACGAGATCCTGAGGCCCGTTTTTGTGCCATTCATCTATGACCATCACCTCATGTTGCAGCATGATAATGCACGGCCCCATGTTGCAAGGATCTGTACACAATTCCTGGAAGCTGACATCTGAAACATCCCAGTTCTTGCATGGCCAGTATACTCACCGGACATGTCACCCATTGAGCATGTTTGGGATGCTCTGGATCGGCATATATGACAAGATGTTCCAGGTCCTGCCAATATCCAGCAACTTCTTTTTTAAATTTTTTTATTTTTTTTTTAGACATATTTGTGAACAATATTTGAGAGAAATAGATCTTTTGTGCACATAGCAAAAGTTTTCTTTGAGTTCAGCTCATAAAAATAACGGGGGCAAAAACAAAAGTGTTGCGGTTATAATTTTGTTTAGTGCGTAGATGAGTATCTCTTTCACCTCTGACAACCACCACAAGGTATATTTGCAAAGAAAAAAACTAAGTACATCCATATTAAGTGGATGTTACAGTTGACTGACAGGTAATTAGCCATCTATCTGTCCTTCCATTATCTACAAATATATCCACTTATCCTGTGCCGGGTCCCGAGAGCGGGGGTGGGGGAGGGCTGCAGTCCATCAAAGCTCACATTGGGTGAGAGGCAGGGTCCTCCTGGACAGTTTATCAGTTAATCACAGGGCTGATACAGACAGCGTTAAACCTTACATTCACACCTACAGGCAGTTTAGTCTCCAAATCTCCCAGCCGGCATGTCTTTCAGTTGTAGGAGGACATTGGAGAACCTGAAGGAAACCTACAAAGGCAACAGAGCTGCAATGATTAGTCGACTAATTGATTGACCGAAAAATAATCAGCAACTATTTCAACAATGATATTATTTTCAAAAACTCTGACGTTTCCTTAAAAGAAATGGACATTCATTACAGAACAATCTTTAATATAGTTGATTATTCTGATAATGTTTTGACAGAGAGCCTTTCTCTCTTTCTCATGATGTTGCTGACCCTCTTAACTTAACTCTCGCGCCACCATCAGACCGACACTTTGTCTAATCATGTTTGTGCCTCGTAATTGTGCATTCTTGGTTTTTTTCTTGGAAAGATACAGCAATATAATGTATACTTGTATGAGGTCATAAAACAGAAGTTTGAACAGAACATCAGGCAGAAGACATTTGAAATTAACAGTATGATCCAGGAGGAACATGATATGAAGTATAAAATGTGTATGTAATTTCTTTCTTTTTTTACTGGGATTCCTCTGATCACTCTGCCTCTAAAACCTTTTGGCAAACGCGTTCACATCTGCACAAATTCCATCCATCCAGATGGGCAAAAGTGATTTGTCGTTGTGATAAGACTCTCTATCAGATGCGATGTGTCTGTTTGAGGATGGCACGTTTTACACAGCGTGATGATAAGACACCACCGAGATAGCATCACGCTGCACAGCGAGCATGTCGGATGCTTTTCAGACACAAGACTAAGGGATTTTCTCCTTCATCCACTTCAATGCATGGTTATGTAATGTGTTCAGTTATAACTGCAAAGTATCTGGTGGTTTCTTGATCCAAATCAGTTGTGCTAAAAACAAGCTTCTTCATCCTCATCAATAATGGATTCCCACTGTAAAAACGTTTGTCGTCCCTGCTCGTCAGGACCGCTTCATCTAACGACATCCTACCAGAACAGTTATGTAACACCAGGGGCGGGGTTAGAAACCTGGGAAGGAGGACTTGGGCTCAGTTTTAAAGAAGGTAGGCACATTTGTAAAATGAGTAAAAATGTGTGGCAATAAATAATTAGAGGTCATTAGAGTCATTTTGCGTCTCTTTGTAGTTGTCTTGCATCTGTTAGTGGTCGGTCTCTTTGTGGTCGTTCTGTATCTTTTTGTGGTCCTCCTTTTGAATCTCTTTTAAGGTCGTTTTCTGTCTTTGTGGTCGTTTTGCATCTCTTTAAAATCGTTTCAAGTGTGGTCGTTTTGTGTCTCTTTGGGGCCCCCGGGCCTGAACCTGGAAGGCCCGCTCAGTAATCCATCCATGATGCTAACAAGCCAACTACCCATCACTGTGTGACTCTGGTCAGGGGGACACCAGGTGCCCTGGCTTTGTGTAGCACATGGCCGACAAGTAAAATGCCACGGGCATTCTTTAAGATGGAGGGGACAATAGTGGACCCCTATCAGGCCCCCTCCAGACCTGCCTGCCCGCACCTCGGCCTTCCTGCCAGGCCCCGGCCCTGACATTTTGACTGAGCACACGAGGTCTGTGGCGGTAACAAGCCACCGCTGAGATGTCGCTGCTGATTTGGGCTTTGTCTGCCATCCTGTGACTTTACCTCAGAGGTGGGAGGGATAAGAGCAGTTTTATCCCGGCCATTACTCTTAGTCCACTTGCTGGGACACTGACCTTTTCATCAGTGTTGGTTTGGTGGTAAATGCTGATTAGCGCAGTTGTACTGAGCAGGAATGTGACAGTGATGTGCTGGCAGGTGTGAATTGAGCTTGCAGGTGGCTGAGCACCAGGTGAGAGTTTCAGGCAGGTGTAGTGTTATATAATGAAACATAATGCTGGAGTTGTGCAGACTGCAGTCTCTTAAAATGATGACTATGCACCAAATCTGATCAGTTCTTGACAGAGGTAGTGTAAAGATGGGATGGAATATACTTTACTGTGTTTGCTGTGTTGCACTCTTTATCTCCATCATGTAATCACATTGATATCTTGCCTGGAAGTAGATGCATTTGATGTTTTTATTGTATAATTTAATCAACTAAGCCTTTTATTTTATACTTTTTATAAAAGAAATTCTACTCAAACCAATTAACAATTACAAAAAGCAGACAAATAAGAATAATGGCAGGTGACAAAACAAAATAATGCATTAGTGCAAGGCTCTACAAGGCACATTAGAAGGTGTTTAAGATGCTATGGGAAGCAGCTTTGGGTTCTACTTCTAAAACTGTATTAACTACTGAAATTATCCGGCTTAGTGAATACCCAGTGACTCAAAATGCCCCTAACAAATGCCAAAGACATTTTGACTGCTCCAAGGCCTGCTTGCCTTTTGTGTTCAAGAGTTTCAAATGCATATAGAAAAACATTTAGCTATTTTAGGTGAGGTTTTGCGATTTCTTTTATATTCCAAAGCCTGTGATTGAAGAAAACAGCACTTAGAAGATTGACATGCATAATCAATACTTTGATGATTCTGGAGAGGAACCAGGATTGTAGAGAAAGTGCCTGGAGAAGATGTCTAATGATCCTTTCACTCATACTATTTCACCCTGCAGCATTTGGGAGAAAATGATCAGAAAGGAGGCTGATCAACCTTGTTATATTTATTTTGAACATCATACTGGGAAAGAAATGTTGTTGTTTTTGGTGAGGAAGATGCAGTGATATTATAACAGCATTGTACAGTTGGGAAATGTCTAAACTAATACTCTGTCTATTCTTCTTCTTAGAAATAGGCAATGGGTGGGTGGGCAGATTGTGGGGTAAAAATAAAGAGCAAAGAGAATGAGTCACCGTTCCCTCAATCCCAGTCTGGATATAAATACATCCACATAGGCACACGTATACACATACGCTGCTCCACGCGTGGCTGACATTACATAAGATGGAGCGTGGGAGGTGTGATGCGAGGCATGTATAATTCAACAATGTGGGACTCAACTGAGGGGTAGCTCTTATACCCAAGCAAGCCCCCAAAAACATCACCAATGTTTCTGGGTTGAGTTTGATGCTCGATTCTGCGTGGACGAATCTGAGAATCAAGACTTGAGTGTTACATCAGTCAGTTGCAGTGGTGAGTGTTAACTGACAGATGGCCCAGAGGCTGCAGCACAGAGCGGTTATCATCTAATATGACAGGAAAGGAAGAGAAAGATCAGATTGTCACAGTGGTGGAGCAGAAGTAGAGACACGAGGATGTACTGAAAAATCTCCCAGGAGTTGGAGGAGGGTCTAGTGTTGTACCAGAGTCAATTCCATTTTAACTCATTTTAAACCTGCAATGTTTTGGCCACAGCTGTAAAACACAACGCTGACATACTGTATAATTGCTGTCATTTGCACATCCAGCAGTTACGAATCAACATTATCATTCATTTGGAGTCGTGTTTCTGGCAAGATTCTCTCTTTTAACTCTGTTTTGGTCTCCTCCAATTCCGTAGAGAAATACCAGTCTCTTTAGCTGCTAAATGCTCCACTATGTTCATAAATCTACTCTGTAACTGTGTTTTCTTTCTGTGTAGTTTAGTGCTAAGCAGGTGGTGTACCATCAGATCTGAGAGTTTTTTTGCTTAAAAAATGAGAGCAGTGAGAGTGAACCAAAACAATAAAGTTGGGAGGTGGAAAACCAAAAAACAATGAGCATACAACTAGTTATTTAACACATTGTTGGTATAAAAATCAGGGTTATAGCTGCTTTAATTTACTTTATTTAAAGGTCCGCAGTTGAGAAAAAGGATAACATTTTACACATCGGGCTGATTTCACTCATTTTATACACTGTCAGGTGGCCGAATTGACTGAATAACAATGCATTGTATTATACAGGACTTAAGATCCAAATCTGCAAACTAACTTGTAACTACAGCTGTCAAATAAATGTAGTGTAGAATACCATATTTACCTAATATATAAAAATGGTGGAGTAGAAGTATAAAGTATAGCATGGAATTAAAATACTCAAAGCACTACAACTCCCTTAGAATTTAAGGTTTCATTTTACCATTGCACACATACATACAGAGCAATTACATAGAATGAAATAAAAATAAATAATATGTATGTTTTGTGCATGCTGCAAAACGGCCACCACAAAAAAAAAGTCTTATCAGGGGATCAGGTAAATAACTGAGACTCATCTATTTATAAATAAACAGCAAAAGTGTTTTGTGGTCAGATATTCAATAATTTTTATTTTAATATTCATTCAGGTGCAGATTACTATCCAAGTGTGGGAAGTGCTGGCAGAAGTGTGTTTGTGTTTTGTCCACAGGGGGCGTAAGAGAGCTTTAAACAGTAACAACTGTATGAGTCCCCACTGCAATTGACTCCTTAACAGTAAACTAAAGACCTCCTACTTTACCATTAACATGATCCTGTACGAATGCTGCATTATCCTTAAACAATTTCATTTTCTAATAAGATTTTTTATTCTATTTTTTTTAAACCTGAATGTCTAACTATCAGAGAGAAGAAGAAAAAGAAAGCCAGAGCTGCTGCCAGCAGTGGTATCAAGAGAGCAGTAAAGATGTGAGAGAGCAGCATGGGGAAAGCCTGCATATGATTTTGATTACAGCTAATAAAAGATACTATGAAGAAACTCATCGCAGGTTTCCAGTCTACTGCGGTCAGATTCGACTGAAGAAGAAGTGAAAGAAGTGTTGAAAGCCTAGAAAAAATCATTTTGAAGAAACACTTCCCACAACTGAGACACAATATGATACATTTTGAAAATATTTGAGGTTGATCAGAAGAAAAACATATATTTTTAAGAATATAATTAGCTTGTATAGTTTCATATCCACAGGGAAGTACTCTGCATGACCCTGACAGTATACAAAGTAACCCATTTTCACCACTCAGGTCTCTTTGGGGAAACACTATATGCCAACAGCAAGTAACCAAGTTACTTTCCTCCTCTTTAATGTCAGATAACGGTTAAAGGATGAAACGCCAAAACAAATCAGTTTAAACCAATCAATTAAAAAATAAACTAAACAAGCTAAAACTTAAAAAAAAAATGCAGGAACTAGCATTTAAATCACTTATTTCTACTCTCAACAAGACAAGCCTTGGTCTACCATCTTAAAGGTATAATTTTAAATGTTGGGAAATATGCTTATTTGCCTTCTTGCTGAGAGTGAAATGAGAAGATTGATAAAACTTGTTATACTAGCTATAAAGCTGAAGCTAGGAGACAGCTGTCTTATCTTAACAGAGGGGGGCAGCTGACCTGGATCTGTCCATCTAGCAGCACCTCTAAAGCATTAACACTTCATATGTTGTTTGTTTAATCTGTGCACAAACCAAGTGTGCCGATGGTTTTCTGATGAGACTGCAAGAATTCGGCTCCTGACCAAAAAATGGTTTGGGACGTAAACCTTGTAAAACAACAACTTGTAGTTTTACACTTTTTGTACAGATTGAACAAACAAAACGTGTTAATTGGTGAGCTTCAGAGGTCCTGGTAGGCAGATTTTGTTACATTTAGACAGAGCCAGGCTATCGGTTTCCCCTGTTTCCAGTCTTTATGCTAAGCTAAGCTAACTGTCTCCTGGCTCTGTAGCTTTGTATTTGGAGAGTGGGATCAACCTTCTCATGTAACTCTTGGAAAGAAGACAAATAAGTGCATTCCTGGTTGTAAACAAATCCACTGGTAAGTCAATTTGGAAAATAAAATAAAGGCAAAACACCAGAATTATTACCTAAATAGTTTGTTTGTCAATAACTGTTTCAGATTTCCACAGTCTCTTTTACCTGCCATACTCACCATCTGGGTGTGTTCACTTTGAATGTTACCTCCAAATAAAATGGTTTAGATTTTACTTGTTTACAAACAGTGTGATATTTAGCATTGTCACAGTGTTGTTGTTGTTGTTGTTGTTGTAATAAAGCAGAATTTGAATGTGACACAAACCTTAAATGCTCATCAGTGTGGATCTGAGGTGAAAAACCTCACACAAAGTAGATCTCTAAGTCAAGGACAAAAGATTTACTTTGCAGCACTCAGAACAATTCATAGTTCATTAAATTGGAAGTTCCCCCAAAGAGACCCAGGGGTCAGTGTGTCGGGGGCCCCAACACACTGACCCCTGGGTTGGGGTTGGACTACTTTGACGGTCCCCAGGGCCCACCGCTCACAGGGACAGTAGAGGGTATTAAGTGCTGTGTGTACTAACTCATAAATCGGCTGATGTATGAAGTACCAGGGGAACGACATCCGGCTCCTTCTCCCCTCTCCGGCTTATGCAGCATTCTTCCAAGCAAACTCAGTGTGTGTGTGTTTTTGTTTCCTGCCCTCTTTTCTTTTCCAGTGAAGGATCTAAATGTAGCAGCAACAACACAGCTGACATGATTCTTTCCCCTCTTCTTCCCGTACAAGTTTTCCACGCATTCAGAGTGCAAACAAGTGGAAACAGACCAAGAAGAGTTTTATTTAAAAAATAAGACAAACATCATTGATAGGTTTTGTCAACTGTGAGGTGCTGTGTCATACTTGAGATATAAAGTTCAAGATTCAATACTTTATTGCCATTTCAACATGATAGGAATTTGGTTTGGTGAGCTCAACAAAAACAACACGTACAACCCACTCACATAGCAGTGACCACTTAGGACATAAAGTAAGAAATAATAAATAATTAAAGCAAGCAATCTTATTGGGATGCTATCAGTACCAGCAGCTATGATGCATACCATTTTATACAGACTGTCAGTAAACATACCCTTACAGTGTCTTGCAGACAGGAATAATAGCAGCACTAACAGCATTAAGCATCAAGAGTTAAGGTCATGCACGAACGGCCTAAGTGCTGTTGCAAAACCTGATTGTTCTGGTTCTAAACCTATTTGGGCTTTAAAAGAATGGAGGAAGTGTTTCACAGGGTGAGAGGAGTCATGAAAAATATAGTGTATTTTTTCGTCCATATTCCAATGGTGTAGATTTCTGCAAGGGATGGTAACTCCTTGCTTACGATTGTTGGTGTTTCCCTGGTGTTAAAGACGCAGTCATATACTTTTTTCATGCGCTGTTTTGAAAAAAAGGAGTAGGATGCATACCAGTTTTTAATTGGCCTTTTTCACTTTCACTTCAGTATTCCCAGAAGTATCTGCAAACTCTTTTCGAAGAAATGGTGAGCTCAGTGCAACGTTATGCCACTCCACCTTTAGGAAATGTATAACTCGCAACCAACAAAAGTTTTAATGTTTCTAAGTATTTCAATAAGTTCTTTAGTTGACATTTTGACTTCATTTCTAAAAAGTAACTAGCAACAAATTGAATGACTTCAGACCATTTTTATTTTCTACTTTCATTGGAAAAGAGTTGGTAACACTGTATGTCACAGTTGCATGGTTACAGTAACTGAAACAACTGACAAAGCTACTGTTAGCATGCTAAAATATGACCCGTTTAGACTGAAGGGTAAAATATAGAATATGGTCAATATATCTGACATAAAATTGCTGCTTAATAATGATGGAAACTGTGAAAATATTATATTTTACAAAAAATAACACAATATAGCTAAATCTGAATTACAATAAGGCCAGACTATGACTAGCTAAATGGCACTGGTTCTGTTAGCCTAATAAAATACTTCCACTCAATCTAAACTGTAGGCCAGGCATGGATTGGCCATCGGGAGTACCGGTGTATTTGTGTGGGCTGAATAGGCTGCACTCATGGATGTATTAAGACAACTGACGCACTCCGGTCGAAAACTTTTTATTGTTTTTAATCGACCCATAAAGAGAAGAGAGATCACATCATTGGCACACTTGTGTGTCCTTAAAGGTGCCGTAGGTAGGATTGTGAAGATCCAGGACTTAGCCAAAAATTTGAACATCGACAACTTCTCGGTCCCTCCCCCCCTTTCCGCTAAAGCGCAAAAGTTCTCCTAAGCCCCTCCCCCCACAAGGGAGCATGAACAGTGATTGACATGTAGTTTTTTTTTTTTTTTTTTTTAATGACCTGCTTCATGTAGTCTTACTCGAACATAGGGTCAGTTTCAGCAAATATGACAGAAAGTTAGTTTTATAAGGCTTACCTACTGCACCTTTAATATAAACACTGGCTATTCACATCCTTGTTCTTTGACAGACCGGCCCACAGAAAGGAAAGAGATCACATGATTGGCACACTGGTTTGTCTCTCATCTGAACATTGGCCAATCACATCCTACTATGGCCCACTTCCTTCCTACCATTAGAGAGGGAGCATATTTAGGTCCCGCCCCCACTGGCAGCAAAAATACTCCACAAAGTGCCCTAGCTAGCTTAAAAACACAAGATTTAAAGGTATAATGGAGGATTTTCCCGAATTTTAGAAAAGAACTGCCCTCTCCACTTTTTTGAAAAAATGCTCTCGAGAGGGAACGCCTATTAAACGTGTGCACGAGAGAGCATGCACAAGCCTAGTTCAGACAAGCCTAGTTCAACAGAGCGTGCACGAACGCTCTGTTTACAAGTTGCTGTCGGCATGGCTCTACAAGCCTACTTTCCAAAAGAAGATTTGCACTTTTTCCACTATGTCAGACTCTCCACCGGTAAGTGGAAATCTATTTACGACAAGCATCTCTATAGCTAACTTTAGCACGCTACAGGCCAACAAACAAGCTATCGCTGAGAGCGGGGAGGTTCACAAACAATTGCAGTTAATGCCTTTAGCTAGGATATTTCAATTTGTGTGCTTTACTGATTGATTCAGTAAATCATTAGTTTGAAACTAGCTAGCTATTATAAGTAAGTACGTTACACACAAATTAATCCTATACAACCCTGCCCAGGTGGTTAAAATCTCCCAAATCCTCAATGGTAGCCATGGCATGATTTTTGAGCACTGCTTACACATGTTTTAGCTACAGTAATACAGAATACAGCTCTCTTTGATATTTCTACTCCACCCTGGAATAGAATTGTTGAATTTCTCCTCTCATAATAAAGCATTTACTGTCATATAAGCAGACACTCAAAGCATTTTCCCTTATTAGTGCAGCCTGGCTTTCCCAACAGCAGGGATTTTTCCCTCTGTGGTAACGTCACTGGAAATGTTGACATAACACCAGGCTTCTCCCCGAAAACACTCCTTTAGGATCCAGGATTTTAAGTCTGGCCTCCCTCAACCCACATCCTAGTCTTAGCGATGCTGTGGAGATGTCGTCACATCTCCGGCTCAGTGTCGTACCCTGGTCTGCTGGTTAGTGTCTACAGCTAAATGGAAACTCAGCTGCACTGTAGTAAAATTCACTGGCACCAGGTCTGTGGCAATGACTCAACGCAGGGGGATGGCTGTGTATTAAAGAGTGGCTTAAATAACACTGGATTTTTTTTCACTCTGGACAACATGTGGGTCACATGGGAACAGTGAAAAAAAGGAGGAATTTATTTTTCGCAAGGTCTCATTTTGCAGAGAGCTGGATGGAGCCGCTGGGGTTGATCGGAGCACAGAAATGGCATTTTCCTTAGCAATGCTTTTATGAGAAAAGTGTTGCATTTAAAGCTGGCATTGGGCAAGGTGATTTTCTTACCAGTGATTAGTGTCAGCATAAAATCTTTCCACTTCTGCTTCACTTTAAGCATTGTACAGCATTGTACATACTGTACAATGCTTAAAGTCAGGCCTTAAAAGTGGCTTTAGCTTGAGTGGATTCCAGCTTAAACCAAGAAGATTTACACAAACAAAAATGTCCATATGAAATAAAATGTATAAATGTCAGTTTTGTGTGTGTGTGTGTGTGTGTCTGTGTGTGTGTGTGTGTGTGTGTGTGTGTGTGTATGTCTCCCTCTAAGGGCCAACAATCATACATACATACTCACTCACTCACTCACTCACTCACTCACTCACTGTCCTTCCCTGCTTTCCTTTTAGATTGATAAGCATCTTTATGTGTGTGAAAATGCTCTCTCTAGCACTGGAACATGCAATATACACACATACCTTTTCCACACCTGATTTAATTTCCTTAGAAAAAAAAAATCAGTTGAACCTTGCTGATTGGAAACACTACTGGAACCAGTTCTAAAAAAAAAAAAAAGAAACCTTGGCTGCACTTGGGCACAATGATGCTTTGTTCTAAATGCTAATGTTATGGTTGCTACCACATTTAAGGCAATGCTAACACGCTAATGTTTAGCAGGTATAATGTTATCCATGTTTGCCATCTTAGTTTGGCGTATTAGCATGATAACATTTGATGATTAACACTAAACAAAGTACCACTGAGGCTGATGGGAATGTCATTAGTTTTGCAGGTATTTGGTCGTAGCATTGGATAACTATAAACTTTAACCCACCAAAGTTTTTACACATTTCATGGCAATCTATCCAATAGTTGTTGAGACATTTCACTTAAAACCACAGATGTCAACCTTATGGTGG
Source organism: Gymnocephalus cernua (assembly GCA_023631565.1). Classification (NCBI taxonomy): domain Eukaryota; kingdom Metazoa; phylum Chordata; class Actinopteri; order Perciformes; family Percidae; genus Gymnocephalus; species Gymnocephalus cernua. Next base: position 9,322,702 of record CM042438.1, on the reverse strand, counting down.
CCGTAGAGGAAACATCAGGGTATCATTAAAGTTATTAAGGTTCATCCTCTGGGGATCATGAATGTCCGTACAAACTTTTATGGAAATCCATCCAGTAGATGTTGAGAAATTTAACTGAATATGTGAAAAGTTTGACCTGATGGTTGCGCTAGATGAAAAGTCAAGGAATCACAAAAATGTAGAAGGCAATCCAATTTTGCTAGGTCTCCATTATAACTGCTAGCCTGCTAGCCGTTTGACAGACAGTTAAAGAAAGGCGGTGACTCTAGTCTTGGAGTCCCGCTTATGGAGTCCCTGCCTAGTGGAAGTGCTTAAAACCACTGTAAAAAGTACCAACTTTTAATATTCAGCATTTTGGTATCAAAAAACATACAAAACAATGGTGGGCGGTTCTAATCTTTACATTTAATAAGCATATTGTATTAACTTCGTGAAAAATGTAACCTGGAGTTTACACATTATATAGTTGTTGAGACATTTCATTCTGGACCAAAGCGACAAGACAAATAACAGATTTGGATTTCTACCCCTCTAGGAGTGTACTTTCTATAAGCTAGTGAGTGAATAATGTGAATGGCCATAAAAAAATTAAAAATATAAAAGATGCAGGAGTGCCACCCTGACCTTGAATTTAACTAATGTAGCTGATTGCTCACACAAAGTAATGAAAACTGACTCACACTCTTGCCATTCAGCCGCTGACAACATGTACATTGTACTGTGCAAACTGGCTGGAGAGCTTACATTACATTTAGTTGTGGGCTGTGCTTTGATGCACAGCCATAAATAACAAGATGTTTGATTGCAGGTAATAAAATGTGGTGAATGTTTAATGTGTTTATCATACAACACCGGGGTGGATCATCATATTGGAGATGTTTATCCTCCTGGTGACTGTAAAATATCTCTTAGGAACATTTCTGGACACCAGAGAGAGGCCATCTCGTTAATAGAGAGCATCAGCGAGCGTTAAATCAACCAGTCAAGACACGTGGTCGCAGACTGTCCTGTTGCCTGAGCAGGGCGTGTGTGTCTGTGTGTTCATATGTATGAGTGTCTAAGGGTGATTGGGTGAGGGGTGGAGTCTTGGCGTTGCTACGGCAACAGCCTCAGTTATGTAACATCATATGGTGCGGTGTAAACAAAGCGCCCAGCAATGTCTTTTGCCAGTGCAGTGGAGAATATATGGAAACAGACATTTTGCCCAAACCAATGCACACAGCAGTTACATTATAAAATCTATCTCACTAAACCCTTTTTGTTGCATTAAAAACACCCTTTATGGATACAAATTACACTGAGAGCAGTGGACATTATAGCCTCATGATTTACCTTTTACAACCATGCATGGTACCTCCTAATTAAAAATCCTGATATAGTTTGTTAAGGAGGCGAGCAGCTGTTTGCGCTCTGCCTCTGGATTCTGTAATGGTGTTTAAAGGGAAAGCTGTCTGGTATGATATGTGTATAAGGTAGAGCTTATCTCCACTGGGCAGCTTGGGTGTCAAAACCATTGTACCATATTTATATAGGGTGTTTAAGGCCACTTCCTTGCAAATCTGCAGCAATAGGAAGTGTACGGAGGAAAAAAAAGGGATGAAAGGACACCACCCTATAAATATTTCAGCAACATCAATCTTTATTCAATGGCCTCACTGTGTGCCACATGAAATAGGACACTCAGACATTCCCTTATGAATACTGTCTCTCTTTGGAAGGTCGCGTCCAATAAATATCTATCATTAACAAGAAGGAAAACAAAGATAGACAAACAGCACAAGAACCCCCATAACCATCAGTTAAAGAAGGACACAAACAGCAGTGCCTTCCCTTCACATAAGAGGCTATTGTTCAGGAGGACAGTTCTGCTGGGCAGCTGTGCTTATTTTCTGTAACCACGTCAGGATATTAATAGCCCCCACTGCCATTCACTAACACTGCTGTGGGAGCAGTTGAGGAAGTCCCCTTTTGAATATGACTGTGATTACATTGCTTCACTGACCAAAGTTTAACTGACAAGGCAAAGTTTGGGAATGTCAGGGAATCCAAACAGAAAGGACCTACTGTTGAGTCTGTATGTTGACACATTTTATCTGTAAACGTGTGAGGGGTCAAGTCTAATACATTTTATTTATACAGCCAAAAATCACAAATTGTACAGCATATGATACTCTATCCAGAGACCCTTGATTCAGGTAAGGAAAAACTCCCAAAATATCCTTTAACAGGGATAAAAAAAAAGGAGGAAGCTTCAGGAAAAACAACATATGTCATATGTTCAGAATTGACAGAAACAACAGTAGTAACAATAAACTGTGGAGAAAAATAATTAGGTAAATAGAAGAATATGGATTTGCAAAGATTTTGAGGAACTTCCCGATGCTGCCAAACACTGATGGGAGCTGAGCTAAACTTTTATTACACCAGGATCATCAGGATTTGGTAAAAAAATAAAAAAAGGTCCATTTTTGTTTCATTATTTCATTTCATTTTTGAAACATTAGAAGGCTTTTAATACAGACACGTGGCAAACTAGCACATTTTCTGATGCATGTGCAATTGATTAATGAATGTATTTGTAATCCTTTTTTACTGTTGCTTTTTGATTTTATGCTGCAGACACTGTGATGTCCAAGGCAAAATTTGAAATTGGGACAATACAAGTCTATCTTATATAATATTTAGCCTGAAAACCAAACGTTACAGTAGACAATTCTAGAAGAAACAAAAGGCTCTCCACATCAGCCATGTACAGAAAAGGCCACAGTTTAGCTATGTTGCACAGGTAGAAAAGAGTGGTTGTTGATGTGCAGGTCAAAAAAGAGGATATGATTAAAAGTAACATAAAGATTCATGGCTGGTCCTAGGGTGAATTATTAGGACAGAAGTGCACCACTTCTCCCTCCCTTCATTACTCTAAATCTACAAACACCTCAAAGCAAAACCGCATTTCTGCTGAACCTTAAAGATATAAATGGATCTATTTCAACTCCAAACACAAAAAACTCTGATTTAATGGTTGTTCGCATTGACTTTGGCAAACAGAGTGGCAGCTAAGGGCTCAATTAATAAACAATTGTTTTACTCTTGGCATTGCATTAGCTCAAACCAAACAAGCTGTCTTCTCAGGAAAAATGTGGTTCTGTAAAAAGGTTTTTACATCACACAAACTCCCTCCCCCTCCTTGCCTTTTTCATCATGCACTGAAAAAAAAAACATCTACATTTTTATGTGGGCGTACAGACAGCAGTGAATGCAAAAAAATAGAGAAATGTCTCATTCTCAAAAATTAGAAGCCTCTGTTGCCATTTTAGATTATTTTAAGCTTTATTATATTTGAGAGAAACAAACACTTTTACATGCATGAAGACATCAATATCCCTCATTCATACAAAATCAATCGCCAAACGGACAGAAACGCTGCATCAATGTTCCGATCGCTGGGTGTGAAAAGAGAACACCCCGTTCTTATACTTGCAGGGAAAAAGTTCCACTATTCAAATGTGCCATTTTAAGTCGAAGCAGTTGAAACAGGTGAGTCATAAAGCTCGACTGAGCCAGTAGTCCCACTCTGCAGTCTGCAGGAAGCCTGTGATATGAAGGTGGGCGGCTGTCACACGATCACTTATTAATGATTTGCCTCACTGCAGCAATGTTTCTTTGGGTGACTGTGTGTTTCTCAGAGACAATTTGTGTAGCAGCTTGATGTGAACATTTTTAAATGAAAACTGGGATTCAGTTCAGTAATCTGGGTCATCTCTTCTTACACTAAAGCATTGCATTCAATACAAATGAGCCTACTTTTAATTAGCCTGTCAATTGTGTGGTAATTATACTGTGATGCTTTCTCATACACATCACATGTTGCTCTGGGTGAAAACTTTCAATTTATTTAAATATATTTGAGAGCTATTTCTGACTGTGTGGCAACAAGTATCGTAACCTTTTTCATCTCCGTGATGTGTCATAGCCGGACCAACTCACACTCAACGGTGGCCATAATTAGAGGAACACGGACACGGGATAAAAATAACAACACAGTGCCTTCTTGACACTAGACACACCAGTTCACCAGGCAACAAGTTTTTTCTGCTGCCAACACAACACGTTCTCACTTTGGTCAATAACGAAAAGATATCAACAATTTAAAAAGAAATCCATAAAATATAACAAAATATAAAATCATAATCAGGAAATCATCTTATTTTAAGGACCTTTCTTTGACTGCGTGGGCTGTGCAAACATGTTGCATTGTGGGGCGGCCATGTTTTATGTTTTTTTTTCCACATGCTTATTGGAAGAAATGTGAAACTGAGCAAGAAGTAAAATTTCCCTCCATGCTGGTATGCCTCTCTTCACTAGCTTTAACAGCATGAGCGGCTCGCTAAGATAAAGCTACTGTGGAAAGTAACGCAGGGGAAACACAAGTGTAAAAGTGAGTGTGTATTCACAAAGGTCATTTGAAGTTACCTCATTTGACTCTATACAGTATGTAGGCTACTCACATACAGTTTGATCTGAAGATTTATGAATGTTGTATAGTTGTATAGTGAAAGTAATTTTAGGCAAATGTGAAATTTCCTTTTGTTAACTGCTAACTAATATTATTTCACTTATAGAAGAAAGAAAATATGTATTTGCTTTGGAGATCTATAGCTGGCTCCTTAAGTCTCCTAGCCTCTGCAGAGTCAGGCTGCTACTTGTTTGACTGACAGTTGAATTAACTTACTTTGCTGTTTGCTAACTTTCATATAATGTTAGTAGTGATACTAAAGAACATGTTTAACACTTTCCATCATTTAACAGCTGATCACTGTTCACAGCCACAAAGGCTATTTGTTTGCAAGTCATGGATGTATTATTGATATTGCTAGTTTGTTCAACACGTCAGGGGGACATACAGTCTGTGGGACAAAAATTTTATGCAACATAGATGTTTGAGGATAAGAAAGACATTGGTTAGAAATGGATTGGGCATTTTAAAGCTATTGTCTGTAGTTTCTGTTTCCCCCATGAGGAATTCTAAGTAATGACAACAAAACTATCGCATCCACATGATACAGCCTTCCGTGATTGCGAGCCCCCCCCTCCACCCTCCTCCACGCAGTTGCTAGTAGCCAAGGAGGACATGGAGGATCACTTGAGTTTCTGTGCACGAAAGTCGCCGGATGAAACAATCTTGTGATAAATAGTCATACCAAGAAATCCAGAGAGAGGTGTGGAGCTGATTGTCTTAATTAGCTTTGTAGCAACTCATTTGGCAACGGCTTGAATGTAACGGATGTTCATTCATATGAAATAGTAAAATGCACTAAAGCTTTAAGCATCTATGGTGGAGATGATGCAAAGTCAAAAAAGCTTATAAAATATGATTAAATTAGATATTTATTCATGATGTTGTGATTGTCTGTCTATGCAGAGGTGAGCTTTTCTTCTGCAGTCGTTTATGCACAACAGGGAGCTCACAAAAGCGTTTGCAGCTCTGTTGGTTTGACATCTTGGTAACGTTAACTTCTACACCCACCTTTTTTCCTCACCTAATTTGCATGAAACCTTTATTAAATGTATTTGTAAATATCATGTTAAAAAAAACTTACCTCAAATACAATGGGATTTATGCACTTTATTTTAATTTAAACTCAGATATTTCATTGCCTCAATGATGTTCATTTTTGGTCCTGTGAGAAACAATATAATTAGCTATATTTTATACAAAAATTACAAGATAAACCTGAACTTGAAATGCACAAACTCCCATACTTTAAATGTACTTTAAGTAGTCCCCTTGTGAATTAATCTAAAAGTAAGCTACTTGGATTCTAAGCATACCTGGGAAACGTAAATCCACCTGAGTTAACCTATCTTTATTAACCACCATTATAGCAAATAAGGCCAAGCTGGTGTAATTTACAGGTCAAGGGCATAATTATCTGGGAAGACAAATCCCACAAATTAACTTTTCCATTGGAATACTACTGAACTGCAGTTATTTGAGTGGCTGTTTGCACCAATGGAGGCCACATTTTATCCATGTGTTCTATTATGAATTACCCCCACCGGCACCTCGTGCAAGAAGACCCCAATGTTATGAGCCTGCTGCGGGTTTGTGCATGGGAAAGCCCGGTCGGTAGTGGTGGAGGGGCACAACGTGACCTGACAACAAGGAACCTCCGGGAAAACCGTCAGTTCTAAAGTATGTGCAGAAGAGGAGGGTGGGTGGGGATCCGCCAGGGGGACTTGCGACAAACGACACGACCTGCGGCTCCATTAGAAGCGTCTAGCAACGAATAATACAAAATCACCGCGGAAGGAACAGGAGGTGTAGCTTTACGCATACGGAGCAATACACGGGTGAAATGTTGGCATCGGTGTCATCGGCCTGACAGTGGTGGAGCAGCCGTCGCGAGCCTCCCGCTGCCCGCAGAGGACACCCCGTGACTGGGAGGCGGAGACGGGACCCCCGTTGACGTCAGTGGGCCTGTCTGTTTCCTGCAATAGAAAGTGAGAGAGAAGGTGAAAGGAGAAAATACAGAGCTGTACCCCCCCTGCTTCTCCTTACACTTAAAGGTGTGTTACAACCCTGCACCTGTGAGTATTAAAAGTCAGTGTGAGTGCGCTTGATTTGTGTTTCTGTGTGTTCTTGGAGCTGGAGCCGATGCCGGATCGGGGTTCTGTCAATGTGATATACTGTAGGTCGCTCTCGGGTAGCTGCAGCCTGAGAGAGTCGGACATGCTTTTGTCGGTGTACGCTGTGTGTCTCGTCCGGGTTTAGCCTGTTGTGAACTTCAAATGGTCCGTTAAGTCTAGTTTGTTCAGGTAGAGGCAGGTTTTTTTGCGCAGTATTGTTTTGGACTTCTGCAGCAAACCGTGCAGTGAGGAAGCAACTTAAGATCAGCTGTGCTTCTCTACGCAGCGCTCTTTGTTGCTCTTTTTGCACTGTAGGTAAGCCACAAGCTATTCCTGGAGTGTGTTCATGTGTTCACTGGCATCGCCAATCTGTTGCGATAAATGTGCATGTGTGACGGCGGAAGGTTTTTGGCCGCGGCGGGGTTTTGTTGGATAAGGGGGAAGTGTCCCATTCGAGCGCTGTTGCAGAGACAGCGAGGGGTTTTCCCTGGCTCCTCCTTCACTTACAGGGCGTTCACGTGTTGCAACAGGCACAAAATACGCTAATTCCCACGCATTGTTTTTGCTGACTTCATCGCATGCCGTTAAAATCCCAATTATTTTTTTCCCTCCTGCTGTGTTTGTCATGAGTGCACCCGATGAACCAGGCGCTCATCATCTCCCCTTGCACAAAAGCATGTGCATCACTCTATATTTATATGTACTCATATTTAATCGTATTAATTAGGGTATATCAAAACTCTCGGACACCGCCAATGCGTGACTTTGCGTGCATTACCGCCGCTGCTGTCCCGCTTTTTACATAATGCTTCTGGTTGATCCTCAGGTGTGAACGGAAATCACCATTAGTCACCTGCAAGCGCATTCCAGCCTGCCTGTTAGGACATAGCGTCACAGCGCAGTGTTGGCTTAAATCACCGGTATGTTTAGTTTTGTCCTCGTGCGGTATCAGGGTGTTTCCTTAAATATCTGTGCACACACGCACGCGCGCACGCACATACATACACAGAGTCACGCAGAGAGGCTGGCAGACGGACTGACAGACACGCCAGAGAAGATGTGCACGTCTCTCTTCTCCGCCTCATCGTCCGCGCCGTAGATCCTGAACTGAAAAAAAAATGCATCACAGGTGAGCCGTTCTACATGTTTCTATCGTGTGACTTCAACCCGACCTGGATATGTTTTCAAGCGACCTGCAGCAGCCGTCGTGCACACTCTATACCTACCTCCACCGTGAGATGATGTCATTGCTCTAGCGCCACATGTAACAACTGTATGGAGCAAAATCATCACCCAGTTGTAGTAAGTGTTATGTAATATTGGTAAGAGGGGAAACAAAGGCTGATTCCTGAAGCACTGCTGCTCTCTGCAGCGCATTGCTCCAGCAGAAGGTAGAGGTGTGGGTGACATGGTGGAGATGATGCAAGGGCAAGAAAGCTTATAAAATATGATTAAATTAGATATTTATTCATGATGTTGTGATTGTCTGTCTATGCAGAGGTGAGCTTTTCTTCTGCAGTCGTTTATGCACAACAGGGAGCTCACAAAAGCGTTTGCAGCTCTGTTGGTTTGACATCTTGGTAACGTTAACTTCTACACCCACCTTTTTTCCTCACCTAATTTGCATGAAACCTTTATTAAGCTTCTGATCCTTCATTTTGCAAAAGGGCATCAGAGTGAAAACAATTCCCCTGTGAAAGATGGGTTCAGTCTTTTGATGATCTGCCTTTCTATAGTTATCTAACTTCAACAGGGAGATTTCTCAGATAGTAACCTCTGTGTGGCCGCCCAGCTGCCCCGAGCGTTCACCACCGGCACACACAGGATCTTATTGTTTGCATCATTCGTCATCTGCGCTGACATTTGTCAAAGTGAAGAGCGGGCACCCTGTATCAGCCAATGACATGTCAGACGTTTCCCCATAAACAACCCTCTGCTCCTCCACCTCTCTGTCTTTTGTTCGCGATCAGAGTGGCAGATAGCAGCTGCTGCAGAGGTTATATTGATATGGGGGAACACATTCACACCTCCTCCCACTGACAGCAGACAGTAGCCTGAGCTGCACTGCACATTATTACACAGCAGTTCAGAGTGGAGAGGCCTGAAATGAAAAGTCCAGCCTTGTTTGGGGCACCTGTTTGAGGAATAAACTCAATCAGCGACTCTGTCCTGGACTCCAAGTGAGAGCAGAGGACTCTACCCACTGCAAGGCCAGCATAGTGCCTTATTGATCTGTGGGAGTTCATGTTTAGCTGATTCTGACTCAATATAATATATATATGTATGTGTGTGTGTGTGTGTTTTCTGTAGATGTAACCAGACTGTGGCTCAGCAGTCAACTCTTCTCAAGGTCCACAGTTAAGAGTTTCCCCAAGATGCACCTGTGAACAGAGGGCGGAAAAGATGCCGCGCACCAAACAGCACAACCCGAAAAATTTAAAAGGTAAGTTCACACTGCTGTGTTCTGCGTTTCCTGTCTGCTGGTGGATTTGTTGCTTTGTTGCTTTGGATTTTAAAAGAGGAACTGCTCAGTTGTCTCTTCTGACCACAAAGTCATTTGATCACTTTATACTGTTGGTCTGAGATGTTTGGCTTAAAATAGTGTGATTATTCCATTCCTATGTGTCCTGAAATACGATTACAGAATGACTTGAGGAAAGGACTACAGTAGAGTTTTGGTAAGAGCAGGTGGTCTTCTGTCTCTGTGGTGGGTGAGATTGCCTTAAAAGGATGCCATGACATCGATGGATCTATTAATGTCAATATGATGAAATACTGAGAAATACTTAATTGACTTTTGTTGAAACAAGTTGCCATTTGTGTGGCGATGCTTGACCCTGCCAGTCTGGTTTCGGTTGTCCAGTGAAAACCATGCATCTCCAAATTTGGTGATAGTTTAATTTTTCACATTAACTGTTTTATGAAGAGAAACATCCTAATCCTAAAAGAATTAAAGATCAGATAGATTGCTGCTCTGTTACGAGCCATGCAGAGATGATGCTAATAGATTGTATCAATGAGGGAGAAGCAGTCGATGTAATTTCATTTAAAAAAATCATATTGGACACAAATTATAATTCAAAGTAAATATGGACGGGATCTTTGATATATTAGGGGCGGTTTTGTGTGTTATTTTAATAGAATATCATCATAACCGAAATAATAATAAAAAAAAGTTTACAATTTCATACATTTGTTGGGCGAACATAATAATCCTCCAATCCGAAGAACCAAATTGAGTGTGTAAGGTTCTAATCCAGCTGCTTTTTCTCTGTGGGTCAAATCTGGCAACGCTGGAGACAAACGTTGCTTTGCTTTTATGTAATCATGAAATAAATGAATCAACAACAAGAACAACATTATAACTAATGTGGCATTGTCGTGAACAATGTGATCTAGTACACGTCTATTCTTGTCATGTCATGTTGCTGAGTCTGTGGCTGCATTGTGTGTGTGTGTTTGATTTCCCTCAGTGGCGATCATACTGTCTCGTATCTGATGAGACCAACGTGTTAAATGAAGACGCATTCATTCAAACAGTATTTGTTGTGAATGAATGTGTCGCTGTGAGTGAGAATAATGGACACTTTTGTGAGATGAGACGGATCCTCGAGCAGCAGAAAACGCTTGGATATAATCTAGAAAATACAACCGAATGCAGCAAAAGTACATATTGAAGAGAACAGAGTTGACATAGTGAAGATACTGCATCTTCCCATGCTAACACAGAACACCAATTGGCTTGAAGGATTTTGTGTTATGTTGATTATTGACAGATTTACGTGTCAACAGACGTTTGCAGTTCACAGATCTAGGAATTTGCAGCGTTACATGCTGGGTGTGAAAATGTGCATCTCTGCCATTCCCCAGCAGCAGATCCACACAGCAGATTTCCTCATGTCTGTGAGCAGCGAGCCAGAGTCCCTCTGTTTATTTATCATATAAACACTTCCTGTGCTTTCCGTTTCATTCAGATTACTTGGCCAAACAACATAAATAATTAAGTTTTAGAACAGTACATTATATCGCCTAACAGAGGACGATAGGAGCGGCGGCCAAAACTTGATTCTATTTTTAATGGTGACTGTTCCCTCGCTGCTCGTGGCGCAGACAATAGAGCTGCAGCTGCTGCAGCGTTTTGGGATTTAGTTGTACTTGAGGGTAAAATATCTGGATGTGAAAAGAGTATAATTGGCAGTAGTTTGATTGGTATTGAAGGCCCTTAATTCAGGGGCGGGTTTAGAGACTTTTTAAAGAGAGGGGCCACATTAGTAAAATGAGTAAAAGTAAAACTTAAAGGCCCTGGTTCTCAGCAATAATAAACTGTACATTGTTAAGAGTTACATTGTTTATTCAGGGTAATACACCAATTCCAAATGAATAACAACCTATTCTAATATGAAATAAAATCAATAAATAGCTGATATTTGGAAATCCAAATATTCCACAGCCATGGACATATTATGAGATAACAGGCCCCTGGACATAGAAGGCCCCCCCCCACCCTTCCTACATAGGAGCAAGACCCCCAGAAACAAAGAGGTTCTTTGTATCGTAGGCTCTCTGTACTCGATTTGTGTCTGTCTGTGTTTGTTTTGCATCATTTTGTAGTCATTTTGTCGCTCTTTGTGGTTGTTTTTTGATCTTGTTGTGCTTGTTTTGTGTCTCTTTGTAGTCATTTTGTGTCCCTTTGCAGCCTTCCCTCCGGTCCCGCCCCGGCCTTAATTGTGATTTATCGGCTAAAGAATGACATTTAAAGGCAGTTGAAGCAGCAACAGTCTCTCATTTAAATACAGTACAGTGTCTTAGAGGTGTGAACTCGATGTAACTTGCCGTCTCCGGTTCTGGTGAAATGACTCAACATGTTGTGGGGAGTACCCAGTTCACTTCCTCATCATCTGATTCTGATAACTTGTTGAGACATTTGTTTGGCTTCTTGTTTTGCCTTCTGACTAAGTTCATCACCTCTCCTCCCCGGCCTGCACTCAAGGCTTTCCCTTCATCAGACAGGAAATGATAATTGCATGGCATGCTATCACATGCTTAAACTTTGCCGTAGAGAATGTTTTCCTGGGAACTCTCCTCATACTGCCCTGAAGCCATCACGCAGTGATTCGTAATGCCTAAGACTTGCTTTTAAAACTCTGTGCTTCAAGCTAAATGAGCCTTTTCAACACTGTATTTCAACTGCTTCATAACATAGCAGTAATTCATCTCAGCACCGATGCAAACGTGGTATTTACTTCAGAGTTTTGGCTGGATGATGGGAAGCCTCGGCTCTTCTCGGGTCATTTCTGCCTCAGAGGCTTGGCAGCAGTCTGACTATATAAAAGAAGATTTCGCTCTCAGTCGACTGAAATCTGACCTGACACACTTTGTCCTGTTGTGGGACACAAAGAATGAATTGTTTTATTGACAGCTTCCCGACCGGGGCTGCGCTGCTGACATCTATCAGGTGAATTCAAGGCGACACGGCTTTCTTGTATGATGGGACGAGTACAAGCTTGTTGTCAGTAAAGCTGCAGTCGAGCTCTCATCAAAACTTAATATGAGCCATGATAAGATATTACCTTCACTTTTGTTTAGTGTGAATATGTTGTGACTTATTGAATGCAATTTTGCATTATTTTAGTAAGTATAAACTGTATTGAATCCAAGTGTCAGTATAGTTATAATCTTATGGCGTTTTTCCATTACGTGGTACCTGCTCGACTCGACTCGCCTCGACTCTACTCGCCTTTTTTGGTTTTCCATTACGAAAAAAAGTCCCTGGTACCTGCTAACAGGTACTTTTTTTTAGTACCACCTCCGTCGAGGTTCCAGGCGAGCTGAGGCGATACCAAAAGGTGACGTGAAAACCTGCAGACTACTGATTGGTCGGAGAGAATCGTCACTAATCACTGCGTCATCATTGCTAGCGACAAACGGGGGTGTCCTGAACAAACCCGCCATTTTTAAATAGTTTAACTAGCCAGGTTTTTTTGCTGCCTCCAGCTTCTTTTGAAACAAAATTTGTCTTCTGGCTGCGGCAACAGCCACACAGCGAGAGTCAAAAACAACACACCTTCGACGTTCTGTGTGTATGTCGCGTTAGGCCACGGCAGTTTCCTGGGGCGTCGCTATGACGACCAGCCACACTCGCCTCAGGCATGAGGCGGTACTAAATCTGCAATGGAAAATGGAGGACGGGGCACCGCGGTCGAGTAGAGCAGGTACTAGCAGTGGGTGAGCGCCATAATACTGTGCAATTCAACAGCCCTGCAATAAATCTGTCCTGTAAGAAGCTTACTGTTTCTGTTGGCGTTGTGGGACAGTGTTGTTAATTAATACTAGTACTAAAAACTCTTTATTACTTTTCTAAGTTATATTTCAGTTGCCGTTGTATTAAACTAAAGGCTAGACTAAATTATTTAAAGGGAACGGATTTTTAAAACACCTCAGGAACAGCTTCAATTTTTTCATGGCTAAAGTATATTTTATAAATTGAGTTTTTCCTTCCTCAGGTTGAGGGCCGCTCCTTTGTACAAGCTTACAGCTTCTTGAATAGGACGGGGCATCGAACAACCGGTTCCAACTTGGAATGGGTTCAAAGATTTACGATTGCAATGGAATCGTATTTTATTGGAATCGTTTGAAAAATCTGGTTTTGAATCCGATCATCGGTTCCAATTTTAAGTTTAAAGTCCAATTTTTGGTTTCCATAGCACCACCGTGCTTCCAGGCGCTTCCAGCTAATCTCACATTGGAAAAGCTTGAACCAGAGAGTTTTCTTTGGGCATTTCTGCTTGAAAAGTGATTTAAATGATGACTCAATTATTAATATTCCTGCAGATTAGGTTTCAACTGTTCAGCTCTAGATTTATTGGTATTTTACATTTTATGAAACCATAATACTATAAATTCATTCATTGAAAAAAGTAATGGGTCATCTAGAGCTGCAACGATTAATCGTTTAATCGTTTGGTTGTCAACTCTTAAATTAATTTTGATTTAACTTTTTCGCCAACTATTTTGATAATCGATTAGTCGGTTTGAGTAATCTTTTAAGACAAAAGTAAAAATTCTTTGATCCCAGCCTCTTAAATGTAAATATGTTCTAGTTTCTTCTCTCCTCTGTGACTGAATATCTTTGAGTTGTGGACAAAACAAGACATTTGAGGACGTCATCTTGGGTTTTTGGGAAACACTGATGCACATTTTTCACCATTTTCTGACATTTTATAGACCAAACAATTAATCGATTAAATGAGAAAAAAATCAACAGATTAATCGACTATGAAAATAATCGTTATTTGCAGCCCTAAATTCAACTCTATAGTAGATTTTCACGTCTGTACTGCATTAAATGCAGGTGACAGAATGTTCGAAAGTTATATTTTCTGATATCGATATATAAATAATGATTAACAAATGTATGCAAAATCACAGAGAAAAGTATAGACAAGCTAAGATGACTATAAATGATGATATGATTCTGCTGAAAGTTGATAAATCATAATTTTGGTTTATTACCAATATTCATAAAAAAATATCCTTCTGTGTACCTAAACTGGTGACTCTGTGTTTATTTTTTAAACTCAGATTTTATTGATTTTTAGTACAAACAGTAAAGAACAAAGAACACAGCTCAAAATGTCTCTGACATCGAAGTTTTTGGTGGTGACTCTATTGTGATTGGTAGTCTGTCCATTTTTTGCATTTCTTATCATATTTTGCTTGCTGAAGTCTCAGTATATATACGTCAGTCTTTCCATGTTGAGTATCTCCTCAACTACGTCCAGCCAGTTCCTCAGAGTGGGAGGGTCCTCTCTACACCATTTTCTGGTGATTGCCTTCTGTGACTCTGTGTTTAAATGCAGAAATGAACAAAACATGAACAGATCAATACAAACGTTAGAGAGGAATATTCGGGAGAGCATTCCTGTGTTTTTATCTATAAACCATCACACACTGTAAACAGAGTAACTAAAGGAATTGTCCTCTGTTTTAGGCTGCGTACTTGGTTATTTTCGGATCCTCTTTTGTAATGAAAGAAAAAACCCCGCAGAGAGACACTCAATAACTCATTTACCCTCGAGGGGCATTTCATGTCATTCATTTATTCATTCATAAAACTTGACAGCTTAACAAAGTAATGGTGAACAGGATGAAATGCATAAATGGTGACTGTTTCACTCACTTAAATCTTAATTTTACAAATGTGTTATGAACCTTTTTTAATGAACTTTTTTGCAGCAAGTGCTCTGATTTCTAACTGCCTGAGTCCGTGTTTGGTGTTTTAAGCCCCCAACGTCGCCTTCCAGGCAGCACGGCAATGGTTATGTTTAGGGTTAAGGGTTAGGGTTAGCTGCCTGGAAGGCGACGTTGGAGGCTTAAAACACCATTGAGCGCCTGAGTCAGTGTGTGCTCCTGTGTTTGCGAGTCCTATGACGCAGTTTGTGGGCTATAAAGAAGGAAGTGAGGAACTCCTGTCCCCCTCCTTTAGTCTTTGTTTACTTTTCTCAACCAGCTGGGGACCGTTTCAGGGTCTAACCCTGAACTCTGAGTTGATTTAACCTGAGATGGGAAACTCTGAGTTTTTGGTTCCAGAACAGCTGATTCGAGTTGGTTTAGTCAACTCGGAGTAGGTTCACTCAGTTAAGCGCGTGCACCACCACTATAAAAATGCAGCATGAATGGAGCCATGATACTACAATTCACCATGGTAACAACCACAAACAAACTGGTCGGCGGAAATACTCATGCGCACATACAGCGAGTTTGAACATGTATTTTGTTAAAAAAAAGCAACACAGCGGCTGCTGCAAAAGAGAGAATTTGCGTGGGAGAAAATTGCTGCTAGAGTAAATGCGTAAGTTCCAATATAGTGTATTAATTTCATATTTAATCATAAGTATAATATTACTGGTGAAATGGTATTGAACCTATAATCTATTTCATTTAGGTGCAATACTGCGGGCGAAAAAGTCCTAGGCCTACTAATCTCATTCTGAGGCTGCAGCACCATCATTAACAGAATTATAATTAATAATCTTTTATTTCAAAGGGTTTACATCATTCACCTGCAATCCTGTGGAACTCCTTTTTAATGGCTCTTACTGGTTTGTGTCCAGGGACACTACAAAAATGTTTAAAAAACGTTTCAGAGCGAGTCACATTATTCTGACGGCCCTTTGCTACAGTGGCTTTACTAACGTGCTCCGCGTCACCAAGGTTGTAAAGAAAACTGCCGTTTGCAAAAAAACAATGTGAAACAAAGAATGTGCTGGGATGTAGAGCATGTCCACGATGGGTGACGTTAGTGATATGAGAATGGATACGGTTAAGTAGGTTACATAACTGAAAGACTTGGAAAGAAAAACGATACCACTCACATAGGTAGGCTAGTATCTGGAAATGAAAATGCATCTATAGTCGGGGCCTCAATATCATCTCCCGACGTGGGTTTAAATCCCTGCAGTCATCAACGGGATTGTCGACAAAAGGAAATGTTTTGAGAAAAAAAAAGTTTTATAATCTGCCTAACAGTTAAAAAACCAACCCTGTTTTTTTTTATTCATGCCAATATAACAAACTGCGCTGAAATGCGCCTGATACAGACTGAATGAATGAACGAGGAAATGAAGAGCGCTGTGTCAGAGGGAGGAGCGTTCGTTCTCTTCATACATCCATGGGGAGGAGTCTGAGAGAAACTCGAGGTTTATTGACGAAAACCTGCTCCCGACCAGGTTAGGTTCACAGGCTCAGTTACCATAGTAACTGACTCTGAGGTTAAGTTACCTCTCTTTCTGAAACAGAAAACCCAGTTCCTCATGTCAGGGTTTCACTAAAGCTGCCGTCTGAAACATGCCTCTGGTCTCTAAGCAGGAATACACAGTGGTTCCCCCTTCAGACACTCGCTCTCTCTCTCTGTGGACCGCAGCTGAAATACACAAAATACTCACTGCTGCCAGGCAAACTGTGAAGTAATATAATAGGTTGTCTTAATGTGTACAGTAGAAACTGTAAAACCAATGAAAAAGTTAGTTTATTCAGGCTGAACTGTGTCATTCCAACTACTAGATTTTTTGTATCAGTGTTTCTCAGTAAGTAAATCTGCATTGTAGTATCTGTGGTGGACATTTTTCATACTTTAGTATTTTGTTTGCATGCCACTTTCTCCCGCCACTGGTGTGTTCATCCAGATGGTGCCTTCAGTGGCTACGTGGAGTTTGTCAGCGGTCTGTGTGGCGTTTTTTTTTCTCAAAGTGCCCCTGAAAATGCCCAGACTTGTTAGCAACACCAGTGTTTATAGAACTGACTCTTGCATTCCTCTTGTCTTATAAAAAGGCTCCTCGCCCCAGAGCCCTACAGGTCTTTAGTGGAGAACATGCTGCGTGATAAATGGTGAACTGCAATGAAAAGGGGTACATTTAACAAGGTGGAATATGTTTACCCTATAAAGCAGATGCAGGGATATGGAGGTGGAGTTTTTCATCCCTCCAACATCATTCACCGTGCTGACAAGGATGTTTATGAACAGAAATCAAGTTTGTGCGTGTTATTACATTAACGCTGATGGCTGATTAATGTTTGGTGGATTTATTTTGCTTTAAGCAGGCGCACAATTGCCATCACGAGCCAAAAGGTGAAAGGATGAACACAGTTCAAATTTCCATGGTGTTTTTCACCGCCTCAGTAGTTTGCAACAAACTGACAACAGTTTCCTGTTAATGATCAACCGTGTTTCTGACCTCAGCGCTGACTGCGGTTAAATATCCATGGTCCAAATAAACTGCACTGATCGGAGTTATACACTAACCCAGAGACGTCCAGACCCCGTTTTGTTGGTTTAAAGCTACCTTGTGAGTCAGGCTTCTCTGGACCTCGTTTTGAGCTTAATTTAACCCTCAGAAGTGTCTCAAAATAAAGGTCAGAGAGGTTTGTGAGGCTCTTCTGTAAACTCTTTGCCCCAGCCTTGTGCTTTGTCTTTAACCTGCTATAAAGTTCCTTCCCAATCCCTTTTAATCTCCTTGTCAGATCCAAGATCAGGGTCTCCTGCATAGCACACCACTGCTTCAGCAACCATCAGCTTTGTAGAAAACAGACTGTACATCATGAGTCCTCTCTAAAAGGCTTTACGCTAAGATATTGGCATATACTGTATATATTCATGGTGTCTGTTATGACTGCTGTACTTATTTGGTCAACACTTTTATCAAAAAGAAGAGATTTAAGTTTTATTTATTTCTCTGCAGACACAATGTGCCCTAAAGTTTCTCTTCTCACTATTAAATGAGTGTAATAGTATATGTAAAATGTACCATCTGTTTCTGCAGGCACTGCAAGTTATGCGTAGTGCCATTTTAATTCTAGTGGACACAAAAATAATACAAAATATAATCAACAAATAAATTATGATTCATTATTCATTATTCATTATTACAGGTTAAGATCAAATTTTAATGATCCCCAGGGGTACGTTAACAAGTTACCCAGCAGAATATACATTTTTATATAAAACATATATATGTTTATATGTTTAGCTCCACATTTACCAGCTGCAACATTTGAGTGATGAACACAATAATGCATCAACAATCATAATCCAATAATATATATTATTCTGAACAGTGTCATTCTGCATGAGTACTTCTACTTTTGATACTTTATGTATATTTTGATGCTAATACTTTAGCACTTTTACTTAATTTAAGTGAAAAAGTCTGAGTACTTCGTCCACCACTTTCAGAGTGTAAGCTAGTTTGTCAATTGACTAAAAAGATATGTCCAAAAATGATTATATTGTTATTAGGTTATATTATATTGCTGTAAGGCATTGAGCATGACTCTACCTTTACTGTACTGTAATTACTGTTTTACCTTTTACTGCTTTTTAGGATTTTAAAACTAGTAACTGCCTCAGAAGTGCAGAGAAAGAGTTAACATCTTGGCCCGAGCAAATGGATTTTTACATGTTGTGTCATGCTCAGGCAGCCAAACCAGTGTTTCCGTACGGTCCCTTCAAATTACAGTGTGTTCGAATACAGCGAGATTCACACAAAGGGAACTTCTCTCCCTGAGGCAGGAATAAACCCGCGTTTTAGCAACAGTAACTACAACAGACAGGCTGAAACTAGTTTGGGGATGTCTGCTTGAATTAGTGGTAACCCCGGAGAAGCTTTCACTTTAACAGAGAGGCAGCGCTGGGCTAAGGAGGGAGGAATCTTTATGACCATATTTTGTGTGAATGAAATTGAATAAGAAACTCACCATGCCATCCTGACATATCTATTCCTTCTTAATGGAGCATGTACTTGAATCTTTTTTCAATGTGTGCTGGTTTTAATGGTTCAGACATTCTGGAGAATACATTTTAATGATGGAAAATGTGAAGTGTGAGGTGTATCTAAAAAATGGCGACGTTTTTATCACCTCGGGTCATTTGCTAAGTGGAGGGCGGTTGCTCCCTGACTAATCTGCCCTCAAGGTAACAAGTACACTGTGGTGGTGAAAGAGAGGAACCTCCCCAACACTTGGCAACATCTGGTTTAAGAGAAAGCAATTTGTGTTGGCTAATTTGTAATGGATATCAGACGGCAGCTTGTTGATGTTTGTAACTGCCAGTCGAATGTTTACAATGTGCTCCCTGTAAATTCAGAAAGTAGAAATGAAGTAGAAATAAATTAAGAAGTGTTAATTGAAATGTTAATTGGAAACGGTGTATACATTTTAATCACTTAATTAGGTGAATTAGAGAACTGAAGAGACAACGCACCTTGTATTTGTTTTTTAATGAATTAGAAGAATCAGATTCTACAACAATTAGTCATTTAATTCATCTGATCGATGGAAAATTCATTAAAATGAATCAGGAACTATTTTCAGAATCGATTTAAGTCATTTTTCAAGCAAAACGTTCCATGTTCTCAAAGCCTTACACATTTTTTTTCATTTTGTGTTTTGGACTATGAGTTGGGCAAAACATAAAAGTTGATGGTGCTGAGTACTTTTACTTTTGGCACTTTAATATGTAACTTTTATTTTGTAAATTGTTTGTAAATTTTCCTAACAAACAATGTATAGACTAATACAAAAGTAATCCTCTCCATCATCACTTATGACCCACTAGAAGTGTGTGGTGATGTCTGTATCTGCAGCGATCCTGCCCTCTGCCTGGATTTTCTCTTTTCTTTTGGTCAGTCGGGACGTTTTGGGATGTCAACAAAAAGCCTTCGGGCCCCGTGTTGGTGTGTAATCCGCAGCCAATTACAGTTCACAGGTTGTGCAGCCCATTCTCTACACATCAGACTGCTGCTGCAGTGTTTATACATTAGCCTCGGCTAACAGTATATTTTCCTCAGCTCACCTTAATCCCTGTGATTTCAGCTTGCATACACGTTTTTAATACTGTTGAAACAAAGCAGCTAATATTGACGGACGCAACTGCACCTTTCCCTGCTTCACGTGTGTGTGTGTGTGTGTGTGTGTGTGTGTGTGTGTGTGTGTGTGTGTGTGTGTGTGTGTGTGTGTGTGTGTAAAGCCCTGCTCTCAGTGAAACACGAAGATCAAAGGAGAGAAGAGAGAGAGACAGCAGACCGCAGTAAAGACTCTCACCATGAACTGAGCTGAAATGGAAACACTGCGCTGCTTCGATTAAATTAAAGGCAATAATTTATGATTCTGTTATTCTACAGTATTGGGGGGAAAAAGCCAGCCCTTAATTACTGCACTGCATCGGTCAACCAGTTAATCCTGTATGAAATAACTGAATAAATGATCAATTTAAACAATTTATAATCAAATATAATGTCTAAATTCACTTCTAGCCATCTAAGTAATGTGTCTTTACATTGTAGCTCCTGTGAGGTGACAACATGAAGCTTTAGAGTCAACCAAAAATACTAAAATGTATGTTGTTCAAACCTTAAACTAACAATTATTTTCATTATCGATTATTCTGCTGATTATTTTTGTGATTAATCGTTTAGGTTTTAGAATGTTGGTTGGACAAAAAAAACATGTTCACCTTTTTTACAGACCAAAGCTCTTTAGTTCACTAACCCACAAGACAATATTTAAATTCTGTCCCACTTTAGCAGTTCTTCCTCCCACCTCACCTAAAACCATTTGCTGTGTGCAGACTCTCAGTTTATATGTCTGTCAAACTCTGCCTGTTTATGAGACGTTGGTGACTAATACCACAGCTAACACCACCCGCCTGCTTGTGCAGAAAAGGTTGTGCGTGTGTGTTTGTGTGTGTTTTCAACTGTGTGCATGTTTGTGTGTTCATTCGTTTAAGGCGTGCACCTTCTCATTTTGTGCTACGAGTGTCTCTCGGTGGAGGCAGAGATGCACAAAATGTTCTACAAATGATCAAGGCATCCTTCATTAACAGCCTGCCAAAGCCTGTTTACCTGTCGCTGCTCAGACGTCCACAGATGAGCCAGGTGTGTGTGTGTGTGTGTGTGTGTGTGTGTGTGTGTGCGTCACCGTATCTCGCCACCCACTCAGCCATTTACGTATACGGCCCCCTGAAGACAGATGACCTGACTGTTTACAGCTTTGTGTGTGTGTGTCTTCATCTTGTGTCAGTAACAAGGACTGCTGCCCAATCAGTCATTTATTGGGCTTAAACTTTTCAAACTGAAGCATTAGTGAAGGGCTCAGGCAGGCCGACTTAAATTGGAGCTAACGAACGGTGACCTTCTCGTACTTGTTAGTACCATTTCCCTCCACAGGTGAGCTTTTGCGGCCCGCGGAGCCACTTCCTGGAAACTTTTTTGAGCAGCATTGATGTTGGCAACTCAGAAAGGTGAGCGTCTGAGCGGGAATGACGGAAAAAAAACAGGGTGGGGGCCGGCAGGATTTGCTTCTGCTCACGTCAGCACAGAGACCCAGAACAGTGGAAGAAATTCTCCCGGCGGTGGTGAAGCAGGAGCGATGCAGAGGCTGGATGTCACATTATTTGGAGATGTGCTGAGGACACATTGAGGGGGTGGAGAGCTCCTGTACGCACTGAAGATGTGTGTCATCTGCAGAGAAATGCCCCAACAAAACCTGCCTCTGTTTGACGGGGGCTGCTGATTCTCAGGGGAGCATTTTTATGATTGTGGGGAAAATGTGACGCCAGTTAAGCTGCAGGAGTTTAAAAAAATAAACAAAAAAAAAACCTTTGGAAAAACTCAAATTTGGAGGAAAAAAAAGAAAAGAAGCGAACGTCTGCAAGCCGGAAACCCTTAAAAGGGATGTTGTGTGGGGGCGCTCGTGTGTGTGTGTGTGTGTGTGTGTGTGGAGCTGGCATTGCTTAATGGTTTGCACACGCAAAGCCCAATGTAGGGGTTGCCAGGGAAACAGAGCAGCATGAGTCTCGGTCTGCAGGTGCTGTTCCTTGTGTCCTACTGCTGGAACCTCCTACGAATGTGCAGGGAGGGGTAACAAGACGGAGGAGGACAGAAAAGCATTCTGGGGGGAGAAAAGCTCAGAAAACTGGTAAAAAAAAATAGCTGATACAGATACACAGCAAATAGTAAAAAAGCAGGGAAAGTTAGGATTAGTTTACTAGTCTGTATCATTGACGTTCCACTTCCGGGATTGCTCCGTTGCAGACGGAAAGTCACAGCATCACAAGGTTAAACGTGCACAGAAAGAAATATGTGCCACTGTTCAAGATCACTGTATTATCTCCTTAGGCACAAAGAACACATCTGTTTAATAAGCTTGGAGCCAATTTTAAGTTTGCTGAGAAGATTTTTCTCATATCAGATCAGTCTATAAAAACAGTTTTTTACCCTCAAGCAGAAACCATTAGTCCATCGACAGTGGCCAAAAAGTGCAACTGTTTTGATAATCGATTCATCGTTTTTGCCGTTTTCCAAGCAATAATAGTGAAAAAGTGCCAAATATTCACCGTCTTCAGCTTCTCAAATGTGAGGATTTGCTACTCTTATTTTTCATATATCGTGGTAAGATGAATATATTTGTGTTTTGGACTTTTGCTTGAATAAAAAGAAATTTGAGGAAGTCACCTTGGGCTCTGAAAAGCTTTGATGGGAACTTGTTCACATAAAAAAACCTTGTTATACCACAGTAATAATCTCACCAGCATTCCCTCTCTTTATCTAGCAGAACTCTTAGCATACGGCATGTGAGCTAATAGAAGTGAAAAGAAAGTCCCAATTGCAGGGACAGCAGATGTAAAATAGCCTCCAGGCGAATTCTGGCACATTTTACTTTTATGTATTATTAGCGTGCATTGTCCCTGATAAATAAACCCGAAATAAATATTATTTAAGTGCTTGTGCATGTTTATAAAAATGTTTCTGCTGATTTGGAGCATCGAGATAAAACGGCTAGAGAGATGACGTACTTAAAAGAGCAGCAGTCAAACCTCAAAAAAATGACAATGTTGTGGAAAACATGATGGAAATATGGCATTTATGTATATTTTGTCTTATTTTGAGGAAAGTTACATCGCTCATCGCTCTACACATTTTAAGTTTTCATCTGCCTTCATTTTTCTCTTTGGTAGATATTTCAGCCTAATGCTTTATGTACAACATGATGTATTCACTCAGTCTGTTTCCATTGTTCCTGTAGCATTTGCCTTTATTGATACACTTTTCCACCTCAACCGAGCTTAAAAACGTTTCATAAAACGTAAAAGACACGTAAAAAAAAAAAACGCCAGCACTGAATCAGCTTGATGTTGCGTATTCCACGGCTGGAAAAGGGGCTGAAGTTGAAGATGCTAACCAAAGTCATGCTCTCAGACAGGGTTTGACGTAAAAAAAAGAAGTTGCTCTAAGAGGAGAGGAAGGCAACAATACAGTCAATTCAGCCTGAGTACCTGGCAGAGAGTGGGGCAGTGAGGTTTGAGGGATGAAATGGCGGATGTGTGGATGTCAGTTAAATCTGGTGTTCCCCTCCTGTCCTCTGACTGACAAGCCCGGAGGTACATTCAGACATTCCTAGCTGGTTCAAAAACTCCTCTGTGAATCCCCCTCTCTGCTCTCTGCTCGTCATCCTTTTTCCAGTCCGCGTCTGTCTGGTCCAGTCAGGCTGCGCTCACATCATGCATTGATTCATAAGGCCGTTAGGAGAGC
Source organism: Gymnocephalus cernua (assembly GCA_023631565.1). NCBI lineage: Eukaryota > Metazoa > Chordata > Actinopteri > Perciformes > Percidae > Gymnocephalus > Gymnocephalus cernua. Next base: position 9,298,991 of record CM042438.1, on the reverse strand, counting down.
TGCTGACTCTCTGTTTTCCCTTATATACGTGTATGAAGCTGCTCTGCTCTTAGCATTAATGGGAGCAGTTTGCTGCAGCGACATAATAGCTCATCATTAATTCATTGTCAGTGTCTTAATTCTGCTCACAGCGTCTGGGACGTTAACCCTGATGTATTTTCTTTAGTGATAACACACGCTATGCTGAATTTAAGATCATAAATTACACTTAAGTGTCAGGTTGTGAGTCAGCCTTGTCAACCTTCAGGGGGAGAGTCCTCTGCAGCTGTGCCCAGCAGATGTTCAGGGCAGGTGGGCAGATGGGTGAGAAGGCAGAGGTTAGCTGTGTGGTTTCCTTTAAGGTCAGGCCGTGGGCTGTATTTATCAACAGTGACACTTGCTGTTTCTCTGCTGCGTGGGACGTCTGCCATCATCGCTGCAGCGCGGCAGCCAATCAGAGCCCGGCTGTGTGGGGTCACATGCATCAGGCGGGGGAATGACTATCTAATAACTATCAGGCCTCGTGTGAATAGAAACTGTTGCTTTGCTTACAGTCGACAAACTGAAGTATACCCCTCCGTAACATTTCACTGTCAGGAGACGTGTTCATTTGCTTTCTTAAAAATCTCCACACAGCACTTCTCTGCTCCAGTAGAGATCATCCCGTCGCCTCACTGCGTGTGTCAAGCATTGACTTTTCTTTTCTTTTTGTCCTCCTCCCCTTTAAACATTTTGCGATCTGTGGAGCAGCTCAGAGGGGGAACTTGAAAAAAAGTGCTGTGCATTTAGCAGCAAAACAAGCAATTTGAAATGATTAGAGAAAATTGCAGCAAGTCTTTTGTGGTGTGCAGTGAAGGATGTTCTGTTTGTTGACACAACACTGCTGAGACAATAGTTTCGGATGGTAGTGCTACGAAAACATCTTGTCTGCTTTTAGTTAAAAATAAGGTTTGTGTTAGTGAACTGTAGATGTTGGGTGTTTGTTTTTCACTATGGACACAAGGCTAGCTTTTCCCCCTGCTCCTTTATTCCCCCTGTCTTTATGCTAAGCTAAGCTAACCTCGATGTGACTCCAGAGGCCTGTACTACGAAGCAAGTTTAACATGCCCTGGATTTATTTCAGTTATCCGGCTTCACCTAACCTAACAACCGCTGTCCCGCATAAGCTGTGTCACGACGGTGGTTAACAACTAGTTCAATCAACCCAGGGTTTCCCAATCTAGAGACGTGCACGTTCACATAAAAGAGGCGGCGTTTGCACTTCGTGACCAATCGCAAACATCTACCAGAGCTGCATATTTTACATAAGAAGAGCAAACTATAATTCTACACAAATATGAAGAACTCAGACACTGTTTTACAGGCAAAACGCAATACATTTGCTGCTTCCTAAAACAGGAAGGAAAGCTGGCAAAAAACTAGCCGACTCTGTTATGCGTAAATCACAACGCTTATCAATATTACTTTCCTGCCAACCCTGGCAGTGAGAAGCGATCGTGAGAGCAAATAAAAAAATATAAAAACATAATTCAAACCGATGTGCGCATTGGCAACACACGGCTCAAGAAGCCGACAAATAGCCTATACGTAATTCCCTCCGCTGAAAATGTATATCTTTCATAAAAATACCCATCGGGGAATGTTAACGGGTTTGTCAGTCTCTAAATGTTTTAACTTTTATGAGCGCACCTCTCTCTCTCTCCGCACATCGAGCTCCACCGGATCTTCTAAGAACGGTGACGAATATCGATGGTCAGTAGGCGGTGCCTTTACTAATCTCCAACATAACCTGCTCCTGACCAGGTTAGGTGTTCATCATAAATTACCACGGCGATTTAACCCGGTAACAAGTGATTCACCGTTGTGATACACAAAACCCTGGGTTGAACCTCAAGTTACCTCGTTAACGCCAAATCTTGCTTCATGGTACAGACCTCTGGTCTGTACTCAATAAGTAAGTCTGCTTTTTACATAAAAAATATCTCATTCGACAGCTTACAGCTGTGCCGATTCATATTATATTAATGCAATTTTTCATTAATCAGTTAATTGTTTTGTCTATTAAATGTAAAAGTACCCATTATAGTTTCCCAGAGTCCAAGAGACGTCTTCAGATGTTTGATTTTGTCCGACCCAAACTCAAATATAATCAATTTACAAAGTTTTAAAACCGAGAAAAGCCACAAAACTTCACATCTGATAAGCTGGAACCAGTTAATGTTTGACTTTCTATACTTGATAAATGACTTCATAAGTAAACGATTACCAAAATAGTCTAATTTATTGATTAATAGTTTGAGCAGCATTGTTTGAGAAAATAAATATATATAAAATAAATATTAAACAAAAAAGCTCCATTCTCTCAAAATGTTATCTTAACACTTATAAAATACGGCCTAAAATGTGAAAATTTTAAATGGAATCTTGAAGTATCTGGTCAAAGAATAAGCTACTTCTACAGACATTCATGTTAATGTTCACTCTGTCTGAGGACTCGCACAGGCTTCTGTAGTCCGTCAGCATAAAGCAGGATGCTGAATAATGGAGCTGAAAGCGATTTAACCAGTATGTGGGCGTTTTACAGGAATCAGTGGACCCTTTGCATGGCCGCAAATCACTTCCCTCTGTAGAGCCTCTTTAAGAAAGCCAGGGGCTCCACCTCATATCAAGAAGCCTGTTCATTCATAAACTCTTTGTTTTGTTTTCTTGCTGCTTGCCATCAGCAGGAAATGTGTTGTTTCATCTTTGCGGTTTGTGTGTTTGTAAGGTATTGACTGAGCGAGGATTCGGAGGAGGAGTTGGAGGAAGTGAGTGTTGTGTGCCCTGAAGAGTCTGTCAGTGTCAGGGGAAGGGGAGCACAGGGGTGAGGAGTTCGTCCTTGACTGCCCAGGACCCTGCAGACTCCAGCGGGTCGATGGTGAAAGATTGAAAGCCCCCAAACAAGTGTGAGTCATCGGGAAGGTTGTGTGGGGTCAGCGAGGTCGGGGTCAATATTTTAAAGACACACACACACACCCTACTGATATAATCAGAGAACGTTGTGTTGGTTTGTGTGAACACGCATATCACGAGGACCCTTCAACCGATCCACTTGTCACTTTGCTCTTTTATTGCTGGAGACCCAAATTATTATCCTAAAACATTACATTTTTACTTTTTTTTGGAGGAACTACTGTCAACCAGAAATACATTTTCTGCTGTAACATCACAAAGCGTTTAATCTACTGGAAATAGAAGAAGAAGAAGAAGAAGAAGAAGAAGAAGAAGAAGAAGAAGAAGAAGAAGAAGAAGAAGAATTTTCAGTTTTACATTAATTAATTAGTCATGCCTGAGCGCAAATCAGCACCGTCATGCCAAACGGAGCAGATTGGCTCCCGGTAGCGAATCTCCAAAAAAGTCAGGTAAGATTTCTGAAGTATATTGTAGATTGGCTGTTTGTCCTAGCTAGCTATCGTTAGCTCAGCATTCACATTTCGTGCTTCTTGTGGTCGGCACGCAAGTTAGGAGTTAACCTTCAGGGCTTTATTGCTATTTAAACCCAAACTATGATTATGCATGTAAGCCTAAAGCCTGTCTACAGCTAGCCTGACAAGCCAGACCCACATCCAGATGTTGGGTCTGGGAACTCTCCATTGACAGGGCTCAGTCCGAGGGGCGGGATAAACGGTTGTCTTTCAAACTCCCTCTGCACGCAATAGGATAGCGCTACAACCAGGCAGAGCAACGAAGAAGGTGGTGGAGCTAGTTGATAGATTAAACTTTTGCCGTATCCAGTCGGCAAAACTCTGAACACGTCTTCCTTTTTTAAGAATGACTTCAGTGCCGTTCTTTGTTCTTTTCTCAAAGAAAAGCTTAACTCCAAGTCTTCCAGAAGACCGCTGTTCGCTAGCAGCAGCAGCCATAAGCCCCGCCCACCGACTCTATACATGATGTGATTGGCCACACAAAATCTTTGTTATTCCAGCTCGCAAGCCAACGGAGAGTGTCTAGACTGACCCTAGCTGCAAATTAAATTTAGATTGCGTCTAGATTTCTAGGCTAGTCTACAGCGCCTACCTGAGCAGCGCTGGTGCATCGGCAGACATATTAACACCATAGACAGCTTCAATGTCGATATCTGTAGAATATGTCAAAGACATGAATGTAAATATTGATTTTTAACTTAACACTCCGTTTCAAAACCGAAAGCCCTCTGGCATTGTTGTTATTTACAACTGAGCACACGCTTCCTAACGTTTTTGTTGGATTTATATTGGAAATAAATGAAACATTCTATCGTTGATGGTCATTGTCAAAGGCAAACTCATTGTAGCTGGCAGCACCGCTGTCTGTGTGGACACCACACACGTGGAATCTGCAGCGGTCGAGGTAGCCTCACACACAGGTAGAGGTACAGTAGGCAGTGTGGTTTGGGCGTTACCCTTTTATGCATTTTGCCCGCTATAGGCATATGTTACAATTTAGTTTGTGTCATAGCCTATACATATAAACATGTCATTATCAGTTTAGTGACTTTATTAATACTTGTTGATGCACCACTGGTTGTTTCATGTCACACAACTATCTGACTTTTCAACTAAGCGCCGTGAGGACAACCGACAGAATGAGGCTGACCGGCTCACCGGGGCTGCCTGGAGCTACAGGTAAATACTCATGGTTTCCTATTAACTCTTTCCACCTGCACATGTATGTTGTTACTCTTTACTTTCTTCTGTTTGACCTTTCTTTTAAAATGTACAAATAAACATTAACGTATGGCTGATTAACCGTCTTTTTCAGATGAGCGCCGTGAGGACAGTTGGCAGCGAATGACACAGACTAGGCCATTAAAGCTGGCTGATTTACAGGTCATTTCTCCATTTCTATTAAACCTTCCATCTAAGTATGTAGAAAATTTAAAACAATTACAAATATACCATAATACTACAGCTTGTACACCGGAGCCATCACTGAACTGAACAACAATGTGGCATTCTGCATGACAGGTGTGTGTATGTGGTGTGTAAGTGTGCGATGTGTGCATGACATGTAACCTCAGGAGATGCACAGCAAATGTAGTTGTATAATGTGCAATGACAATAAAGACATTATATAATTACTGCACTATAATGTGAGAGTTGTGTGTGCTTTTTCAGCTCTGTGTCATGCTCCTTTCGACACACCCCTTCCACATTCACCATTAATACTGCCTTTAGTTTGCACATGATATTTTTAGGGGATCGGGGCCAAGGGGGATCAGGAGAGTTTGTGGGGCGGGGCGCAATGGACAATTCTTGGGTACAGGGGCAAAAGTCTCAGGACGCAGGTGAGGGTCAGGGGAAAAAAGGGTGCACAAAGGGCGCTTACTTGTAGTATATTTAGAGCGAGGTCAAGTTGTGGGTCGTCATGGAGACAGCAGTGACAGGTGGCAGTCCGAATCGACACACGTTGATGAATCGTCCAGCCAACCCTGACCTCCCTGGTCTCCTGGAAATTACGTTCATGCGCTACTAGTTTGCAACCGCAAAAATACGCTTTGAAGGAAACATTTTCTATTAACATCAAGATGAAGTGTTGTTAATTAAAGTATGTCGTAAGTCTCGAAAATGTTGAAACTGAATGTATTGGTAAAACAATAAAAACGTAACGATAATGTAAAAGACGGACATACGGGCAAATGAAATAAGTAGTTTTAATGTAAAGTCTTAATCGACGACCTGCAGAACAACCCCCAGAAGCCTCCTGGCTCCTGATTAGTAAAACAGTATTCTCTGCTGCCCAAATATAGCATGTTGTGAAGTTGATTTAACTGCTTGGCCTGTTGCACTACTGTTAATAAGAAGCACCTTGCATTCATGTCTCTCTGTCAGGAATGTTATCTGACGGTCTTGGAAAAAAAATGGATTTATGGACTAAATTAATCTATAATTCACAGAGTTCAATAAGAAGCAGCAACAAAAACGCTGGGACAAACTACAAAAACATGCAGCCAGCATGCCAAACATTTAGAGAAATGTAAGCCACAGTAATGTTACCGTGTCAGGTGATGTTGATATAATTGGAAGAAACAAGTAACATTGAGTTCCAGGATTAATGTGGACCAGCAACCATCTAAATCTTCCTCTAGATGTTTGTTAAAGAAATATCAAAACTTAAATGACGCTTTTTTAATTGATCCATCCATCCATTTTTTTTGCCTCTTATCCAGGTTGCAATAATGAAATCATATTATAAGCAAATATTGTTATTCACTGCTGAAAAGTACTGGAGAAATGTGATAAGATGATAAATAATTGTAGGTCATACCGTCATGACAACCAATATGATCATGACTACAGGTCATTGTGTGTGGAAATAAAAGATCTTTAAAGTCTTGGTGAACCCTGTAGAAACCCCGATTACATGACGCAGGCTTTACGGTGGGACACTCGCGCTCCGCTCCCCTCAGCAGGTGAGGAGTAGGAGGAGGAAAAGGAGGAGGAGGAGGAGTAGGAGGAGGAGGAGGAGGAGGAAAAGGAGGAGGAGGAGGAGGGGGTGCCTGCCTACTGGCAATGCTTCATCCTCTTACGTAACATGGGCTGTATCTTCCTTTAGCCACTGTTGCCGTGGGGAGAGATGTTGGGAGGGGTCGGGGGGTTTCTGAGCTCCCGATGCCTCACGGGTGGGAGAGACTCTGGGGAATTCTGAGCTGAGACTTCCCTCCTCAAACAGAGAAGAAGAGTGATTTATAAATCCTCTAGTGATATTTTTAGACTTTGCATTCTGCATGATTTCAGTCAAAGCATTAAGAAAAGCTGCCGGCTACTCCCAAACACATTTCAAATGAAAAACATTTTTCTGTTGTTTTTTTTTTTGAACCTGTGCGTGAGCGTTATATGTTTTGTGTGTGGGAACCTGCAGGGCGTCGATGGGTGACTCAGGCTCTGGTTCAGGTGTGCCTTTTTAAAATGAAATCCAGGCATTGTTTATAACCACAATTTTTTATGTGTATGGCATGACTAACAATTTCAGTTTGTGTGTGTGTGTTATCATCAGTCCAGTAAGTGAGTGATAAAGAAAACATGTATCTTCTATCACCCGTAGTGCTGATATGAACAGTTGATTCATCGAAAGCAATCGTTTGGCTCAAAGGACTCTTCCAGCATTTTGTTTTCTTTCTGAGAGTTGGATGAGAAGATCAAGAACAATCATCTTCGTCTGTTAATTGTAAAGCTACAACCACAGGGTGATTAGCTTAGCTTAGCTTAGCTTAGCTTAGCCTAGCATAAAGACTGGAAACCGTTGCTAGCCTGGCTCTGTCCAAAGTTCAGAAATCCGCCACCACCAGCACTGTACAGCTCACTAATTAAGATGTATCTGTTCTGTTTTATTTATACGCAAACAGACAAGTAAAAACGTATAATTTGTGTCTTTGGAGGGAGTTGTCACAATGAGTTTAACCACATCCTGGCTCCAGCTCCATATTTATAACACACAGCCATGAGATTGGTATTAATCTTCTCTTCTCACAATCGGGAAAACAGAAAGTAACTATTTCTTTTTAATCATTTAAGTAATTTTAATGATCACAAATGACTCATGTTCGCTGTTTCAGGTTTCTCAAATGTGAGGATTTGCAGCTTTTTCAGTGTTTGATATTTTTTTAAAGTTTGTTGGACAAAACCAATTTCACATTTTATAGACTTAGGCCTTTAAGGCAACACACACAGGTGGCGTCAAAACTCCGGTATTGTTTTTTTTTTATGTAAGCCCACACAATGTGGTGACTGGCTGAGAATTAATGAGGTTGTTTATACCATAGTTGTGTTTTATGCCAGAACGTCAAAGTAGATTGTACATGGCATGGGTACCTAATAAAGTGGACACTGTGTTTATATTAGAGCGGAAACTATTTATTAGCAATTCAACGATTATCAAAATAATAATTATTATTTTTTTAAACAATTGAATAATTGATAAAAGTAAGTTTTCAAGCAAAATGCCAAATATTTCCTCGTTCCAGCTTCTCAATCATGAGGATTTCTTTGTCTTATGTGTCTTTGTGTTTTGGGCTGTTGGTCAGACGAAACAAGACTAAAGATGAATGGATTAATTAAGGAAAAATAATCTGCAGATTAAGCTCTAATAAAAGTAAAAATTCTCAACACAGTCATGACTTGTACCCATACTCAGCAGTCTTTTCCATGTGTGTTGATGTTGAGGCGGTGGTGCGTTCAGGTGCAGGTTGACCCTGTACGTCACACACCTTCCTTTCAGTGCCAACATTAGTCCCGCCTGCTCACTCCACACAGATAGGATCAATGCACAGAACGGATAGATGAGTATTAATAGCATCTGTGGGGGTGTGGGAGGTTGTACGCAACAAGTAGGTTAGCTGCTAATCTGATGTTGACAGTGTGTGTGTGTGTGTGTGTTTGTGTGTGTGTGTGTGTGTGTGTGTGTGTGTGTGTTGAGGAGGAATTAGTGCTGCTTTTAGAGCCTCCATCCTGCTTTTTTCTTTTTTGCTTCTTTATAGGAAAGAGCACTGCTGCTCGGCTCGGGGAAGTCAGCGCTCATGCAGGCAGGCAGGGAGGGCTTTCCCTGATTTAGAGTAGGGTTGTTGTTTTTTTAGAAGGAAGACGAGGAGGGAGGAGAGGAGAGAAGGGGGGGGGAGAAGGAACACAAAGGCAGGCAGGGAGGAGGAAGAAGCGTGGTTGCTACACTGACAGAGGAGAAATCAGGCAGAAGTGAGAAGTGAAAGCACAGCGGCACAGCTGTGTGTTAGTGTGTGAGGACAGACGGCGGCCAGACGCTCGGCTTTCCTCTCTGCAGTGGCATTTTAGTTTTTTCTTTTTTCTCCGGGAGACAGAGAGGCAGAGGAATGTCAACGGTTATTGGTTGGGAAAGTGTCTGTCTCTCTGGTTCAGGAATGTCAGGTGTTCCCCCCTAAGCACCACTGACTCCGGGAGGGAAAACCAGCAGCAGCTACTCTCTGAGAAAGTGTCGACCTTCTTTGGTTCACTTCTGCCTCCTAACAGGTATTGTGCTGCGAGAGCTCGTCTTTGTGCTGATCAGTTTGTGTTTTATTCCTCGATGCAGGCTTTTTGTTTGAATGTGGGCTCAGTGTTTGACGATATCTTCCTCCTCGTTTTCTCTTTCTCTTCTCATTACATCATTTCATTTCTCCTCAAGTTTGTAATTGTTCCCCTTCCTGCCTCTCTGTTTTTTGTGTTGTTTCATGAGGAGTTGAACCTGCTGTGATGGGAAAAATCCATTAGAATTGATCAGGATTCACAATTTTTCACTTATTTTTTAGGGCTGAAACTAACTATTGCCAATTAATCTGCCAATTTATTATCTTGATTCATATGAATTTTGGTCTAAAACGTCTATCCATTCCAGTCTCCTCCAGCTTAAGGTGCTTAAGGTCTTCAGAGTTTTGTTTTTGTCCACAACCAACAATCCACACCAAAAATATTCAGTTTGCTTGTTCACACAAAACAATAGCAAAAACACACATGTACATTTAGTCAGTTTACTAAAATGTAAGATGGTCTTTACATATGAGAAGCTGGAACCATGAAATGTTTGGCATATTCTGCTTCAAACGATTATCAAAATAGTTGCAGTAGTCGACTAATCAATTAATCAACTAATTGTTCCGGCTGTACTTATTTTACAGTTTGAATTCAACAGAAAATAATATCAATTTCACGAAGAAAACAAGTTTCTGATGTGCAAACTCCTGAAGCTTTCCACACCCGCCAAAACATTTCTTGCTGCCTGTTGGTCTCCTTTCTTATTTACGTCTTCTTCTAACAGTGTCAGTCATGCATGGGGCTCTTTAACTTCAACCGCATCACTAACAAGCGCTGGCTTGCGGCGCCGTGTCCGTCCTCCTCGTCCAGGCTGCAGCAGCTGACTAACAACATGAGGGCAGGATAAGCCTGTGGACGAGCTGCCAGTGTTATGCAACAGCTCGGTCCAGAGATAGAGCAGAGCTGAACTTAGACACTTCTTCTTCAACAACCATGAGATCATCAGACTCACTTAACTTCCCTCTCCCCCATGCTGGGCGGCTTCATGTAAGAATAGATGCTATTATAGAGAAGAAACACAGTGAGGTCAGTAATGAGCGCTGTTGCATGCACTCCTGACTGTATTTATCTGTAAACATCCTTTTGTTAATTGCTTTTCCTTTGTTAAATTCTGCTGTAATTTCATTACGCTCTTTTAAATGCGTCATCTTGTTAGCTTTCCTGGAAACATCCACCTCAGCAGCGGCCTCTGTTAATCCTCTGGTGTTGCAGGATTTCCTTCCTTTCCGAGTTGAGCATTTACTCACTAAGTTTCCATTCACCTGTTTGTATGGACACTTTTTGATTGAGTAGAAAAGCCACAAGTGTGTACGCTTGGCTGAGGAGGAAAAAAAAACAAAAACACAAATGAAATGGAAACAAAGACATCATGATGTGTGCATGCGACCCAAACTACCACTGCAGAGACACCTGATCTCAAATGAATACACAAAACAATCATGAACAGCATATTTCCATCACATTTTCCACATTGTTTTCCGTCGTTTGAGGTTTGACTGCCCCTCTTTTAATTCCGTCGCCACGTTACATCCTACATCAGTTCAGTGGCACCCGACTGGAGAATTAGCGCCACTCCAACTCCCAATGTTCACATAACAAACAGTAGTGGATGGAACGGGGCATACTCTCTCATTTTCTTTGCAGAATTTCTGTAAATGTCGTTAAAGATTTGTGCTGTATTTGGATGGAAACTTGACTATTATCTTGGAGGAAAGGATATCGTTAGTAGAGCTGCAACTATTTAGATAATCCATTTATGATTTAAGTCTTTTTCTTTTTTTTCTTTTTTTTTAGGCAAAGGTACCAAAAATGTGATGGTTTTGGCTTCTTAAATGTGAGAATTAGCTGCATTTTGTTTCTTACATTACAGTGAATCGGATATCCTTGGGTTTCGGACTGTTGGGCAAACAAAACAAGCATGCATTTGAAGAGATCATTTGAGGTTGTGATGTGTTTTTTATCGGCTAAATGATTAATCAATAATGGAAAATGATCGTTAGTTGCAGCTCTAATTGGGACTGGCATTGCTATTTTGTGCTCAGACAGATGGGTGAACATGTGAGTAGGACAGACATGTCCTTATACTGTTTTTAAACTCTGATGTGATAGAAACAGAGCAGAGGGGAGTGGGCAGTGGAGGCTGGAAAGAGACAGATGGAGAAAATGGGAATAAAAGAGGGTGACGATGATGAGGAGAGGCAGAAAGGAGGGAGGAGAACGGGACGACAAGGTGGGGAAATTGAAGATTTAGAGTAGGAGGAGAAGGAACAAAAAGGGAGGGGGACGCCATGTCTCTCGTGCTCGGTGTGGTTATGTAATGTTACCTTCTGCCTACTGCTGATGGCAGAGAAAAGCGCAGAGTAACAGCAGTGGATGTCGTGCAGGTGGGTGGCAACAATAAACACCACAGAGGAAGAAGCAGCAGCAGTAGCCATCAGAACCATATCAAAGGTCAAAAGCTACTTTAACCTCCCTGTAATTCCCAGAATGCAACCTGCTAAAGATGATCGGTGTCTGTTTTTTTTTTTTTGTTGTAGGTGGTCGTAAATCAATAACTTGGGGGGTTTTGGACTGTTGATTAGATATAACAAGTTATTTGGAGACCTTCACTTGAGATTTAGGCATTTCTAAAAGGTATTTGTTTAACCATTTTCTCCCATGTTATAGACCAAACAATGAATTGATTAATTGAGATAATGAAAAGAGTTGTTTGTTGTTATTTGTTTGTGGGGTTATAAGGGTGCACAATTTCACTCTGGCTGGTAATTGTAAGATGTTAACATTTAAATGACTTGCGTACAGTTTTTTGACCACACAAAAAAATAGTTTTAAGTGATGTATTTTTGTGCAAATTTAAGGTTTTTATTGGTTTTTCACAGATTGAATCCCTCAAAAGGTTAATTTCTGACTCTGGTGCTAACGCTTCACTGGTTGACATGCTGTACACATGGCTGTCTGTTGCGGTCACTGTCGAGACATGTCCCTCTGTGTGTACATGCAGTACCAGCCATGTATGTACGAGACCGTGTATGTGCTAAATGAGCTATAAAAGCAGATGGTTGTCTGGCGGCATCTACAGAGAGAAACCAGAGAGAGCCTCCGAGCAGCTGCAGGAAAGCCCTGTGGGAGTCTGCAGAGCCGGCCACCGGTCTCTGCAGGCAAGCCGACTGTACAAAGTAACAACATACTGTAACCACTAGGGCTGGCTTTTAAAAAAATCTATTTTTCGATTCTAATCAATTTTTATTTGAATGATCTGATATCAATTTAAAAAATCCAGAATCAAAACGATTCAGGAAATCAGTGAGAATACCCAGTAATACCCAATAACAACACAGTACAACACTGTAAGCAATAGCTGCTGCTCGTCTAATGAAAAAATAATTTCAGCTCTAAACTGGGTACAGCCTGAAATAAGAATTGTGTCTTCATTTGAGACAAGACAGAAAAAGAACATTTGTTTAAATGAAGTCATAATGGATTCCATGCTGTGAACATGTCTCGCATGTTTCCATGTACAGCAGCTCCTCCCCTGAGGGGTGGGAGGCAACGGGTGGAGGAGAGGCTGATGGTTGTTTTGCAGTCGAAACAGCAGAAAGGAGGACGGAGAAAGAGAATAGGCGAGAGGCAGCCAAGATACAGAAGCCGGTTCTGAGCAGGTTCATGATCAGTGACCTCACGTACCTTTCAGATCCTTATTTCCTGTATAGGCTTTCTGTCTTTTGTTACACCCGCTGCACTCAGCCTCATAAGCTCCAGATCTAATTAAGAGTTGTCTCTTTTCCTTGAATGCTCGGCTGCTGTAATAGTCTCCCCTCCCGTAGCGAGGATGGCGCTGTGATTAAATTCGGAGATACGAGAGCAACATCTGTCAACCGGATGAAACTTATTGGCCAGAATTGTGTTAGATTCCTCTGATCGTACTCTGCATTATAAATGTGTCTCTGATGGGAAATGGTCGTGTTCAGGCTTCTCTGGAATGTTAGCACTGGTGGAAGAACCAGTTTTTATTGAAGTAAAAGTACTAATATAGTATTATCAGTGAAATGTACTTAAAGTATCAAAAGTAAATATATCAGTACACCTGGGACTGCTATTTTATTATACAGTATATGACAATATTGATTAATAGGAGAGGTAAGAGGTTCTGCCACAAACATTCTTGGACTTCAGTGTGATCTTTGCATATTGTTTATATGTTTAAAGTACATATTTAAATCTTAAATGTGACAATGAGCCACAACTAGACACTACTTTGTAAGAGAAGACATTGTTTTTATAAGCTTATTTTTCTTCTATCTATTTACAACAGCTGTCAGATAAATGTAGTGGAGTAGAAGTTTTAAGAATGGAAATACTCAAGTAAAGTACAAGCATCTCAAAATTGTACATGAGTTTATGTACTTAGTGACCACACTGGTCTCAGACTGCAGTTTGACCTTTTGCATCTGATAAAAGTTGAAGCCTTTTGCCAAAAAATCTGCTCATTTAAGACGAACAAAAGAACATCTGAATGGGGCCTTTGTGTGCGACTGAATGCGGTTCTGATTGCGACTGTACACATTAAAGTTTTGACGTGAAGCCAAGTAAAAGTAAGGTTATGATGGGAGCTTTCTCTGCGATTGAGCTTTGTTATTCATCGTTCCTCCCTGTGTGGTTTTGGATTGGTTTCCGTTTGGTATTCAGAGTATGAAGGGGTCAGCATGGGCGTCTGGTTGTATGCAGAGAGGAAAGGATTTTTTTTTTGCAACAGAGACTGACTGTTAGGATGTGTGTGATTATGTGTGTGTTTGCCGACATCTTTAACCTTTAATGGACACCCAGCACACACAAAGGGCAGAGTATTAGAGGTTACTAGCTGGATTACTTCATTCAGGCTGTGTTGCATTATCACCAGCTCAGCTGTTATTAACACAGATGTTCCCACAGGGATGAGGCGATGTGTCCTCCACTGCTCTCCACACTAACACCAACACTTACAGGGGCAGTGTTTGCAGAGTGATCCCTCCTTAGGTCATTTTTAAGAACAGTAGAGGCTGTGTCTGTGACTCAGTGCTTATTTTTCACCAACACTAACTTTATGCTGTTGCTTTGGCCGACCTAATTACATAGCATGATGTTGATTCTGGAGTCTTTGCCTGTGAAGTATTTATCTTCTGTACCCCGGCAATGACAGTGCAGAAACTGCTTGGTCACCCTGTTTGTTGTCTCTGGTGCTGGGACAATATTTATCTGATTTTCTGAACCTCTTTTGCGGCCGAACTGTAAAACCCTCAGAATTCCCCGTAATGACTAATCCAGAAATAAAGCAGAGGGAGCTTCCTCTTTTTTCCAGTACAGAGAGGTTAAACGTACAGGCGAGCATCACTCAGGGAGATGCTTCTGTCATTTGGTGCCCAGCTAGTCGTGTTTATGTAACACTTGTCGGTTGTCAGCCTGTCTGCCCTGAGCGGGGTGAATCCCCTCCTTTAAATATCGACCCGGCCCTTTTAAAACCGTGACCTGCAGGCTGTCTGACTGAAACCCTGCAGCGTTATCTCAGCCTGTCAGTGTCAACATCTCTCTGTCAGTCCGTGTTTACCAGAGCTTCAACTGTCTGATACAAAATGTAATGTTGACTTTAAAAATTCTGCAGTTTTCACGGCCACTTCCAGACTCTTGGTTTTGCACCCACACACAGTCTTCTTAAAAAAGAACAATATTGCTGCTGGGTGTCTCCGTTTTCCACAGATTTTCTCAGATAAAAAAAAACATCAGTGGTTTGCTGCTTTTAAGGCACGACAGGCGAAACTCCATTCATATAGGGCATGTCCTGTGCTTTACATTAGACTTACATTATTTCATTTTAACTTTATTAACCAAAGAATGCACGTTACAGTTAAAAAGTCCCCCTCCAGTCAAACCTGTGTTTTGTTTCTTGTAACTTGGATGTTTGAGCAAGAAAATTAGGTAAATAAAATTGTAATCCATAGAGCAGCAGTTAAGATATAGGAACAACTATTTGTAAAAGATTAAATAAATGTAGTAAATGTCTATAAGTAATGAGAACCGGTTGAAGACAGGTACGGTATGCACATAAATACATATACTGCGATGAATAAACAGCTTTTAAACAGGTAGTAAATTAAATATAGAAATATAAAAATGCTTACGTGCTAAACTTTGTCTGAATAAAACGGTCTAAAATTGGCAACATTTTGATTTCAATCATGAACCATCGGATTAAAGTAAACAAGAGCATGAATCTGATCAGACATTCAATGGCACACAAAGTATTTTAAAACATGTCTGAAGAGAGCCTTGGTCATATCAAGCACACTAAAAGCAAAACAAAACTATACTGTTAAGATGCAACCTCATTATTGAGAAGGAACAGAAAGAGAAGCTGCATGACGAGAGTTGGAAGTCTTCCCCATCCGGGGAGTGAGCTGTTGGGCAACCAGCAGTTGGAAGGGCACATTAAATTCCTCCCCCTCCGACACAAACAGAAAGAGGGAGGGGGAGTGAGGGAGAAGGATCCCCTGGAGGGTGCCAAAGCCGGTTTAAGTGACGTCACCCCGGCCTGCTCTGTTTGGGCAGGCCCTCCTGTCCTCCTGACCCCTCCTCCCCCCTCTCTCTCTTCCTGGGCCTTACAGGAATTCCCCTCCTCGTCACTTTATTCAGAGAAAACCGCCCTGCACCGTTGCATAGCCACAGCTGATAGGGCGGAAACACAGACTTGTGACTGCTTGTGTTGACACTGGAGTGTATGTGTGTGTGTGTGCACTTGTTCTTTCTCCCATCGTCTTTTGTTCCTGAACAAAAGAAGCTTCTGAGTGTTTGTTTCATGAAACATCAGCAGGGTAAGAAGTGAACATTTTGTCCTATAGACCGTTGTGAAACGCTCAGAGATATCCTGCATCATTTACTGTTATAAAGTAGTGGTTTGCTCTCTCTGCTAAATGGGACGTTAGTAGCAGATTGAGGTCAGATGTGTGTGCAGCTGCACCTCTGTTTATTTGTGGTGGGTTTTTTACTTCTAAAAGTCCACAGCAAAACACCTCTGCTCTTGTTAAACTGAATGAGACAGCTCTCAGTGAACGACACGGACGGGAAGCAGTCTGTGTGCTGTCACTCAACCGTGGCGCCACGGTAACCAACAACAAGTAGGCAGAGGGGCAGTCGAGCCTGAGAGTGTTTTCAAAGTTGTTCAGTACAGTTCCTTCAGCTGAAGCCAGCGCTGCTTTCAATTTTGATTTGACACGACCTGCAGGATGCCAGGCCGCTCTCTGTAGACTGATGTGTAAGCCCTGGTTTTAATTTTTTATTATTTATTCTGCTACAGTAACGCTTTCTCAGAGAGACTGTGTGGTTATCTGTTAAGTGCTTAACTTTTGTGGACAGAAGTATGGCATACATCAAGCAAACAGTGTAAGACCAAGAAATAGTCCTACACTCAATTGAGATATATAAAGTGTTAATGATTGAGCTTTAGAGGTGCTGCTAGCTGGAATTTGTTCTGTATGGAGGAGGCTAGCTGTCCTCCCCTGTTTCCAGTCTTTATGCTAAGCTAAGCTAACTGGCTGCTGGCTCTGGCTTCATATTTACCGTACAGTACAGTGATGTCAATCTTCTTATCTCTCACGAGAAAGCAAATAAGTATATTTTCCACAAACTATTCCTTTAATTTTGATCACTTGTTTTGTTGGACCCTTGTTGCTTTTGGTCTTGACCTTGGAAACAGTTTTTTGTGGTGACTTTGTTTTTGTCAACTAATATTCAGTTAACTGTCATACCAAAAACAAAGAGAAGCAGCAAGTTTACATTTTCTGTCACTCAACCTTTAAACAAATAATCATTTCAGCTCTAATTAACATGATTATTAAATAAAGTATGAGCTGCATGTGACCCCCTCCTCCTCCTCCCTTTTCTTCTTCTACGGCTGATGCACAAAGCTCACTGTATATGTGCAAAATTTGTTTTTTTGCACTGAAACGAATGAATCGTGCTTCCTGTCTCACAAGGCACACCGGCCGTCAGTCGCTGAGCTCAGTTAGTTCTGCGTCACAGCACCTCACAACCCGGGGGGGGGGGGGCAACTCGAGACGCTGACTGGATGAAGTTTGACGTGCAGCTTGTTTTACTTCCACTTTTTTTTTTTGCCTTTGCAAAGAAAGAAAGAAAAAAGTGTGTTTGTGTACAGTCGAGGACTCTGCTGAATTTCTAAGACTGTTTTCACGTCCTATCTGAAGCAGTTAGGCTCAAACACTGACAGGAATAAAGTAAGAAGTTGCTCAATGTTCAGTTATTTTTTATAGAGCAGTAGGTGTATTAGAGCTAAGATGATGAGTTAAAAATTAATTATTATTAGTAATTTTTTCAAATAAAAAGGCCAAAGTTTCAGTTTCTCAAATGTGAGGATCAGTAGTACTTTTCCTCTACTTTATACTTCTACTTCGCCACATTTCGTCTGCCACTCTTTTGATAACTAAGGGTTTCAGCTACTCAAATGAACGATTTACGGCTTTTCTTTGTCTTCAATTACAGTAAATGTAATACTTTTGGACATTTCTTACAAGTTTCTGATGTTTCACAAACCAAACAATCGATGATTTGATCAAGGAAACGATCTTTAGATTAATCCATAATGAAAATACTCAGTGGTTACAGCCCTATATCAAATAATTAAAAATGTAACAGCAAAATGCTGCTCACACATGAATGCATCAGTAATAATAATCAGAATTTTTTTCTTTGTCTTTAGTATTTTACTTTTGATACTTTAAGTACATTTTACTGATAACACTTACAAATGTTTGCTACATAACATCTTTAATGCAGAACTTTCACATTTAATGGAGTATTTTTTCAACGTGGTATTGGTACTTGTACTTCAAGGTGCTCTAAGCGATGTCACGTGTTTTTTAGGCTACAACATTTTTTGTCACATACAGCAAACATCTCCTCACTATCCGCTAGCTGCCTGTCCCCAGAACACACTGTAACAAAAAACGCGGTCTCTGTAGACAGTCCAGGCTCCAACAAAAACAAATTGTGCCAACCTGCACCAAGAAACATAAACAGTGTTCCAGCGTTCCAGCCAATAACAGACAAGAAGGATTTTGGGGTGGGGGTTGGGTGGTTAGTGCGCGGAAGCACGGAAGGGAGGGGATTGGATGAGGAGGAGGGAGGGGCGAGCTAGCCTCCGTTTTGTTTGACAATACTTCGAATGTCACTAAAGAAGTGACGTCACCCAACATCGCTTAGAGCACCTTTAAGTAAAGGATATGAATACTGCTTTTCTCTGTTTTTTACGATTGTAGACTGAATATCTTTGGGTTTTGGACTGTTTAGTCAGATAAAACACACACTTTGAAGATGTCATCTTGGATTCTGCAAAATTATGTTTGGCATTATTTTTAGTTTTTAAGTGTTTTTTTATCGCCTTGTTTTGTTTGAATCGTTTTAAAAAGCCTAGACATGCTCAAACCACCCAGTAATTTGTAATAAAAAAGCAAAGATTAGAGGAAAGTCTGAATTCAAAAGCAGAAGTCTGTGTAGTAGAAATGTTTTTCTGCTTTAATATCCTGTTAATACCCCTCAGACTGAATAAATCAAGATATTAATAATAAAAAAATATAATTTAAGTTGCAGATTCTTCTGTGCAGTTTGTGATTCATTTGCCTACATACTAAATAAAACAAGCTTTACAGGCTTCACACCTTCCCTGATTTGTGACTGCGAGGGAAGGAAATCATCATTTAGTGTTTCTTGGCTGCTGCTTCTCTGTATTGTGTTTGGAGTCTGGCTCATTCTTGTCTATTTCGGTGCAGGCAAATTTTTTGGTGAGGAAGGATAATCAGTGTGTGGTCTGAAAAAGGTTGAAAAGGGTAATATTCACATTCTCGTTCATCTCCGCATGCACCATTAAACCCCCCTACACACACATGTACGTACACACACGCACACACACACTTTTCTACCCACCCGGTAAAGTTCTTGTTATATCAATTTTTCACAAGGGTGCCCACGCAGTCCCAATAATCAGTGGCCTCCAGTCTGCTGCTTCTTCCACCTACAGTTTCCTGTGGGGGCAGCAGTACTACACATATACCAAACCACTGTCTTTGTCTGTGTGATCAATATTTCATTCGTTGACTGGGGGTTTGCAGCTTCATCACAAATTGTTACGAGGGAAAGCGTAATGACTTCGCCTCCAAACATGTCCTTTATTATTGTTGTTATATTTATAGAAAATGGGTACCTCAAACAAGTTAATCCACATGTTGGCTTATGATTGTTGATCCTGTGTGTTTGTGTACAAGATCGGCATCTTTTCCCCATTTTATAGACACATTATTGAAGGTTGCCTGCCCGAAGCTCTAGTTATGTTTTTTTTTTTATTTATTTAACTCATATACCTGCCCTGGCTATGTCATTTCCATTCAACATTAAGCACATACTGTAAACAAACTGGACTGCTGCCTGCCTCCCTCCACCTTGATGATGAGCAGCCAGCAGCTGATCTCTAGGCTGCAGAGAGAGCGGGGCTTTGATTGAATGCTTAGTTTTAAGTTTGTTTTTAGATACACCAAACGCTCATCTTCTTCTTTTTGCTCTGCTTGTTGCTCTTTATCTGTATTGAAGGACAGGTATTGCATTTCATCATTTGATTCTAGTGCAGATACAGACTTTCCTAACCGTGATTTGCTTCTGTAATTGTTGTATATTTGATAATAAGTAACTTGAACTTGTAGTCACACCATTTAAATAGCCCAAACTGTTCATTAACAAGTGAAATCAAACAAACTGTGCTGAGCTAGTTTGTTGCTGCTATTAGAAAATTACTAAAACTACCGGTAGTAGGCTGATGTGAACAGTTTTTCCTGCTCAATTTGCTCGTCAATAGGATCTGAACAACATAACATGAACACAGAGTTAAACAATTATTGGACTATCAAAACTCTCCTCGGTCTCATCCTGCATCTTCTCTATCGCTACCCTTTTAGGTCGTTTAGATCTGATAGAGCGAGCCACTCCAGCTCTCAGTCCAGCTAATGTGTGGAACGAGACGGAGGGAAGTCACTCTGTGCTCCCCTCTAAGCCGGCTGATGATCATAGACTGCAGGTTAATGTGACAATGGTATGGCGGAGGGGATTCCTCTGCTCTGCATCATCTGTCCACGAAAGCACTTCCTGTACCACTTTTTATTCTTGCAGCTTAAGCTTTCACACCGGTTCATCTCCCTCAAGGCTGTCTCTTTGTATGGGTGTGTCCGTTAAGATAAAGAATGTGTCAGATGCTGACAGTAACCCTTATGGCCACTTATTGCATGGGTCAGCTGCTGAGGGCTGCAGAAATGCTGTGTCTCCTCCGCAGGCCACAGGAAGAAAAAGCTAAGATAATATTAACACACTTCCCTTTAAAAGGTGGCAGGGAATTCTGCAAAGCTCATGCAACTCCCAGCTGTTGTTATTCTCCTATGAAGCATGATTGCATTTTTTTAGTGAGTGATACTCATGCTGATTCACAGTTAAATAAAAGGAAAGCTTGTTGCTTTTGCATCTGTTATGTAAAACTGCAATAAACTGTAAAATCAAACAAAAAAGAACAAAGAAGTTAACACAGCTCAGGATGAATCTGCAGAGTATTAATAGGTTCAATTTCATGTCAAATAAGACAAAGTACAGCAGGGAATCTTCACATTTGAAAGGCTGGAACCAGCAGATTTTTGATTAATCAACATTAAAACTGTTGCAGATTAATTTTCTGTCGATTAAGTAACCATTTAACTGACGAATTGTTTCAGCTCAAATGTAGAGGGCTACAATTAACTATTATTTTCATAATTGATTGATCTGCTAGGATACATGTCAGAAAACAGTCATGAGAAAGGATATTGCCTTTTTTTTCTTAAACATGACTTAAATGATTGATGAAATATCAAAATAGTTGCTGATTAATCTTGACTTATCATTTATCTCTACATTTAGGTTTCCGTCTGTTTTTGTTTAGTGGAAAATGTCCTTGTTAGTGATCGCTGTGCACACAGCCGGGCGTGTACAGCAGGCTGGTGGAGGTGCTCTCGGGTTACATAATCTCCATCACCCTCCCTCACGGTGACGGAGAAGAAGGGGGCAGCTGCCGACTCCCATCTCGTCATCTTCATCCTGCTGAGGCATCTATTCCTCCTCTTCCTCTCCAAACACTGCGTTTGTTTGGTGTGCTACATGTGCAGTCCACATCCAGCTGGCAGTGCACCCAGACATCAAACTGCTATCACTGTGTGTTATGTGTGTGTTATATCAGCTTGCTCCGCACTAACAGGCACTTCAAACATTAACACGTATAATGCCGTTTGTACTAAAACATTAAATATGTTGAGTGAGATAAAGTGATTTGCTGCAGCATTTGCGCAATGATGGCTGGTGGACGCCCATCTGCCCAGACACTCACTGGCATTGTTCAGGCTTGTTGCTGGTATACTGGTGTAGTGTCGCGCATACTGATGACACCTCAACCCTCACAGATGCTGTTTTTGCAAAACAACTTGTCCTTCCTCCTCCCCCCCCCCTGAAACATATATCTTTGATGCTAGCAGGAAAAGCTGGAGCTGAGCCGTCAGGGCCATCTGAAATACGTGAACGCCGTGCATATGGACTCTGTGAAAAGCTGTCATTGATGGCCGCCATTTGGCATGTTGAGGCCCAGCAGGGCAGATTGTCATGCAAAATATGAATGTGTTACAGGCTGGCAGCGAGGGCAGGAGAGTGTGTACTGTAGAGCCCGGTTATTTGTCGGCCAACAGGCAGAAGGGGCCTCTCTGGGGCAATCTGGTGCCAGGGAGATGCAGTTGTGCTGTTGCATGTGGGTTGAAGTTGCCACTTTGCTGTAATGTAATATTGGTATTCATTAGACAGGTGGGGGTCTAGTTTCACACAGAAGTTTGGTTTATTAGGTCCAGAGGCGAGTTGTCGCTCCAGCTCATTAGCGTGTGTTTGTATCTGCGGCTACATCTTCACTGATAATTGTCTGTCAGATGCCTTAATGGAGTTGAGATGGGCTTCCCCTCCCACTGAGCAACCCCCTGGCCAAAGCTGATGGATTGTAAATTCACATCAGGTGGGATTCAAAAGCATGCACGTTTTCTGTGTGGTGAAGTCACTTTGGCCCTCGGGATGCAAATTTCCCACTCGTCCTCGACAGCGCAGAGAGAGGAGTGGGCTGGAAGATGCGGGGGGGCTGCATACAAGATTTGTGATTGTCATGACAGCGACCAGTGAAGAAACCGACTCTCTCGCCCACAAGCCCCTGCTTAATTGACATGTACCCACCCACTTCAGCCCCTCCCAGAATAATCCTCGCATATCATTAGTTGTCACATTGCCCAGATCAAAGATCACGAGTCGGCCACCTTGAGACTGAACCTCGATCTGCATTTCAGATTTTGTCCCCGCATTTGTAGTACTGTCAAACAACGCTGCATGAGGAGAGTTATCAGGAGCATCAGGCAGATAAAGGAGGGAAAGATGACTAAACAAAACGTGTCAGATGTAGATCAGTTTCTTCTGTGATTTAAGTAAGATGCAGTACCACAGCCACATGTTTAGGTTGCATCAGAAGACTGTATTGACTCATATTCTACTAAATTATTAAAGACAGTCAGATGCTTCACATGCTTTTTGCTTACAGCCTACTTAAGCATACTAAACCCCTCTGGTGGAAAGTGGTTCATTGTGCTTTGCAGATTATTGGTCATTTTTGTGTCATGTATTGGTTGAAAGGAGCTTTACCAAAAAAGAATCACAGTGTGACTTGTCTGCAGTATGTAAAGTACAGTATTCTAAAGTTTTTCTGTTTTGTTTAAGACTACACTTGTAAACAGTTTAGTTATAAGTGTGTCCTTTGTTATATTTAGTACCCTCAAACTGTGTTTTTCCTCAAATTCCGTGGTCATGTTTTAATGAATGTGCTCTGGTTTTCATCACCGGCAACATGCAACATTTGTGTAGATTCCTGTTACTGTTTTCCCGTGGTTACAGGACAATTACACAGATTTCAGATGGCATGTCGAAAGTCTCGAAGCATCCATAGTGAAATGTGTAGTGTAATATCACCCAGACCACCTCAGCAACCCCAACAGCCGTAATGAGGGAAATATGAACGACCCTATAATCATTCCCTGCTGTGTTAATAACTCGGGCACTGTGCATGGAATATTTCTTTAGCCCTTTTTTTGAGGCTAACGCTGCCTGGTCCCTTTCTACTGATTTGGGTGTATCCTGTTCTTTTCCATGCTCCAGAGCTTCACTTCATGGTTGTCATTCAGCATAAGGGGGCTTCTTTGTGGCTTGTTATGTAAGAAATGCAATCTGATCTATAACGGCTTACACTCTGGTCCCCTACCATACACAACCACTAATAAGATTTTTGTTGGGCAGTAATCACTTATGCATTGGTTTGCCAGTGTGGTCTAACACAAGACATATGTATCAAGCTGTGCAAACAATGAAGCATATGCTCGCAAAAATCTACCTCCAAACCTAACCACCAAAATAAGCATTTATTATCTCAAATTGGTTTTGCAATAACAGACATTTACTTGAGGAAGCTGTGAGGGCGACCCGTGGTAACCATGAGGGAAGTTTCCTTTCTGTGTGTGTCGCTGCCAGGAAAACAAAACCTACCTGATTCCTTTTGTAGGCTGATGTTCATTTATATGTCCTACCTTTCTGTCAAAGACATAAACAAACATTTTGCCCACTCCTCATGAGCCTCGGTTGCTGTGTTCCTGCTGGCGGGGTGCCTTTGTTTTGCTCCATGGCGGCACAGGGATGGGTGGGGATGCATTATGTAATCTGTGGCGTGTGCCTGGGATACAGAGAGAGATGGAGAAGGGTGTGACTATAGTAATACACACACACACACACACACACACACACACACACACACACACACACACACACACACACACACACACACACACACACAATGAAATAATCTACTGACCTCTTCTTTGGCCCGCTCGTGTCCACCCCCTCTGAGTATTCCTGGCATCGCACTGCGATTTTTGGGAACCGCAGAAGAACATCCTCTTTCACCCTCCATTAACGTTTGTGCAATCTATGACAAAATTGTTACCATTTTTTCCTTGCGGACTCGTCTTGCACTGTAATGTCATGTGCAGGGCACAGAAGCCACAGAGGGTTTATTTTTCCATCTAGTTTTCATGGTCATGGGAGGCAGAAACATGCTGAGTTTCTCTAGTAATCGCCTATTTTTTTATTTGTGAGTGTGTTGCATGCACACTTGCACTTAAACAGGTAGAAGGCTCATTTTTACTGATTTACACAAATACAAAAACAGATTGGTTAAAACAAATGTTCATGTAGAGTTTATGCTTTTCACATCCAGAAGTTGCTCTGTTATCTGCTACAAGAAAAAAAGTGATTACTGCAATTCACAGTAAACAAAACTGCCTTGTGGTGAGCACAGCTCAGAATATGTTCACATTAAAAAAAGTGAAGAGAAAAATATGGAGGAAATAACAAAAGCTGTTGATGGTGCACTAGATTTCCTCTCCTTCAAAGTAATAAAAAATAAAAGTTTGCACTGTAAGTATTTGTTTTATATCTTGCCATTTATATTAGTCACAATTTAGCCTGTTGTCTAAATTACATTTTTTAAATTAAAAACTAGAACTAATGAGCCTTGTACATGTATGTATGTATGTATGTATGTATGTATGTATGTATGTATGTATGTATGTATGTACATACTCCCACAGCCTGTGGTAGTGACCCTGCCTGAGCCTCTATTCCACTGTGTATAAAAATGTAATACATTCACGCCACAATGAGCCAGCATATATAATTAATATTGATTACAGTAACACACATTGAATACTGCGTCACCTCCCACACATGCATATGGTTTACACATAAACAGGTTCTTCACCTGCTGGATTGTGGGTGATGTTTGTGACGTATAATAGAACTTCCCCAAGGGGTGTAAATGCAATTTAAATATGCAAATTGGCCTGTGGGTTAGTGCTCGCTCTGTGATAATGACAAAGAACCCACCATATTGACTTGTTTGCAAACTTAACCTGTATATAGTCACGCTATTAATTTTATATAAGTGGGTGTGCTTGCATGGTTGTGTTATTGTGTGTGCACACAAGGCTTGCCCCCTTCATAATTGCAGTAGTTTCCATAATGTAATAGCTCACTCTCTCCCAGCTATGGAAGAATATCTGTTTTTCATTTGAAAGACCTTCATCCTACTGCAGCCGTGTGGGAAGCATCCCCAGTATCATTAGTTACATTCTGCACTGCCTTCGCTGTGGAGCCTGTGTGTGCATCTGTGCTGAAAATGGTTTCTGTTCTTGTCTTACAGATAAAATAGAAGAGGCACAGAAAGAGCTCAAAGACCCCAAAGGCTCACAGAAAGGTAAGAGATGTTTTATTAAGACTTGGGTGAAATGTTTTCTCTTTCATTTGAACGGAGGTTGGTAGAATAGGAATAAAATGCTCGAATTAGTTTTTTTTTTTCATGGAAAGCACAAAATACATGTAATTCACTGGTGTGGAATGTAAAGTGTTTTTTGGGTAATACTTTACTTGGAGGTATTGACATAATCTTGACATGACACTGTCATAACTATGACATGACACTGTTATGAACGTGTCATAAACGTTACAAACAAGTGTTTATGACTTCTGTCATTATTCGTTTTTTGTCATGACAAGTTGACATTGTTGGGCTTGTCTTGATTATGACAAGTTGACAGTAATCAAAGTGACATTACCAGAAGTTGTCTTGGTCATGACAAGTTGACATTAAATCTGTTCGGGATGTCTTTGTAATGGCAACTTGACATTAACCAGGATGTGACAATACCAGAGTATTGTAATGACAACTTGACATTAACCAGGATGTGACAATACCAGAGGATGTCTTTGTGATGACAACTTGACATAATGTCATCCTGTTTAATGTCAACTTGTCTTAACAAGGACACTCCAAAGAAATTGAATGTCAAGTTGTCATGACAAATACATCTTCTGGGATTGTCATCCTGGTTAATGTCAAGTTGTCATTACAAAGACATCCCAAACAAATGTAATGTGAACTTGCCATGACCAAGACAACTTCTGGTAATGCCACTTTGATTAATGTTAAGTT